>ML976656.1:1802882-1912925 GCA_010015655.1 Bimuria novae-zelandiae CBS 107.79
TTGATGGAAACTTGTTTCGCTAAGCTACCCTCTATGCCACATTTGTCCTAAGCCGATGGCGGAATGTGCTACCAATTAGGGTAACGTGTACGCACGTCCTTGATAAAAGTTCACGTAATCCGCCAAGACGCTAACCTTATTCCGTAACTCATCCCCAAGGTTAGCCGAGGTATCTCCTAAGGTCAGATGAGTTGCGGCCTCATTTAGAGCCTCGCACACATCTGCATTCCAGACACAGACAGAACACAAACATCATTAATAAATCATCACAACTATTAATTCTCATCATTGCATTATCTCAAAGTAATAAAACACTATTAAATCTGACAATTAAGAGTCTTACTACCTTAACTAAACTTTAAAAAAGGATAATGTCGCTGTTAACACTCCGCAACTTAACAATTATATTAACTAATTACACTAACTACACACTATAGCTGCTGCAGCTAAAAGCGCGATGCGAACTAATAGATATATAGCCTATTATTAACCTAGATAGAGCCAAACTCTCACGCAAAAGGCCGACACTGCCGTCGCCGCCAGAAATAGCAAGTTACTAACCAATTATCCGCGTAAACGACGACGATCAACAGAACCCTCTAACACGCCTATTAGAGCTATTAAACTCAGGACTTAAGGCATATAAGGAGGACATTAAGTTCTATAAGATATAGCTTAAAGACTACAAGATAAAGGACAAGAAATACCGCGAGGAGAGATCAAGTCTTAAGAAAGTAGTTATTTATATCTAATCCACTATGTCGCCACACCTGCAACGCAACTGCTACAAGCCTAGAGAGTAAATCTAACAATAGATTACGTCTCTAATATAGACTATAGGCGTTAATAAAGAAGACGAGCGGGATAGAGCAAGAGTACGATACCTACAGGCCCTTAAGCTAATAAGATAACCCTTAAACTGGGATACCTGGCTAACTAAGTATAATTAGGCAGCTATAGAAGTAGAGACGAACAATATTACTAAAGTATAATTAATCTATAATACTATAAAGGACTTCCTAACTACGATTATAAAGGCTACTCCTACTTAGGGTGTGTCCTTTCAAGAAACTAGACGCCGAGACGCAGATATAATAAGGAAGGAGATAATAAAACGCTTCTAAGAATATATGGCAATACTCTACCTAATTAAGGGCAAATAGCATAGGGGCGCCTTTGCTACTAGTGAGCTATCTCTCGCTGCTGGTGGTGCATCCACCTTAGACACTAACAGGGACGCCTCTCACGCTGCTAAAGACGCGCTATCTTCCACGAATAACCAACGTGGACAGGGGAGACCTCGACAAAAACGATTCTTTAGTCAAAGCACTATATCCAAGCAGTCTTTAATAGAGGATATAATAGTAGTTAAAGGCAAAAAATGCCCTGCTTGTAAATAAAGGCATAGTCTAAAAGACTACTTCTATGCATATCTAGATCATGCACTAAAGTGGTTTAGGCCACGACCTGGCTTTGTAGATATGGTACAATATAGAATCTAAAATGATTCACATCTACAAGATGAGATGAGGAAGGTGAAAAGACTAAAGTCTTAAACACCTAGAATTAAATTATCACATACTCCTACTCTAACTCGAATCACTAAGGCTAATAATAAGTGACTAGACAGACGCAAGATCACTAAAATCCTAGCGAGCTTCTAAGCCACATCCTTCTATAACAAATTAAACATGTACCCATTGCGATGCTTAGCTATACTTAATTCAGGCATAATCTGCTATATCTTTAATAACATTAATCGCTTCGTCTCATACCAGCCACTGGCGTCAGGAGACTTTATATAGGCAGGGAATACACAAATATAGATCTAAGAATATAGAACTATTTATCTTAACGTACAGAGTGCAAGTAGCAATTAAATAATACAGCTAGATAATATCGCCTATTACCCTAATTTGCTCTGCAACCTTGTATCGTTTCAATTACTTTAAAGGCAAGGCCTTTAGTGGGACATAAGGGTAGACCTAATAACTCTAAAAAGAAAAGACAATACTGTGCTAGCAGAACTTTAAGAGTTACACGAACAGTAGGTGCTAGAATATAGAATAAGACTAGTAGGTAGTATTCCTACTAATGCTGCGCACGCTACTTACAAGACTAATACACGCACTAAATAAAGACCGCAGAAGGTAAACGCGTGGACCTAGCACTAATAATTAGGCTATTTAGGTCCTTAGGCCCTCGAACACCTCGTGCAGTAATCTAAAGGAGTAAAGATTAAAGGCCTCCCTATAATTAAATATAACGCCTGCGGCAAAGCAAAACTAAAATAGCAAATACGCCAGCAAGCCAGGGAGCGAACTAAAGGCCCTGGCGAGCAAGTCGCAATAGACTTTCACGACTACGAAGCAGACAGCTTAATAAGAGAGAAGAGCTAAATGCTAATTACTAACTAATTCTCTAGCTTCGCATAGGACTACTACTTTAAGGATAACCGCCTAGCACGCTTAATTATTAAATTACTTAGCACCTTTATATAGTTTATAAAAGTATAATATAACATTATAGTAAAAGTAATTAAATCCAATAATAAGATCTTTTCTATTAAGACAAACGTTAAGAAGTGGTGCTTAGCGCAAGATATTAAGATCGAGCCTTTAGCACTAGATACTTAAGCATAAAATAGAAGAGCTAAACGCTTAAGAGGTGTAATTAAGGAGAAAGCGCGCGCGATGCGACTTAACTCTAACCTACCTTAGTAAATATAGCCTAAGATCACCCAAGCCGCAGTCTACCTATACAATTAAACGCCAAACTACGCCAATCGATAGCAATCTCTATATAAAGTGTTCTTTACAACAGTAGCCTTTTAGAACGGCATTGTCACCTAACCAAAGAAGCCTAATTAAGCTTACTTAAAAGCCTATAGCTGCAAGACCTTTGCCATAACTAATAACACTAAACGTGGTAAGAGCAAGCTCTAGCGACTAGATCTTAAAGCATAGATAAGTTATTTAGTTAGCTACAAATTAACTAACATCTAGAGAATATAGATTCCCTCTCTAGCAAAGACAATTAGTACTCGCGATGTAATTTTCGACAAGAATACTATGTTCTTAGGTAAAACTAAAGACCTAGTAGATAACCTTATGCATAATATATTAGAAGAAATAGCAGCCTAGGTGCGATTAGTAGAGCTACCTTCTTTACTTTAATAAGAGCAAGCCACCGAGTCCTTCTTTAAGGATAAGATAATTAGTAAAGCGCTAGAGGAAGAGGTTAAAAGAGCTCCTAAGTATAATTAAGGCAAGAGAGCTAGGTACGAATATCTAATGCCTCTATTAACACTGCTACTAGTAACACTCCTTGCACAACTAATAGCAGGAGGCAATTAAGCTAGACTACCCTAAGAGTTATAAACAGGGCAATTGTAAACAAGCGTATAGGCCGTAGCCTTTATAGCAGGCACTAAAGCTAGTAGCAACGGCAAATACAAAAGTAAGGTTCTTAATAAGGCGTAGCTTTAACGAATAATTATATTAAGTAAGAAGCCACATCGAAGCGTGCTTCTAGAGCTACCTACATGCTAAAGCAAGCTCGAAGATCACCCTCTTTATAATATGTGGAAGGAAGCAGAACGTTCCTATCTACAAAGCCACAAGGAAATAAAGTCTTGGAGCGAGGTCGCAGTAGCTCTAGTAAAGGCAGCAGGCCATTAAATCCTTAACTATATATAGGTATACACCTATAAGTTTAATAAACACTATTAACTACAAAAGTGTAAGGCAAGACTGGTAGTGCGGGGCGATTAATAGCGGCACCTAACCTTATAAGAAACCTACGCCGTAACACTTGCAGGACGATCTTTTCGCATGCTTATAGCAATTATAGCTTGGTTCGACCTAGAGCTTATCTAACATAACGTTACGAACGCGTTTGTTCACGCAAAGCTAGATAGAGAAATCTACATAAGAATGCCCCGCGGATACTCGCGAGCAGGCATAGTCCTTAAACTACACAAAGTACTATATAGACTGCGCATATCTCTACTACTCTAGCAAAGAGAGTTTATATTAACGCTCCGTAATATTAGCTTTAAAACAGTGCCCCACGAGCCATGCTGCCTTATTAAGGACAGCATTATTATCTTCTTCTATGTAGATAATCTTATTATCGCCTATTAGAAGAATCACGAGCCTGCAGTAAAAGCAGCTATTAAAGAGATAAGAACTAAATTTACCCTTACTAGCGGGAAAGACCTATAATAGTTTCTAAGAATTAAAATTATCAGGGACTGCTTAAACAGAAAGATCTGGCTTTCACAAGCATTATACATTAATAAAATATCGCGCCTTATCGATTACCATGAAATTCGCCACAATACCCCGATAGGTTTAATCGAATTACTCCTAAGAACAGGACTAGCTAGTAAGGGTAAGATTAATCGATACTAGCGCAAAGTCAGATTAATTCTCTATATTATAGTTATAACTTAACTAGATATCGCCTTTGCAAGCTTTAGATTATCACAATTCTTATCTAACCTAAGCAAAGAGCATTAAGCGGCTACTAACTAAGTTCTCCTCTATCTTGCTAATACTAAATTACTAGGTCTTCAGCTTAGGGGTGTAGATACTCTAGAAGTAGCAAGCGACGCATCCTTTATAAATAATACACTTAATTACAAGAGTTCACAAGGATATATTATTAAGCTATTTAGTGGCCTAATTACCTGGAAAGCAAGCAAGCAAGATATAGTCACTACATTAATAATAAAGGCCGAACTTCTAGCGCTTTCACAAGTGGCTAAGGAGGCCATCTTCACTTCACGATTACTCCAGGAGCTCCAGATCGCTATAAGCAATCACCTAATTACAATTAACTACGATAATTAATAAACTATTTGCCTAGTTACTAAAGAGATCGTAAAGCTGCAGACCAAGCTCCGCCATGTAAATATTTATAATTACTAGCTAAGACAAGAAGTCACACTTAGGAAAATTAAGATAGACTATTAACGCTCAGAGGACATGGTTACAGATAGACTTACAAAGGCCCTACTAGTAAACAAATAGAGCAAGTTTCTAAATAAGCTAGGACTTAAAGATATATTAGATAAGATCACTAATTAAGAGGTTGCCTTACAGGATCTACAGCAGAGGATAGAGGCCTTTAAGTTAGAATAATAGATAGATAAATAATGCGAAGGTCCAGCTTGAGGATAAGCCCAAGCTAAGGGGGTGTGTCCGATTATATGGCCTCTATCTGTTGTGGATATAAGGCTGGAGCACTCTCTCTTTTGTACTATTCTAAATAGGGCTAGCGCTACAGCGGCACTTATTTGGAGCCTCGCACACATCTGCATTCCAGACACAGACAGAACACGAACATCATCAATAAATCATCACAACCATTAATTCTCATCATTGCATTATCTCAAAGTGACAGAACACTATTAAATCTGACAATATTATAGGTAATTAACTTGCTATTCTTAGCTATAAAGACGCCTTGCTTGCGTAGGTGGTCTTAGAATTTAGTAATAAGAGATTTATTACCTTTATTAAAGAGTTCTTTTAGCTATCCTTTAAAGATAATAGTTATCTACTCCTATAGCTCATAGTCCTCCTATTCTTTGTTTCGGGAGATTCGGTAGTAGAAGAGGATGTATGTGTTTACACTCTTTATATTAATTTTCGTAATATCTATATTCTTATTAATATTAAGGGGCTAGCCTTAGCTATCCTTATTAATAAGCGCCTGTTCTTCCTTCGTGAGATAGTTAGTGAAAGGTACTATAGGAAAGCGATTTAGGGGTCGTGAGGCGTCTCTTTAAAAGAGTAAGACGCAGGTTAATTAATAGTACTATTAGCAGCGGGTACTGTAGAGCGTGATAGACAGGGACTTAGGTAAACGCTTAGAGTCCTTGTTACTTAGTAGTAGGCTACGACGCGCGAGCTTCCAGCGAAGGCGTAATAAACGCGGAGACCTAGGTAAATGCTTAGGGTCTTGTTAGCACACGGTTTAGGGTATTGCTATACCCCTCGTTGTGTCTCTTCTAGTTCTCCTTGCTGTCTGTGGTTATCTCTTATAGCATTAACTGTGAGGGTAACCACTAATCAGTGTCGGTTTATAGGTAGCAAGGAATAAACAAGTAACTCTCTGTCTTTAGTATCTAGTGTCTGTCTTGTCTTGTGTGTATGCTATAATAGTTCTATATACCTTCCTTCTAGTTCTTGTAGATGTGATAGAGTACCAGGTGGTGTGGAGGCGAAGGGGTTTCGGTACAGTATTAGGTTAACTAGAAGTGAGGGGGTACAGGGGTATGATAGGGTTACACAGTTCCCTTAGTGCGGAAGGCGAGGCTGTGCAGACAATTTCTTTTACCTAGCTTAATTATAGGCTCCCGGCGTTAAATTAATAAATTAATAATAAATTAATAGTAGATCTGTCGGCGTTTATACATGCAATAATTAAGATCTACTTATAACTACTATTTTATATAGATTACCTTACTTAGTAACTTTTATATAGAGGCCTGTTAAAGATCCTTTTTAAGTAACTAGTAATACTAAGGAGGAAGCCTTTCTTATTTATATTATAATAGTAATAAGGCTCTATGCTATACTTCGCGATTTTATTATATAAAAGCTTAAAGTAAAGCTTATATTTTACTACTAAATTAGCGTTATAGTAATTACTATTAATTTTAATTATCTAGCGTAATATTAAGGCGTCGCTGTTACGCTTAATAAGGCAATTAATCTAAGGTATACTTACGTCTTTTTAAGTAATATAGGACGCAAAGTTCTGTATTATTTACTATATAAAAGGAAGGCCACGTTTAGTAAAACGTTTAATATATTATAGGAGCTACTTTTTTTATTATAAGCTAAGTATATAGCGTAAAGTATTTATAATTATACGCGCCTGCGTAATGCGTTAGTACCTACGTATTAATATAGAATATATAACGCTAAATTATTTTATAATTTTATTATATAATAAAAATTCTTTTAGTTTTTATAATTCGATTGCTGCTATCGCGGCGTTAATTAGGTCTATATTAGTGGAGTTGTGGCGCGTTAAAGTAGGTGCGCTATCACGCGGGGTTGCGCATTGAGTGATGTTGCGCACTGACTGCCGAGACACGGTTGAGCAGACTTGGATGGATTTGATTTTTGAAAAGTGTGCTTGATATCGTCTCTCGATGAACTCAACAGTCACAGGCCATCAATCTTCGCACTGCCAACCTTCAACGACCCCTCCGACCGCCACCGCGACCACCGCCTCGATCCTATTGAGGGAAGAAGGTGAACCTGCCGTAACCCCGTGGGTGCTCCATACGCTGGAACCAAGTGTCCAACTGCGGGTTTAGCTGCACCTCCGGTGAGCGCTCCACCGTGAGCTCCCGCACCCGCCGAAGCATACAACTGGCTCTGGCTCATGGGCATGCATGAGTACCCCGCATTCATACTGTCTGCGATGGTGCGCCGCAAGAACGCGGTGAACTCTAACTTCGCCGGCATATCGGCGATTCCCATCGCGGCCAAGAACTTGGGGAAGGAGTCGATAGAATGAATGGCGCGCACTCTGTCAGCCATCACAGCGGAGACACCAGGCGGCGGCGCGCTGTGCGTGTCGAAGAACTCCTCGCGAATTTGCGCGAGGGTCTTGCCGGGCGGACGCGCAGCGGAGCTGAAGAGCTTGAGGAACATGAGCAGGCGGTAGGACGTGCGAGATGCCTCGAAGGACTTCTGTAGACGGTAATTAGAGGCGGGCGTGGGCTCGAGGTAGGCGAGCTCGGCCATGCCGGCGCCCTTGCTGTCGAGCATCCAGACGACGTTGCGCACTATGGCCTCCTTGATGATGTGGGTGTAGAAGCAAGTGTACAAAACGACTTATCCCCAATTAAGATCTATTACCGTTCAATATATAGTACTAACATGCATCTAGTATCATCAGAAATATCAAGAAATAAGAAAATGTCAAGAAACACAAACGCCGCGCAAATGCACCCAAGCTGCTCTAGATCACTCAGCCATGCCCTCTACCTTCCTCGTTGCCTTCCATAGTCTTCCAATTAAGCGCCAATCGGATTCGCCACGAACGCCGGATCGCAGGTAATCTTGGCGACCTTGGTCCTCTCCGGGTCCTTGAACATCCAAGCGCCCTTCTTAGCATCCGAGAACGTCGTATCAACGTTCTTCCCCCGCTTAGCAACAATGAATTTGCCTGCGTGGTCCTCGATCTGGCACCGGAGCTTGTCCTTGACATCGTCGGGCGCCTGGATCTCGATGGCGGAGAAAATAGTGCTGGGCTTGATAGTCAACTCGTCCCGCTTGGTAGCGTCGAGCTCAAAGGCAACACCCGTCTCGGTAGCCTGGTCGCTTAGAACGACCCTGACAACAGTGTTTGCCGCGCCACCTGCATTTCCGCCATCATTTCCGCCATTGCCACTGCCATCGCCCTTCTTGAAAGTCGGATCGCAGATGATGCTCTCAACTTCGCTGTCTTCGAGGAACGCCCACTCGCCCTTCAGACCGTCACCGAAGGTCTGGTCAATGTTCTTCTCGCCGCGGCGAGCTTTGATGGTCTGTCCGCCGGGGGCGATCAGCTTGCAGCGGATATCCTTGTTCTTCACGTTCTTGCCCACGAGGATGTTGACAGTCTTGAAGGGGCCCTTGGAGTTGTCTGGCGGTTGCTCCTGGCGTTGACCTTGGAGGAAGCCAGTGCGGGAGCCGAGACCCTTGTCGGCGTTGCTGAGGGAGACAATGATCTCAAGGTCGGTGGTGTATTGCCATGCGCCAGGACGGGCGAGGACAGTGGAGCTGGAGGCCGCGAGAGCGAACAAAGCGGTGGAAGGACGCATGGTGGTTATTGGTATGTGGTTGGTAGGTGAGTTGGGTAGTCGATATCTGGTTGAAGAGAAGCAGAGTGAAAAGCTGAGTAGTGGAGTGTAGTGGAGTGTAGTAGTTGTGTAGTAGCTGTGGTGTGATGCTTTACTCCGGCTTCACAACCGGATATCTTATACTCCTCATACCTCGCCCCAATCCTTCTTCCTCTTCCTCTTCAGCTCCATTTTCACTGTATAAGCCCCCGGAAGTGCTCTTCCCGTAACACAAATCACGTTCAAAAATACCCTAGAGTTGCTCCAGCCACTCAACATCTGGACCTAGGAAAGCTTCGCAGAGTAATCTCGTGCCTCTCTACGCAGCTTTCCATGTTCGGATAGAGCTTCGCATCTAGCCGTCTTACGAGGCTAAAAACCATTCGATATGGTAATAATGTTCTGTTGTTTCTGCTGACGACAGCGTATTTGTTTCGAGAATGGACCAATCAGACGCGAGCGCGAGCTCAGCCCCGCGGTTGGGCTGCGCGCTTGGCTGCGCATAGGCTGGTTGGCGGTCAGCATTGGTGATCACGTCTTTATTTGGAGAGGCAATCGAAATAGTATGGTCGTTACAAAGATCTGACTTCTTGCTGTTTCCGGGTTTGGGTTGGGGCGTCAAAGTTGTCATTCCAAATTTCCAACTGAGTCGCATTACTCTTAATAGCTCGAATGCACAGAGAAGTTTCGAAACTTGTTGTTTCTGTATTTCATGCTATTCGGGTCGGCGTATAGCCGCGGAGTTGCCGCAAGCGCGAGCGCGAGCGCACAGCGTACATATGTAAGCTCTTTATCCAATGCCCTAGAACCGGGACGCCAAATTCCTTCAAACCACTGTCATGACACATTAGACAATCGAACAGTTCATTTACCTCTTCCAGCCCCTGGCAATACGAATCAGTCCACAATGCGCCTGCAAGAACTCCATCAATGACCCTACTCCTGATAGAAAATCAACACTTGAATGACAACATCTCAAGAGGCCTCCTCGGTATCCTTAGCCTTCTGTTGCTCCCTTATAATCTCCCAACCTTTCCCAATCAACTCCTTCTCATCACTGCACTCTATTCCCGCCATCATGGCTGCTTTACGTCCGACCAATTTCTCCACATCGACCAGGCAAAACCACTTTTCGTCGCACCAATCTTGGTCCCTTGTATTTGGAACCATACAATGCGCCAAGCACTTCAAATCGTCCGGAACAAGCGAATAATCATCGCGGCATTGTCTTGCATTTCTGTACGAATCTCTGTCGTAGGGTCCCGGCAGTTTGAACGTTGCACCCGGCTTCCTATTGTTTCTGCGCCATTCATAGTAGTTGTTTTTCGCGTCTATAACTCTCCTCTTCGCCAAATCTTCGGACTCTTTTGCTTTTTTTGCTTCGCGCTTCAGTTGTTGCGCCGCTTCCTTGTCTTCGGCAGCCTGCCTTTTTTGGGCCTCTCTTTCGTTCTCCCTCTCCTCTTTCTCGAGGTCTTTAAGCAATGCGTCAGTGTCGTCTTTGATTTCTCTCTCTATTTTCCTTGCTCGTTTCTTTGCCGCGTTCTCTTCTGCTCTCTTGGTCGGAGATGTACAAGAATTATGATTGGTGGGCTTTTTGGTGGAGGAGAAGCCGTAGTCTTCTAATCGAGTGCGCTTCGAAGTTGGCGTCAGTAGAGTTGTGGAAGCAGATGGCGTTACGGGAGGTGGAGTGTTTGCGGAGCGTTTCGTCGGGGTGAAGATGGGTGCCTGCGGACGACGGGGCGGGGTGCGTGGGGGTGTCAACGTGGAGTTTAGTGCTCCGCGGGTATCGCGATCAGGCGTTTCGGCCCTCGCTTTTCCTTTCTCTATCGATGTGGAGGGCATTTTGACATGAGTTATCGACGACGAGATGCCCTGTGGTTAAGGAAAAGTGGATTGTGGGAAGCGGCCGAGGGGAACATAGGAAACTTGTATAGCGCCGGCAAGCCCGCTCGCTTCATTTCTCCCTATGCGGGGGTGTGGAAACGACTTCTCACATGCATGATTGGCTAATTATATACTTTCGCCTTGTCCGTACGAGAATTGCTGCCCGAACCAACCAGGCAAGCTCCTACCCTCCCACAGTACGATCTCGTTACGGAATAACTCTACACCGTATACCTGAACCATGGCACGTTGTCGGCCAATTCTCGCTCCAGCAATTTCTGCTCTTCTGTCAGTTCCTGCACGCCCCGCTCAGTTGCAATTTTATCGCGGCGCGCGTTTTCCAAACGACACCACGTGGACATGAAAAGTGTCAGAAAGAACGCCGTGCTAATCTAGGTCAGCAAAACTCGCGAAAATCTTAGACCGGAGGCTTACCTCACGACACCGATCAAGATACTGTGCCCAGTGATATACCTAGGTCCATCCCTCGAGATGTAGACATAGGATGCGATGATTCCTCCGCAGTTGCCCCCCATGACCTGCATCGCGATACCGGTGCCCCTCTTCAGACTCCCTCCAATGTTCCCGCTGTTCCAGGCCATGCCAAGCGGGATTTGAGGATAGATACCGATCGCCGCGAAGACAGTTCCGGTATACTGCACCCTTGCTTTGCCACTGCCGCACAACAATCCAAACCCGAGCAAGGCGACAAGCTGGAAGCCCATCAAGAAGATGCCTCTCTTCCCCACACGGTCGGCATACCAACTCGCAGCAATGGTGAAGAAGCAGGCAACAACGTATGGCGGGACGGACATTAACTGCGCCTCATTTGCAGTGTAGCCCATGTTCTTGATAATGGTCGGCAAGAAGAGAGCAAAACTATAAATGGGACAGAAGCCTGCCATGCATATGAACATGTGGATGTAGATCTTCCAATCTTGGATCGCCTGCCAGACGTATTTGACGTTGAAATCATTGGAAAGATGGCCAGAGTCGGCACGTAATCGACGTTGGACTTCTTCGCGTTCTGGTTCGGTGAGAAAGCGAGCACTGCATCGTTTCATGTTAGCTGTGAGTATATCGCTCCCCTTGGGTCCTACTTACGTAGCAGGATAGTCGTAAATCAGCCAGTAAGCCATAAGACTGACGATGACGCTAAGGAGACCTTCTAGAATGAAAATCCAGCTCCAAGCTGCCTTCCCACCGACACCGTGCATTTCCGCAATGGCTCTCGCGAGGATGCCACCGAATGCGCCCGCCAGCGTTGCGGCGCTGAAGAAGAGTGCCATGCGGAACCCGCACTCCTTTCTAACATACCACTGTGTGATGAAGTAATTGACGCCAGGGAAGAGTCCGCCTTCAAATACACCTAAGAAGACACGGGTGGCCATCAGCCCAGAGTAGTTCTTTACAAATCCCTGGCCAACCATACACACCGACCAGCAGAACATAATGAAGGTCAGCCAGATCGAGGGCCGAATGCGCTTCATCATCATATTGGAGGGGATTTCGGCGGCGATATAGAACGGGAAGAGGATCGCGAGACAGTCATTGTACTGCAGGCCGTGGAGCCCAAGGTCATGCTCCAGATGGTCCAGACGCGCATTGCCTATATTCGTTCGGTCGAGGAAGCACAAACTTGTAGGAGGTAAGCTAGACCGTATGAGTCACGAGAGTTTGAATTCGTACAGATAGATCAAGGACATGAACGGGATGATGTGCCAATCTAGCTTCCGCAGCAGCCTCTTTGTGTTCGGCGCATCCCATCCTTGAGTTTCCACATCGCCGGATGCGACGGAGACGGACGACGTCACCTTCTCATTCGAAACTTTTGTTTCGCGCATGGTTTCCACCGCGTCCATTTTCGAGGAAATGCAAGGATAATATGCCGTGAAAGAGCCCGTCAGAATCGCTTCGTTCACAGGTCAGAAAACGACAACGGTGCAAGTAAGAAAACCCACGATTCCAGAGCGGCCTCGGTGCGAGAAATACATGGCAAGATATTCTTCCAGACCCTCACACCAGTTGTAATTAACGGGGCACACAGATGCATGGAGCGGAGTAATACACTGCAACGCATGTCCATTTGATTCGTCAGCGCAGCCCATTTCAATACCAACGAGATCTAGATCCAGGCCGCATTCCGCTGTGGTGGTACAGAACAGCCGTACCTTGCCGATTGAGGTTGTCGCGCATCAGCTCGGAGCCGGGATTCGGGCGTTGTAATGCCCTGCCTGTTCGCTTACTGGATGTTGAAATATCGGTTATGCCGGCGTACGGAGGAAGTCGAGAAAACGGCAGTTGGTCCTAAGTCTTATGATAAGCTTACCCTGGCCGAGCGATAAGCAAGCCTTCTAAAAAAAAAGCTAGTAAGAATTATGGATGTCTTCGGTACAACTTATCGTCTCCAGGGCTGTTTTCATCCACCCCGGTCCAACTTAAGCGAATCGGTCTCTTGCATACTCTAGACCACAGTGTAAGCACTACGGGCGACTTGAAATCTCTGTTTGATTCTAGAAAGTGGATCAGATCGTTGTTAGGTATGCAAATGCTAGGGTTTCGAGGTCTTTGCCAAGCGCTGTGTCCAGCTCCCTGAAGATCCACGAACCTTGCGCTACTAGTAGACGTATCCAAGTTTCCGTCATATAATTTCAATATGCATATTTAGCAAGACATTTAGCTATAACTAGGTACTTATAGAGCACAAGCGTCAAGGTGACCACGGGCACGCGCTTTGCACCTTTCGCATCTTGTGAGCGACTTCAGTGGAGCTTCTGTGTCTTCGAATGCTGTACACTATTGACTGAAGGTCTTCATAATGTCAATGCTCATACAACTACGTGGACTAACAGATTTTCCAGTTTGACACGACCTCATAATGAACCTCCGATCAGCATTGGAAGATGACAACTTAGCAAACATTTGCGCACTTTTTTGAGTCGTTAATCGACTTTATGGTATGCTTTAAAATTATACAAACGGAACCTGATTTCATGGCACAGTCAGACGCAGCATAGTAGGTACTTACCTCGGAATCCAACTCCACTACCAGCCGGCATACTGCAAGCTTAACACACCATAGGTAAGCTTGGAATCTGTCTGTAGCATCTTCGATACATCAACAGATGTCAATTAGATCCAGGATGATACGTTCTTCTAGCAATTGACCAATCACTTTCCACCTGGGCATGGTCCACGCGGGTCGGGTCCATAGTCGGGTCTAGTACAGTCACGTGACGTAATGTCCTCAAAGGCTTCGTGAACGCCTGGGGTTCACAATCACCCTATATTTTCATGTTCAATAAAATATCTATTAAATGAGCTTTTGGAAAAAATCTTGATCTGCAGTTCAGTCTAAGCGACCGCCACGTCCATAACTAGCAACATTCGCACGATGGAGCCTTAGAGCCTGGTAGTGCAGAATTGACGGGAGTCGTTGAGCTAAAGTTCAAACGCTGGCGTGGATTTAACATAAAAAGCTCGAGCAGGCAAATATTGCTATGAATTTTATTCTCGATTATCGTCTATCATCCGGTCTCGTCCCGATGCCCACTTCTGATCACGTGATGTATTGCTGCCCGCGGGCCGGGTCTCGGTGCACTGCGTTCTTTCACTGGTATTTTTAAACAAGTCTCTTTCCTTAAAAAACTTTGTTAGTTTTCATGTGAATGGATTTGTGGGTTCTGAACGCGGGGCTAACGACGTGAAGGTGGGAGAGCCGTCGCGCCTTCTTTCACCAGCAGTCGCTCTTACCTTGAGCGGCTATTTCCGGATGCTCTTCAGCCTAGACCGCTGTCGCTTAAAATATCTCCCACACACTACAGATCACGACACCAGAACGACTGTACAATACTTCTTGCGGAATCGTCGCCGGCATCTCTTACAAGATCATCCCTGCCCGCTGCAACAACTTACCCGCCGGTGTTTTCAACATGCTTCTCCTCATCCTCCAAATCTTCTACTCGGTTCCCGTGGCTCTCGGAGCTACCGTTACTCATAAGTTTCACGACCACGAGCGAGCTCTCGACGCCAACCCGCCGGCATATCGCAACCATGCTCAGGCCTTCGCTGGGACCCAAGCCATTGTGTCTGCCGACGACCCCGAAATTAAGCCACCGGAGATGAACGGAAACTTTGTATTGGTCAATCAATGCGAATATGACCTTTACATGTGGTGAGTTCAACGCGTAAGTGACAGACTTGTCAACAATCAAGCCAATCAAGCCGGTCGAGCCTAATATGGTAATTCACTAGCTCGCGTAGGTTAAGATGTTACTAAATTTGGTTAGATCGGCTTGATTGGCTTGATTGTTGACAAGTCTGGTAAGTGATCGTACAATCTCAGCTTATCATGAGAAGGGAGGCATGGACGATGTACCAGACTGCGGAGCCAATTCTCGTTCCTGCACGCACTTCATTTCGGAAAGAGCTCGTCAGCCAGTACAAGATTTCCGAGGACCAGGTTTGCATTGACAACTGCGGCGTCACCTACAAGATCTCGAAAACCAAGGAGCTCATCGGAGGTGATGGCGGCAACCAAATGCAGTTCGAGTACTCCACCAAGCTTGGCGAGATCTACTTTGACATTTCTTTCGTCGATTGCGTCAAGAATCTGGGGTATCGTTCGGGAGATGCGAACAATTGTCCGGCATGGGCTGAGGGCCTCCGCATTGATGGTCAAAAGGAGCCGCACAGCTTCGGATGCGAAATGCTTGAGTGCCTTCCAGGTGAAATGTGCATGTGAGTACAATATACTTCTTCCTATCTTTTGATTGAATACTGAAAGCTGCAGCTACGACCAGGTCGGGGCCTATTACATCGATGAACCTAATCCCAAATGGGGTCTTCGCGATCCCGTGAAGATCTGTCCGAGCTATAAAGCCGCGCTCGAGCTCTACTTCCGCACTTGCACTGGGAATCCAGACTTGGATCAGTGAAGCAGGATCTCACATCCTGGATGTACTGTGTTTGTTTAGTGTTCTTCTCGCAGTGTCTGAACCACGGCAATAAACAGCACTCAGGCAACATTATGGAACATTAAAAATGGCGATGTACAAAGCTCAAAGAACAATGGCATGATACGACGCACTATCAGGAAGGAAACAGGGGCTAGTGAAGCCATTTTGTACTGCAGGCACTTGGAATCTGGTTTAGCCCAGATAGCCGCGGCACCGTTTAATACCTAATTCACTTCAAGGATTTTCTTGCGAGTCGTCCACTTTGTTTTGAATCTATCTTCGTTTTCTTTGGCTTTGTGGACATAATTTTGTAGCTCGTTTTAGTGCAAAATGCTTTGTCGAAAGGGGTGATACGCTCTGTGCTCCCAGAACAAGGCCGTGGGAACGCTATCAACCCTGGACATGAGAAGCAAGGCGGCGGGAATATTACCGACACTTTACCATCTGAGCAAGTTGGCGGGCATGCCGCTGATACTGGACATGACAAGCAAATTGCAGACCCGACACTCCCACGCAAGCCGAATGGCGAACAGGCCGTCAACACTGCACCCAACCAGTCAACTGCCCACCAAATTGGCACCTTATCTGAGTGGTCAGCCAGCGCAACCTCCGCCGCCTGAAGATAAGCAACGCACACATGTTGGTAAATCTATTGGAAGGAGGCCTACCCTTAGCCAGCAACGTTCATGTCCGGCACCCATTTCAGTAGCATCTGTGCGACGATCAGGGAGACTGCGCGAAGCAGTTTCCAGTTATGCAGAAGTTCCGTTTGGGTCTTATGACTTGAATAGATCGTAAGCAGCTGTTATGTTGAACTTGGGAGGCAGAACTAACTGGACTAAAGTGTCACCGTGGACGACTTTATCCGTGCACGTGCCAATACGTCGGACCCGACATGTCTTCTGCGTCTTAATGACGGCCGCAACGGGGAAGAAACCACCATCAGCAAGCGGGTCCTTGACGACTTCACAGATCTAGACGTGGGCCCGGACAGCATTCTTTTCTTCAAACCCATGACCAGTAGCGCAGCTTGGGTGTTCGCTAATAGCTGTTACAATCAATGCAGTGAGACAAAGGGTAACTGTGCGAAGTAGTAAAATCAGTTTATCATGTATTGTGTTGTTCTTTTTCTGTTGTTCTGCAGTTGTGGCCATCTTTTGTATGGCCGCAACTCGGGTCTGTTTACATGATGTATCTACGATACTGTTGAGGTAAGAGGTGCTTGATAAGATGAGGAAGCAGCACCAGACCACCACCACGTGGCACACATGATCCGCGTCTCCTCATAACCGTCACAATAGCTATTCAGCTTTAGAGAACGGCGGACCGAGCCTTACATTGCCCACTCACGAAGTGTGATACCACAAGTCGAACGTGAACGATGCAGGTAATCTCCTTCCTGGGTCAATACAAGTACATCCCATAGAATGGACCCCAGAGCGACTGTTGGGGCAACATATCTTCTACTGGAACATACGCTGCCGGTCAGGCATGGATATGGTACTTGACGGATTCGTTCAACGATACTCCGATATGAAACGCGCAGAAAAAGACATCACGCACGAAGTCGATGAAGTCTTGCAGTATCTGCATCCAAAGGGACCTTTACACAAGCCGAAAGACGCCAGCGATGAAGGAAACATTCTTAGCGACAAGACAAAAAGTTTGCGTGATAAGCAGCTTCGCACCTTGCTCCTGGACCTCGTTTTCGGCGAAGACGTTGAGAAATGGGGCGAGAGTGAATACTGCGCAAGGTACCACACGCAAGACCGTTCACCGTGCTATAAGTTACTTGCTGCTCGAACCAATTTAGCTGCCAGATTAGACCATCTTTGGAACTCCTTAGTGACTCTCCCCGAGGAGCGACCCGCGATCGTCGCTTTGTGCTAGGCTGAAGCCGAAAAGGAGCAAGACTTACTTGCCGATGATGAAGTGCCAGTGTCCAAACGGGGAATAGTCGTCGAAGATGATTTTGGTCTTCTACATGACGACGAGTTTCTTTGATATTGTCTTCGTCTTTGCAGGAATGCGTTTGGTCGTAAATGTTACGGTATAATTCCATCAGCTTCGATTCTATCAGGTTCCATGCCTAGACTCTTGGCAGGATCCAACGTCTATATATATGTAGGATATCTCTACGATAGAGAAATCAACGCAGCCATCTTCCCTTCCTCACAGTTATAAGCCCGGAAGCCTTCGACAATCGCTACGTTTACAGCTTATCGTACTAGGGTCTATCTTTGCAGACCTAGTCAGTTGTTACGTCGTTAAAGTAGACCTTGTTATTACTAGATAATTAGTTAGGAGACATAAATCGTCTAGGATTAGCGCTAGTTAGGACCTTATCGTTAGAGAATTAACGTTATATAGAATACGGACGTCGCATCTCGCAAGGATAGCGACTAAATTAGATCCGCTTATTACAAGAGAGACTGTTATACTCGATAAACCTAAGGATTGGCCAAAATAGATATTCCTAAGAAAGGACTACGCAGTCAGGAACCATATCTGGGAATACGTTGATCCATCACTAAGCCATGATGAAGTCTCTAGGTTAGAGACAGAAAAGCCTAGAAGGCTTGAGCTGAAAGAATTTCATAGGCCAAGAATTGCAAGAGGTGGTGACGCAAGTAGCGCAGCAGGGAGCGCACGGGGCACAGGGGGTGGCGCAGTAGCAGGTGGCGCAGCAGCAGGTGGCGCAGCAGGCGATCAAGATGCCGAAGAAGTCACTATCCTGGACCTCACTGATTAGGAACTAAGAAGATACGAGCTTTGGCAAAAAGACTATCAAGGTGCACTAGCAGAATGGCGGCAGAAAGAGAAGGCTCTTAGAAACTTTACAGAGCAGATCAACAGAACGATCGCATCACGGCATATTTATCTAATCGCCAACTACTCAAGCACACATGATTAACTAAGGACTCTAATAAAGCACCTCTGCCCTAGCTAGGGTAAGCGTAATACTTAACTTCAAGCACGCTATTAGGCGTTAAAGAATTAACTATAAAAGGTAAACCTTAACAACTAGTTTTAGGACTAGATAGAGACAACGCGCCTTATAATTTAAGCGGATATACTAAAAGTTTATAGCAATTAAGCGCAAGAAGACTTTATCCTATTAATTAGAGGCCTAGATAATAGCTAGTTATCCAGTTAGCTATCAGCGCTTATCATGGCAGAATAGACTAGCAGAGACTTTATTAGTATCTCTAACCTAGTAGCCAATTTTACTTCGTACTATTGACGGACTTGACTAATTACATTAGAATTAAGCACATTCGCTACTCTAGGTGTTGCTTAGCCAGCTCAGCAGCTAGCTGATTAGCCAGTTAATTAGTTAAAGCATTAGAAGCATAAACGCTAGAAGAAGACACTAACCTGCCTATATAGTAAGAAGCATAGATTTAATAGCTACTACTACGTTAATACAGCTTTACGACCTGCTAATTGGTAGCTAAATAGAGACGTCGAGAAGAAGTTCTAGAAGCTTAGAGCTAATTAGTCACCTATAGTAAAGGTCCTTTAGAATACAGAGAATAGGCTAGCCAGAAGCAATTCTAAGACGCCTATTAGATTAAGAGGAGTCACTAACTTTAATAATAGCTAGTAGCTAGCTATATTACCTTAGTATAGTGCACTTTAGGTCGCTGCTATTAACAGGCTAATGCCTCAGCCTCTACTATTAAACAGATAGATTCTTAATCCTGGTTCGAACACGCATGTTACGAATACAAAGGCCTATAGCTAGAAGAAGATCTCTAATGCTAAGCCAGGAGAAAGCGCGTACGCTAGTGGCTAACTAATACCTATCTAAGAATAGGGAGAGGTCCTACTTAAGATTAATACGCCTTCTAGAGTTAAGATAATTTAACTAATATACGTCGCATATATACCTAAGTTCTTTATAAGTATTATTAGCCTATCTCGATGCAGGAGCCTAGGAATTAAATTCGACTCTAGCCAAAACTACCTATATTAATAGAAGCTGTCGAATGTAATCTATTAGCTTAAATATAATAGTAGTTACTAGCTAATAGACTTGGATTATAACGATTAACCGCCGCTAGAACTCTACGCAACTTAGTATTAACCTAGACCGTCCTATACTAGTAAGAAGCCACTAAGCGTGAGCGCGGCAAAAGCTTATAGAGTATTTAGCTATGCAAATTAAAAGGCAATTACTTATCTACTAGAAAGCGTTAATAGAATATAGCTTAGTGAGCAGCACGCGCCGATGTGGACAGACTATAAGGTCTATACAGAGACGAAGCTACACAAGTTTATTAGTAGGAGAGCTCCACGTGAGCCAGCAGAGCGTCTATTCTATTAATTAGGAATAGACCTTATATAGCTAAGGGAGTGCACCGAGCGTTGCTATAATAGAGATCTATAGCTCTTCCACGCTATTAATTAGTATAGCAAGTAGCACGAAGCTTGTTGCCTACCTAATAAAAGCTCTATAACGCTTTAAAAAGTAGCGTAGAGACTACTAACTAAACTATAGCGCTAATTTCGCGCGCATGTAGCTGTCGTACAACTTAATAGTAAACGAGGCTATTCTAAGCTACTTAATATCTTTAAGGATCTAGGGATAGTCGTTAAACCGCGTGTAGAATATACAGAAGAGCAGAATAGGATAATAGAGAAAGCTAGCTACTTAATTATTATTCGTGCAAGAGCTATTAGGCTTAAAGCAGACTTACTAAAGGAGCTATTAAATAAATACGTTATAGCGGCTATCTATCTACTTAATCGCACACCTACTGAATTGCTTAACTAGCGAACACCCTATTAGATTATTAGAGGTGTAAAGCTATTAGTAGCTTATTTTAGTATTATAGGAGCACGAGCGTACGTCCTTAATTAGTAGTTAAAGCGCGGAGAGAAGCTAGAATCTCGTGCTTTAATAGGACACCTAGTTGGATACGATTTGACGAATATCTATCGCATTTGGATGCCAACACTGGGCAGAGTCATCAGGACTAGAGATGTGGTCCTTATGCCATTAAAGCTATACACTCCCGACGAGATATATGCTAAGAAGAAGACGCTACGCACAGTAGTAATAGTACTAGATATTAAGAAGTTAGATAAGCTAGAGGACCTAGAGATTAATTAGCTATCTATTATAACTTAAGGTAATTCGCGAATAAATACATTAACTTTAAAAGATAAGGATAGCGCTAAGGCGCAGCTTCTAGGTAAGCTAATACGCTAGTAGTAGATAACAAAGGTAGTAGAAGCTAAGTCATTTAAGCAGCGCGGACTTTTAACACTAGAAGATACGCTAGAGCCTGGTGCTACATTAAATAATAATTAAATATTAGCTAGAAATTAGTAGTCTATTTAAATAGCAGATAACAAAGTTAAGCTCCCTCGCGGTTGGTAACCACTAGCAGAAGGAGATAAAGCACTAGATTAACGTTTAAATAACGCGCGCAGACAAGACAAGATTAGTAGCATTATTAACGCTAGTAATATTATATCTAGCAGCAGACGCAGAGACAGAAATAGTAGGACACCTAGAGACTACTTCGCTACGTTCGCTGCGGCTGTCAACCCATCCGCGCCAGAAAAGCTATTCAGTGAGCTTCCTAGAACTAGGCTACATCGCGATCAGCTGCCGCCTCCACCGAAGCGATGGAAGGATCTAGAGAAGCACCTATTCGGCGTAGAGTTTCGTAAAGCTGCAAACGTAGAGCTTAATAGTTGCAAAAGCAAGGGGTGTTTTAGTAGGACTATAGCTACTTAGGCGACTATGCAAGAGGAAGTGCTACTACTTATATAAGTATTTACTTATAAGTTTAATTAGGATAGCTTCCTTTACAAGTTTAAGGCGCGACTAGTAGTTAGAGGAGACCTATAGGAAGACTAAGGAGACACCTATATAGTAACACTAGCAGCACGCGTATTCTGCTTCCTAATTACTCTATTAGCTGCTTTTAGGCTGCTTGCCTATTAGTACGATATTCTAAATGCCTTCCTAAACGCTTACCTTAATTGTCTGATCTATGTACGCACGCCTAATAGATTTAAGGATTAACTTAGTAAGCTATTAGAGCTTAAGCGCGTACTCTATAGACTACGCGATGCTTTACTTCTCTAGTATAAGTACCTAAAAAGTACTCTAGTTAAGCTAAGACTAAAGCTAGTTAAGGAAGTACCTTGCTTATTTACTAGCGAGAGCCTAATTATCTTTTTTTATGTTGACGATATTGTAGTCCTCGTACACCTAGACAATCTAGCACACCATAGTTAGTTCGAACGAAGCCTACGAGCTAGGTACGAGCTACGCTGCCTAGGAGAACTAAGGTAGTTCCTAGGTATACAAATTATAAGGGATTAGTTAAAAGGGAAAATCTGGCTAATTTAAGATTCCTTTATTAACAAGATTATAATAAAGTTTGACCTTGTACACACGCATAAGGTCTATCTAGCAGTGCCGCTAGTAGAGAATTATCTAGCTCTAAGTACTAAGGAACCAAGTTCTTAACGTACCTATACTTATTAGTAATTAGTAGGCTTACTAGCCTACATCTCGACGTTTACACGGCCTGATGTCGCCCGAGCACACTCAGTACTGGCACGCCATCTACAGAATCGAGGGTAGAAACATTTAAACGCTGCTAAGCACGTATGGCGATATCTAGTTGGCACAAGGCATCTAGCCATCGGGGCATCACGGCTAGGTACAGAGAACACGACATATCTCTGTGAGACGCCCGAGGACGATCCTAGAGCTGGAACAGAGCCACTGTTCTACGGAGCATCTAACGCAGCATATACTAACGATCCTAATACGCGTCGAAGCTTACAAGGCTACTTGTTTAAGCTATATAGACTGCTAATTAACTAGAAATTGACCTTACAGCGCTTAGTTACGAAATTAACTACTAAGGCTAAATTGCTCGCTCTATCGACTGCTAGGAGTAAGATAGAATAGTAGAATAAAATATTTAATTACGTACGCTTTTAGCCAGAGATCTTGCCTACCTTGTACTACGATAATTAGCAGACTGTAGGGATTGTTAACAAGACTAAGGATAGGCTTTATACGAAGCTAAGACATGTCAACACCTATTAGATATGGCTACGATAGGAAGTAGATGCTGGGAAGCTGCAGATTAATTAGAAGCCTACAAATTAAATGCCTGCTGACGGTCTTACAAAGACACTGGTTCGGCAGAAACACAGCAACTTTGTTAAATAGCTAGGCCTTACAGATAACGTGTCCGTGCGCGTGATGCGCGGGCAACACCAAAAACGCTCCATTGAAAACAAGGCTACAGCACCACCCACGATCAATATTATCATAAGATTTTTCTTGCAGGGTAGTAATTTGATAGCTGCGATTCATTTGCACTATTTAAATCTATCTGGAAGCTTGACGTCGCGGCCGCTGCGTGTAGATTTGCTCGGGGCAGCAGATGCGCCCTCTGAGGCCTCCCCAATATCTGCAGCATCCACACCACGTTTCTGACGCTTTCTGCTCTGTAGAGATGGCTGAGAGGCCTTTCTCTTACCCTTTTGGGGTACTTGTAGAGCTTTTTCAGCGTCGCGGGCAGACTTCTGGGCAGCGCGCTAAGCAGCCTTTTCAGCCCTCTCCTTCTCCTTTGCCTTCTTAGCTGCCTCTCGCGCAGCACGCTTTTCCTGCTATATTTTCTCTTTATATAGCTTAGCTACCTTCTTTAGCTCTGCTATTTCTACTTTTTAAAGCTACTACTACTTATCTTCCTGCTCTTTAATTAATTAACGATAACATGCCTCCCTTACTTTCCTTAGTAAATACAAGATAGCCCCACTATAATACTCCTAGCACTATTAAAGGTCTAGAGTTTTACCCTTCTTCTTACGCTTCTTCTTAATAGATAGCGCCTGCCTAAGCCCATCGTTGTCATGCTTAAGCAGCTCATTTTCAACAGATAGATAGTAGAGTAATTAACAAAGCTTTTTTGTATCTTAACTACCCTGTTCCTTCACTACTAATCGTATAAGCCTATCTATCTTTCTCTAGTTATAATCACTAAGCCCTAATAAGGAGTTATCGCCTAATTCTTGATCCTAGGTAAACCTATTAAGGATAGAATTAGGATTAGGTGGCGATATGCCTGTGGCTCTAAAAGAGCTAAGGATAGTTAATTCCTTAAAGGAGGCCTTCTACGCATTCCAGAATAGTGGGAAGAAGTTGCCTTTAGTAATAAAAGCTAAGCCCTGGCTTCTATAAAAGTAATTTAATAGCTCTGCTAATGTTAGATGTCACGTCTTAATGGATGTCCTGATAATTCGGGGGGTTAAATTAATGTATTAGGTTGTTCTTTCTGTCTACGGGGTTCCCTTGGCAGGTTCTGTGTGTTCTCGGTTAATCCCCAGCCTTTTTCGGGCTACCCCTGATCCTCTAAACTTAATATACTTTTTATCTGACACACCCCCTCAGCTTGGAGCCGTTCGAGCCATGGCCAAGGTTATTAGACGAGGGTGAGGTTATTAAGCTAGTCTTAAATCTCCTCTAAAGGTGCTTTATTAGCTACCTTTTAATTCCTTACCTCTACTAGTCCTAGTTACTTTAGGAAGTTCTGCTACTAATTTACTAAGAGTGCTTTAGTTAAGCTATTTATAATTATCTCTACGGATTTAGTGTATTCCACTTTTATCCTTCCCCTAGTTACTTCCTGTCAGAGCTAGTGGTTATATATATCGACGTGTCGAAGCTTTATATACAGCTTTGAGATCTCCTGCGTTATTAGCCAAATAGTTTGCTAGTTGTTACATTAGATTATAATAGTAGGGCTAGGTAGCTTAACTTTTAGTTCCTTTATTAATCTTAATATAAAGATAGCTTCCTTTACAACTTGCGCTAAAGCAAGGAGCTTAGCTTTTATAGTTAACGTAGTGATAGTGTCTTATTTGCTTGCACGCTATGTAATAAGGCTATTAAATAGCTTAATAGCGTAGCCTTGCGAGCTCTTACGGTCTAGAGTATTATCCGTAAATAAGGCATTACTTGCTACCTATAAGGATTCGCCTCCTCTAAGTTAAAGTGTCTTCTACTTTATTTTGTTGAGGTATAGCAGGGCTCGGTCAGCCGCATAATAATGTTCTAGACTAAGATTTAATAAGAATCTCGCTAGCCTTAAGGTTGCGAATATAATATCTAGTCGGGTACTAACAGCTATATATAGGAGTAATCCGATCTTACGTTAGTATTTATTAATCTTTATAAGCGAAGCCAGCCCTTCTCTTGGCTTAAGCTCCCCTATGCCTATTAGGGTGTTATGTCGGATTGTTTGGTTATTAACTAGCTGGCTAATTTTGTCACAGTATGCGGCCTGGGAGAGTTAAATAAGTTAGTTTTACTAATCTCTAATCACTTTAATTCTTAGGAACTATAGTAGGTCTTCTTTACCTATTATTAAGTATTTCTTCCTAAGTTGTTCTACGACTTGCTAAGCTTAGCTAGCTTTGTCTTAGTAGTGCGCAATAATAATGTCGTCTATATAAAAGAAGATAATAATACTATCTTTAATTATGCAGCATGGCTTATAGGGCATAGTTTAGAAACTAAACTTAATAAGTGTAGCTGTAAACTCTTTTTACTAAAGAAGTAGTAAGATTCGCAGTCTATAGAGTGCCTTCTAGACTTTAAGGATAGTACCGGGTTTTTAATATCTAGGCGGCATGCGCATGTAGACTTCTCGATCTAGTAATACGTATATAAACGCGTTAGTAACGTCATATTGTATAAGTTCGAGGTCATATTTGGCAGTAATTGCCATAAGTAAGCGAAAGGATCTTCTGGCTAATATTGCTACGTAGGTGTCCTGGGAGGTTATATTGCGTTATTAGTCTCCTCTAACTACCAGTCGCGCTTTGCACTTGATAAACTAGTAATATTTATTAAACTTATACACATACACCTACATGTAGTCTAGGATTTATTGGCCTATTGCCTTTACTATCTTATACGGTACTTCTATCTAGGATTAGGTAATTCTGTGACTGTTTAGATGCGATTGCTGCGCTTCCCGGAATAATTCTTCTATCGGATGTTGGTTAAGGTCCGTTTTATAAGTAGGTGGCGGAGGTAACTATAATTAGTAAATCTTAACGCCCTTCGCTAGTAGTCTTTTTATCTAGGCTTTATTAATCGTATTCTTATTGTATTTTCTAACCCTTCCTACTTTCGTTCCTGCCATGAAAGCTGCTGCCCAGGGGACTGTCTTAGATAAAGTAATCTTAGGTAGGTTTATATTTTCCCCTGTTATCAGCTGTGCTAGCAGAGCTGCAGGTAGTAGAGTTAAAGGTAGTGTTAGGTAGTGATCTCTAATCTTCCTTCCTCGATAGTAGCCTGGTGGGTCTACTTCGTCCTCTGTGGGTGATTCGTTTTCTGCGACATCGTCTTCGTAGAATAATTCGGTTTCTGGTTGGTGCACCGGTGGTGGTAGCTTAATTATCTTAATATGTATAGCTATCTTGGCCAGCGTATTATGCATAACGTTGTCTATTAGATCCTCTATCTTCCCGTTAAAGATTGTATTTTTATTAAATACGATGTCTCGCGTGCTGATGACCTTAGCTAGCGTTAGTATCTATATTTAGTAAATATTTAATAACTAGTATCTAATAAGGTATCTAATCCATGCTTTAGGGTCAAGTTGTTATAGTCTTAATTTTCTATGGTAGGTATTATCTGTTATAGCGAATGCTTTGCATCCGTACGCCTTTAGGTAGGCTAAGTTTAGTTTCTTAATAGACGTAATAATCCTATTAGCTAGTAATACTCGTGTAAAGAATATCTTGTATAGTGTTTTCTAGTTGTTCGTGTAGTTTGGCGTTTAATTATATAGATACACTCTAGCTCTTATAATTTTAGGCTAGAGTTCCCATAGAAGGTTTGCGTCCAGACGTATTACGCGAGATTTTTCTTTATTTACGCCCCCTAAGCGTTTAGCGCTACCATTTTAAGCTTGCGTATCTAGTGCTAAAGGCTTAATAATTATGCCTAGGCTTTTTAGCCACCGCTCGACTTCGGGTTTGACTATGGTGATCTCATTGTCCATTTTAATAACTTTTGGAGTGATGTCATATTGGTTCTTAAGAAATCTAAAGAAGATTGTTAATGTCTTAATAATTAATCTTGCCATTTAGTTATCCGTGAAGTAGAAGTCCTATTAAAGACTAGAATATCTATTTGTAACGAGCATCTAGCTCTTCTCTTTGTTAAACGATAGTGATTTGTAGGTATAGAAATTAATAGAAAGCCTTTCTACGGATCCTTACTTATTAATCCTAGGTGCGCGGCTTATCTGCCTTCGCATCTTTGCTCTTCCACATAAGTTACACTCTACTATTATAATTCCCTTAACGCGTACCCCCTTAGCTCGCTGCACTAAGTGCTTGATTACGGCGGGTCCTGGATAACCGAGCCTTTTATGCTATAGGAGGGCTAATGCTCTTTAAGGTCGTCGTTATATTTAAGAATTATAGGAATGCGTATAGTGCGCTGCATAGTGCACGGGTTAGTGTTCTAATACTTATTATCTATAAATTTTGGTAAGCTCTCTAATAGTTATTCCATTTAGTCACTTTAGGGCAGTAGGCTCTAATTAGGTATCCTACTAGAATCCCTTCTGCCTTAGCACTCGGAAGAAGACTAGGTTACATAGCATGTCTGGGCATATTGCTACGTTATGTAGTACTAGTCTTTTAGCTCCCTATTTGTGTTTTAGGTTTAAGATAATAGTTCCGTATCCCTTTACCTAGATTTAAGTGTCGCCTGCCTATATAAAGTCGCCTTATGTAGGTGGCTAATAGTTCTAAATCTAGTTAGGGTCGTTCGTGATGTGGCACGTCGAGCCCAAGTCAAGAATAAAAGAACGCCGAAGAGGATAGTTAAATTAGTCTATAGTAAAGGTTATAAAATAGGCGGCTTGCACCTTTAAAATCTATCTTCTATTTAGTCACTAATTAGTAATCTCTGGAGTTAGGGTATAGGAATTCTTAAAGGATAGAGTCTTAGTTCTAGGTCTACTTTAAGCTCTTAGTAGACTTTGAAAATCAGCATCGTGCTCTTATTTCAGAGCAACGTATTTAGCTATTCTTAGGTTTGGCTCCTACTATTCTAGTGCTTTGTCCGGGTAGAGATAAAAGCATTCCCTAATAGGGTGTCTTATATTGCAGGCTAGACACTTAGCGGTTTTATTAGTGCCTGCTCTAGCAGGTTTACCACGATTAGCGTCCGCTTTAGCAGAGTTACTACTACCTTATTAAGGGTTTAAAGAGCTTAAAGGTGCACGATTATCATCCTTTATAGCTATACGTTAATATTAGGGTCTACCCCGTTTTGTACCCCGAGAGTTTCCTATTTCTATATATTAGGGATCCCCTTGCATGCTCTGGGCAGCTTAGCTACTTTTAGCGAGATAAGATAAGTCTTCCGTTGCAAACGCTGCCTTTTAGCTTCTATTTTACGTTATTAGATAATTTAGTATTATATATTCTTAGAAACGTCCTATCATGTCCTTTCGGTCCATGCCGGGTAGGTCCTTTCTATTTAATTAGAAGGTTGCAGCCTATACTAAAGCTATCTTATTTACTACTAACATAAAGTCTATAGCTACAGGATTAAATTATATAGTATCGGACACGTTTAGTGTCTTAGCCTCTATTGCGGCATAATTATATTTAGTAAGCTATGTGTCTTAGTTATTTACTATGCGTAGAGGCTTTAACAAGCTATAGTATCGCTATCGCGCTTGCTCTTATTCGAACTTAGAGGTAACTTCTACTTTTACTTTTAGCTTTATAATCTATTCTTTAATAGTAGTATCTAGGAGACAGCAAGTGCGTTGTAGATGCGGTGCTACTAATAACTAGATAAATACTACGATCTACTGCAAACTTGCGACTTTAGTCTTATACTTTGTGTACTGCATCTTGTATTTCTCCATCTAGAGTTTATAGAGGTCTAAATCCTCTTTGTAGCTCTTTAGTCCAGCGGACGAAAGTTTAGATAATCTTAATAGTAAGACGCTGTCTAGAAGGGTTGCGGCTAGCGTATAGTCTGTTGTCTCGGGTAGCTCAGGCTCAAATGGCTCCGTGAGTGGGGTAATCGCTAAATCGGGGTCAACTTGCGCCTATGTATTGTATGCGACGCAGCGGGCTTGTAGTTAGTTAAGCTAGCTATAGTATTTAGTATTATCGCGAAGAATAATTGTTCTATTAGTTCGATTTAGGTTTTAGGTTGCCATTTTCGCTCTTATTAAGGTAGTGAGACTCTTAATTATTAAATGTTACGTCTTAATAGATATCCTGATAATTCGGGGGGTTGAATTAATATATTAGGTTGTTCTTTCTGTCTACGGGGTTCCCTCGGCAGGTTCTGTGTGTTCTTGGTTAATCCCCGGCCTTTTTCGGGCTACCCCTGATCCTCCGAACTTGATATGCTTTTTATCTGACAGCTAAGTAGGCTATTAACAGAGGCTTAAACATCGCAACGTTAAGTAGCTAAAGCGTATAAGTTAAATAAGGAGGCAGAATAGCAAGCAGGATCTTATTCTAATTATAGTAGTTAATAAAGTCTATAGTAATATGGGAGCTATGGCCGTCTAGGATTAAAAGTCGATATAATCGTCGAGCCTTCTCTTTTGTACAGCGATTAAACACCTGCTTAAGCCAGGCAAGTCCAATATCGTTGTTTATCCAGCTAGAGGATAATAAGGTAATAAAGACTTCATGATATCCTGCCTTGATATCCTCTACCCAGCTTGATTGGATGCCCTTGTTGGCAGCCTCATAGATAAGGCTTGGCGGCAGAGCTGATCCATCAGCGCAGATACATGCCAGGAGCGTGATCCATGCGCGATTGCCATCTTAGAGTAATGCTCTAACCTCCTTCTTCTCCCACATTCGTCTGCTGAATATTCTCTTTGATCTACTAATAATACTAATCAGGACGCCTTTTTCATCCATATTGTAGATATAACGAGGATCTATGCGATATTAATCTATCTTGCTGTGTAGAAGGTTAAAATAGAGGCGATATTTATCTACTAAATTAGCGTTGTGGCGATTGCTATCTATCCCGACGGTCCATTGCGAGATAAGATAAATGCTATATTAGTTAATAAAGCGGGTAACCTAGCTCTCGCTGACTGGCTCCTTTGCTATTATTAAGGCAAAGTTCCGTATCATCTCTCTAGTAGGAGGTATATGTCTCTCTGTGAGTCTTTTGATATATCGTACAAGCTCCTCCTCTTGCTATGGGGTGAGCTTTTACTAGCTAGAGTTCTTAACTTGTGTAGGGCGCGTTATTCCTCTATGCCTTTAGATTAATGTAGACCATACAACACCATATTTAACAGCAGTTTTTGTGTACGAGAAAGTTTCGCCTAGCTTTAACAATTTAATATTATTAATCGTAGCTTAAATTAGATCTATATTGGTGGAGTTGTCGCGTGTTAAAGTTGAGGGTGTTTTGGTGTTGCCCGCGCATCACGCGAATCCGCGCATCACGCGCACGGACACGTTACGGGTTGGCGAAAGCTTGTACCAGTTAAACATGCAAACATCCACCTATTGCCATCAACGTCTCCCACTTGATATCACACTTGTCAAAAATCAAGTATACTTGCAAAACTGACTTTTTAAGTTAATAAATTTATAAGTCTCTTAAATTAAGTCTCCTTATTTAAATTTAGGAGTATTTTAAGTCTTAATAAATAGCTTAATTTATAAAATTAATAAATTTAATTAGCTCTAAATACTAGGTTATTAGTAGCTAAATTAGTATTATAATTAGCTATTATTGCGTTAGCACTAGCTTAAAAGACTTTGAATATCTTACTTAACTATTTTATATCTACCTAACGCGTCTCTATTACTTACTATTTTATACTTTTTATATTATTAAAGCTATATAGAGCACGTTTAGCGTACTTTTTAGTATTATTAAACCTACTAATAGCCTATCATGCTACCTAAACGTAGAATTTAAGCTACTAGTAACACTTCTCTCCCCGCTAAACGCGCGTGCGTCCCTACGCTTAAAGCTATTAAGGGCAATAGCCTGCCTCATATTATAGCTAGCTAACCTATTAAGCTTGCTAATACGCAAGAAGAGCTACTAGGAATATAAACTACAGTGCTAAAAACTTTATTAAGGAGTTAAAAAGCTTTTAAATAGATTCTAACTTATTAAATAAGTAACTATAAACGATCTAGGTACTTAGATAAATACTAAAAGTATTTATTATTATGCTAGCTAGAGTTTTAATAATAATGATAGTAACTTTAATTAATAAGGGGGGTAAGAATAGTAATAATAGCTTTAATAGTTACTTTAAAAAATTATATTTAAAGTCCTTAACTAGCATTACATAGGTTAATATAAAAAGCCTACGCGCACGCTAATAGAAAAAAAAAGCTAAATATTTAAGTATACCTATTACGTTATTTTATAGGGTCTACTATTAATTAAGCGCAATAAGGAAAGAGAACGCAATTATTTTATATATAAGTACTTCTATGTAAAGATAATCTCTAATAGTAATATTAAGTTACATACGCTATAACCTTAGTAGTAAAGCACTTTAGGCATAATTATTATAATTATAAGCTAATATAAGGGGCTAGGTGCTTAAGGAGCTAAAGGTGCCAGAAGGATACTTATAAATTTAATAGAGAGTTAAAGTTAAGCTTTAAGCATCGAACTTATATATCTGAGATTCGCATAACCGAGGGTCAAGGATCCGAGGCAACAATTAGGCGTAGTCCATTATATAAAGGACTAATCTACTATAGTACTTTTAACGCTATTAAAGATTTAGGATTTTACTACTTTTTTTACGCTTTAAATTTCTTAATAGCGCCTACTTTAGCCTATTATTTTTATAGTAGAGTAGCTTATTTTAGGTAAATAAGTAGTGGAGTAATTAATAAAGCTTCTTTATATCTGAACTTCTCTAATTTTTTAATTCTAATTATATAAGCCTATTTATCTTCCTTTAATTATAATTACTAAGCCTTAATAAAGAGTTATTACCTAACTCTTAATTATAAGTAGACCTATTAAAGATAAGATTTAAATTAAGTAATAATATTTTTATTACTTAAAAAGAGCTTAAGATAGTTAACTTCTTAATAATGGCTTTTTACGTATTTTAGAATAGGGGGGAAAAGTTACCTTTAGTAATAAAAAATAGGCCTTACCATTTATTAAGGTATTATAATAGCTCTACTAAGTAGACTATTAATAGAGGCTTAAATATTATAACGTTAAGTAGCTAAAGCGTTTAAGCTAAATAGAAAAGTAAAATAGTAAGTACGATCTTATTTTAATTATAATAGTTAATAAAGCCTATAGTAATATAAGATCTATAGCTATTTATAATTAAAAGTTAATATAATTATTAAGTCTTCTATTTAATATAGCAATTAAATACTTATTTAATCTAGGCAGGCCTAATATCGTTATTTCTCTAGCTAGAGGGTAATAAAGAATCAAGACTTTTGTCGGGAGGACTTGTTGCACTAGTGCTAAAAGGAAATACTTGATAACGAGTTACATTGGGTTGATTGATGCTTGTTTTTTCGTTCTATCTACTGAGGAGTGAAGTATATCGCGGGGTATGGAAGCTAGTCCCATATGGGGTTCGCTCCATACACATAGTGTTTTGCAACACGATAGAGGCCTTAATAACTATTAATAGAATGCTCGCTCCTCTGCATACGTACCTTCCTTGTAACATGTCTAAAGCTGTTAAAGTTGTTAATCCGACACTAGAAGTCTTTTCTTTCTCGATATTAAATGCGCTAGGCAGAGAGTATCGGCCTCTACACCTAGCCCTTAACTTAGACTATTACCTTATTGCTATTAACAAATCGTTCCAGGGCGTGGTTTGGTGATGCCTTTGTAAAAGCGTCCGCAGGGTTGTCTTCGCTATTAATCTATTAGATTTCTGTAATCTCGCGGCGTTCGTATGACTGGCGCAGTGCCATGATATTAATTATAAGGCGCTTTTCCTTAGTTGTCCCAAGCTTTATAAGGCACTTGTATAGGGAGTACGAGTCTATATAAATAATTAAGGGAACTGCGGGCAGACTAAGGCGCTCTATAATTATCTATAGAGTAGTAGTAATAGTAATGCCTATATTAAACCCGTTAACCATGCCGTAGATCTTAGAGGCTAGTACGCTCTATATAACACGCTTACACTTTATTAAGCTATAGTGTATTATGTTGCCGCAGATTGTAAAGGTATTATTACCATTTGTAGACTTATTAATAAGCGTAAGTATAAAGCCTAGCTACGAGCTAAGGTCCTTGTTATTAGCAAAGGAGCCGTCCACGAATACTATTAGCTTAGCGTTAATAAGGGTGATAGGTATGTAGCGTAGTCTACAGTTAAGATTCTCTATCTACTATTTAAGGCGCTTATTAAGCGCCTTAATGTCCTTATTAGAAGGTTGCTGCGCTTAAGCTACTATAGATAAGTTAAAAGACGCTTCTAGTTAACATGTTAATACGATGTACGCCCCGCGAGCGCGCTGTTTAGTGTACTATTACGCGCGATTAAGAGTATTAATGTCTATAAGCTTAATTTTTCCTCCTTGTCCCTTCTGCTTAAGGTTTAGGGTTGCTTTATAGTTGTCTATATTGCTGGCATCTATTATAAGTGTGTAGCTATTAAAGTCTAGTTACGCGTCTGGTATTAGCACAGTCTTTAGCTTTAATCTAAACTGTGCCTTTTTAAGCATTTTCTCTTCATGCGCTATAAATATGGCTATTCTAAGTATAAAGGTATTATTAGTCTGTATACTAATTATGCTAAAGTCATTTGCGTTGCTGTTTATTACTAACAAGCATAGGTTATATATTAACGTAGATATATCTAGTTCCTTATAGTAATATCTATAGTACGTTGTCCACTAATGGACTCCTGCTTTCGCGATTCTATATAGTAGCTTAATCACATGGAGCAGCGTGCCCTCTAGATATCTAAGTGCTAGCTTAGTAGGGAGGTGTGCTAGTATTATTCTCTTAAGATTTGTCTACGCCTGTAGATATGCCTACGTTATATCGCGGAGCTTAAGATTTATTCTATGTTATACAAGCATAGGTGCTAGGGCTATAATTACACGCTAGCTACAGCGTTAAATAGTTAGAGATTACGTTAAGATAGCCTCCTTACTATAGTCCTAGTATCCTTAGATAATAAGACAGGATTTTTTATAGAGCTTAGTTATCTTTCCTTTAACTTCTCGCACTAGACGCGACTTAAATATATAAATTCTACTATGCACTTCCTAATTATATTATTTAAACTTAAATACTCCACGGTCTACTAAGTTACTAATCTCTTAATTATTAGATGCCTTAAAGGGTGCGCTAGGTGTTATAATAACTCTATTATTACGTAGCTTTATAGCAAGCTTAAGGTTGGCCTCTTCCTTCTTAGTAATATAAACGTTTGCCTTCCTCTTATTCCTTAATCCTAGTAGGCGGCCTCTTTTGCGTGGTTGCTTTACTAGTAGTACTATTATATCTATAGGTAACGCGTGCTGCTGCTACGGCGTATTAGGGTTACTCTAGAGGTGGTCTAGTCTATAGTACGGCTTGATAACTGTCGACCGAAATGTTATTGGGCCATTAACCATGTCGACAGTGACGTTATAGCCGTCTATAGCAGCGATTTTGTACGGGCTATTCCATCTATCCTTTTCTCTCTATACTAAAACCTCGCTTTGTAGCGGGAGCGCAAGCATGTCTGTAGTATTAGGTCCGTTACGAGTGTTTAACGTATTTATAACTTAGCGTTTAGTGGTAAGCTTGCGTAGTTCTTTTATTACTTTTTAAATAGCCTTGCTACGCTTAACTATTAATAGTGACAGCGGTGACTCTATAGTCATACGTGGGTATGCGCTAAAGACAAGTAAAGTTAAAACTAGACTATTAGGGCCTGCTATGTTATTAACAGCTTTTATAGCTATTTAAAGAATTACTTTATTAGATATAGTGCTAGTAAGCTTAGCGTAGAGTATATTCTATGCGCGGTGCAGGGGCGCGTGATACCTCTCTATCTTGCTAACGGACTAATGTGCCTCTATAGGTACTTGTTTGCATGTAACTCCTATAATCTTTACTTTTGCGCGAAATTCTGCACTTGCGAAGTTCGTGCCTGCGTTATGTGTAAGAATGTCTAGTAGTTCTTAGTAGGTATTAATCTATAATATTCGTAGTGCCTGCTATATCTCCTTAGCTAAAATAGCGTTAAGAAACTTTGCGCCTTAAAACAAAGTTACTAAATCTACTACATATAATATAGGCTTGCTTCTTAAGTATATTATATCTACAAAGATCTCGTAGTTAAAGTAATAGTTATCCTTAAGGGTGAACTTAAAGCGGCGCGGCGCAGAGCTATTAAGTTAATAATAATAGTAAAACTTTGTAATTTGCTTAAGAGTTCTTTCTTTAAAGTTATTATGACCAGCATCTTTCAAGAGCCTAGCTAGTCTTATAATAGCTAGGTGTCTAAAATGGTGATAGAGCTATCTTAACTCTATTTTTATAAGAAATGCAGTTGCACGCTCTCTCTTATTAAGATAAAACTATAAATATCTCTATTTACGGATTACGGGGATGCGTACATTGCCCTAGACGAGCTTATCTGTAGTGTTGTTAAAGTAGACCTTCAGCCTGTCCATGTCCGCAAGGCATAGCAAGAACGGTGTGGGCGCATCTAGCACCTCAAAGTCAATTTTTCCAATCTCTGTCGGAATCTGTGCGGTGCCGATAGACACCGTAACACTGCCTTTTCCGAATTTGATAGACGTTTTTCCTGCCGTAGATGTGTCTATCGTGACCGTTGGGTCTTCCTGTATGAGTGCGAGGTACTATTCCTTACCGACTGTAGATACATTGGCGGCGCCTGTATCAGGGAGGATTCCTTGGTACACAGATCGCGTGTATTGGTCCTTAATAAGGAATTGCGACGCTGGTGATAACAGTACGTCTTTGCTATATATGTCTTTACTAAAGATATAGTGTATAAACGCTTAATCTACAAGTTATTACTTTTTAAAAAATTAATGTTCCGCGTACGTAGTTGTAAATTACTAATTATTAATGTTATACTACTAATCGCTGTTATTATTATCGTCCTCGTAGTTCTTACTACTTTTATACTCTGCAAGGTGCATAGAGAAGTCTGCAGGCAGTAGTGTGCCTGTAAAGTGACATGCGGAGAAGAACTGTGTGCGGGCGGGCAGCTTTACGTTCCTTATTAGTATAGTTAGTTGACTAGTAGCCCTCTTTCTAGTAGATAAAGCACTTCTTCTTCTAGCGTAACGTTATAAATTTACGTCTACTATTATTACTATTAAAGCGCTAATTGCCTTTATTACCTTAGCCTCCTTAGAATCCGCCTGCGAATCCACCTTCGCCTCTAAATCCTCTTTAAGTTCTTTTATTCCTATTATTATAGCGGTGGTTAAGGTAGTACTAGTTTATAGCAATTATCTTACTCCCTATAAGCATTTACCTTATTTGCTAACGTGTAAGGTGCGTTTTAACTATAGACCGTAGGTCTGTAAAGAGTCCTTCGCAGATTATAGCTAGCTTAAAGAGTGCTATTTTAAGTTCTAGAACTCCCTAGCACGCGTTAATAATAGTTATACGTAGGGCATCTTCGCCTTTAAAGTTCTTACTAAGCGCGCGTTAGTAACGTGTTTCACCAGTCATTGAGCCACACCAGTCACTAAGCCACCCCACTAAAACTAATGCAGCTTTCTGCACGATAGCTTAACAACGTAATAGTTAAATTTAATATAAATAGATTAATATAATAGCTATAATCTTTAGGTACACTGAGTCCTTCTATAGCCTTGCTTATGGCAGTTGCTGCATGTAGGTAGTGCTCGTAATCGTCCTGCACGGTCCTCCTGCTCTACCTGCTAGAGCACCCTTTCAGCCTCTACAGCTAGCCTTCGACCTTCCTCAGCCTGTAGAGCCCCTCTAGAGGTAATATACTGCCTACGCCTCTCCTGTCTTTGTCTATGACGTTAATTAGTAGCTTATAGTTTCCTAATATCTTCTGCTAGGAGAGTTACTATATTTATAGCATGCTAATAGCTCTTAACTAGCTGCCTAAGCATCTGGTGTGTAGGGCTCTGAGACGGTCGTTGTAAACGATCACGTATAAGCCTAGCCTGCTGCTCAACCTGAGTAGTAGTGTGAGGCGTCTCAGCTGTCCATGCTGGCTCAGCGCCCGTCTGTAGTGGTGACGGTGTCCTGACTACAGTCAGGCATGAGAGGACCCGATCAGGACAGGTAGGCACCAGCCCTGTCGCTTGAAAGCCAGCCTTAATGTTCTGCTCTGTAAAAACAGCCCTACGTACACGTGGGTAGATTGACAGGAACTCTTCCTTGTCTACATGATAGACACGCTGTCTGGCTAGCTCAGTCACTTCATGTCCGTACGCTGTCTTGAGAGGTGAGAAACAGCCGACATCTAAAGGCTGTAGGAGGTGGCTCGTATGGGCAGGCATACACAGGCTGATGATCCTGTGTGTCCTACAGTATTGATCGAACTCAGGGGTAGCATGGCTGCTATGACCGTCTAGAATAAGCAGCCGCCAGGTGCCGACTGTACGAGACTCTGTATGCCGAGTGAAGTGCTCTAGCCAGGTAAGCCCTAGGCTATCTGTCGTCCAGCCATTGTCGCTGACAGCTAGTACCTAGCCAGCAGGTAGGTCAGTATACCAGCTAGCCTGGTGGAGCTTGCCAGGTAGGATGATGAGGGGTGGTATAGACCACCTAGCTGCGCAGACGGCTTTAATCGTCGTAACGTAGTCTCGATTGCCTGGCTGTATGTGTATAGCCCTGCCTATAGTGTCTGAGCTGGTGACTACTCTAGACGTAGAGGCAACCCCCATTAGGAAGCCTGTCTCGTCAAAGTTGTAGGTGTCTGTATCCTGTATGCCGTATGTCTGTCGCGTCTCCTCCACAAGCTTGTACCAGGCAGAGATCTTAACAGGATCCTCACAGAGCGCGCGCTGACTGTGGAAGCTCCTAGTCCACTTGGTCTGTAGCTCTGGCTGAGCCTTGATGAAGCGTGATACCCAGTTCTTACCCACTGGCTGTGGGGCAGGGATCTGGCCGCGCGCAGCGAGTAGATGGTCGGCCATCCTACGTACGTCGATGATGTAAGGTGGAAATCCACGTTGGTTGAGGTCTAGTATCCACTCTACTAGAGCCTGCTCCTCTGTAGGATGTAGCTTTCGTTTCTGGGCGTTAGCAACGGCCCGAGGTAGGTGACCGTTGACACGTCGACGTAGGGTAGATCGATCGATATCATAGAGCCTTGCAGCGTTTCGGTAGCTAGAAACCTGTCTTATCTGAATCGCATGGGTCGATAGAGCTAGCCTGGCTTCCTTTTCAAGCTGGCGGGTGCGTTGTGTGGTGGGCATCGTGGGTGTTGTGTAGAGACGCGTCGCGATCTTGGTGGGGTGGCTCAGTGACTGGTGTGGCTCAATGACTGGTGAAACACGTTATAATTATAGCTTATTAAGTAATATTTGCAGCACCTTATATAAGCTCTTATTAGGGTTCTCCATGCGCGTACAGGCGAAGGTTGTAGTTGTTTAGTCTATATAGTAGTGTTAATAGTGGACGTCGTGATTAAAGTGGTTCTTGATCACTGTGTACGCATTAGAAAAGCTATCACCTCTGTCCACAACTTGTATATAGAATATCTCTGCTCGCCTAGTAAGAATACGGGGAAACACAGCGTGGAACTGCTCTTTATAGATGTCTACCTGCCAACAGATGCTAAAAAAGATCTTAATTTTATTATTAAGCAGATTATACACATCTCCTGTGTATTTTTTATTATTGTCTTAAAGCTTAGAGAACTGCGTAATTATGTTAGCGTTAAGTTAATTATTACGGGACCAGCGCGGCGGCATTGTCTTATACAGGTTATGTAGTAGCTCCGGTGGTCTGCCCGGTACACCGTTTACAGGTTGTTATAGAAACGGCGTGATTTCGCGATATGTAATTACTAGCGGCCATGCCTATATTTATAGTCGCTATTACTATAATTGCGTATCTTGTTCCTACTATTGCCAAGACTGAGGTTCTCTAAGCGCACCACTCATGAAGTGCGATTATTAACTATTATTACTCTATCTTAGTAGTTAGATTTTATCTATTTAGTGCATTAGTTATAGCTCCCGTGTTTTAGATTAGTTTTAAGCGTTGTGTCCTACTCCGTGCTATTTGCTTTGCTATAATTACTCTCGCTGCTACCTATTTTGCTATAAGTGCTCTGGCTGCTGTGACTATAGTGCATATGTACTAGCTAGTAGACTGTCCTGCTATAGTTATTACTACTTAGCTATTAGAGGTGTCTGTTTTACGTTCTACTGGCGCTTGTATGCCCTTGATCGTTGGTCGAATATTATAGCTTTAAATTCCATAGGGTCCTATTCGGGAGTATTCTCTAGAGTAGATAAATTGTAGAGGGAATTAGCAAGCCTCGCGCGGTTATTACCTGTGTAGACTCCTCTATGCCGTAGGACTATCTTTAGAGATTTTAGTATATTACGGTTAACCTTATAGAATAGCTCCTTTATCTATCTTTTAAAATCGTAGTAGTAGTCTGCACATAGATCGTTGTCCTAGGCTATTAATACGTTATAATCGCGGATAATTTTAGTAACCTAGGTTATTGCGTGCATCTCGTCTGCGTCTGTTAGTATAGGTACGTCTTAGAGAGATGTGTTAACAGATTCCAGCGCTACTAGATATAGGCAGTCTCTTATAAGGTACTTTATAGTGTATTTAGCCTAGCGCGAAGCAGCTTCCTAGCGTTTATTTAAGCTATGCTTTAACTAATTATCGCGTAGTTAAGCTTAAACTTAAGCATTAGTATTATCTACTACGCTATCGCTGCTCCTATTATCTACTATTATACTAGTAGTGTTAACTTGTTATTAATGTGGTTGTCTTGTTAATTAGTTGTTTCCAACGTGTGTTAGTGTACGTAACTAGGTTGTCTAAAGACATTTATATAGTAAATTATAATGCGTTACTAACGCGCTCTGTGTCTACAGATTAGCCTAAACTAATAGCTTTAGAAGTTAGTTAAGAGTGCTTCGTGTTATCTCTGCCTCGCTCTATTCTTAGCATAGTCTGCATCGACCTAAGATTTCTCACGTTAGGTTATTAACAGCCTATCTCTTCTTCCTTACTATCTGTGATGGCTTCTCGCGATTACTAATTAGTATTAGGAGGACTTATTACACTAGTGCTAAAAGGAAATACTTAATAATAAGTTATATTAGGTTGATTAATGCTTGTTTTTTCGTTCTATCTACTAAGGAGTGAAGTATATCGCGGGGTATGGAAGCTAGTCCCATATGGGGTTCGCTCCATACACATAGTGTTTTGCAACACGATAGAGGCCTTGATAACTATTAACAGAATGCTCGCTCCTCCGCACACGCACCTTCCTTGTAACATGCCTAAGGCCGTTGAAGTTGTTAATCCGACAACTTTATAATATCCTGCCTTAATATCTGTTAGGATCCCAAGTTTAATGGAACAACATTAGGCACTTTATAACGAAAGGTGGCTCTATTGCCCCACCAAGGATTATGTAATGTCCCACGATGTCCCACACACCAAGATTATAGGACATTGGAATCACGTAACTATACCATAGGATTCCACATGTACCACGTTTAAGATAGTATAGAACCATGGGATATTATAAGATTAGTTGTATATATAAGAACGCTAAGTATGGCCCTTCTATACTTATATTTAACCTAAGTTATTAATCTATTATTTAAATTATACTTAGGCTTTAGTTAATTCGTTCGTAATCGCGTACTACTTTTAATACTAGTAACCTAGTTAATACGTGTAAGCAATTAATACTCCTTTTTTACTTTATAGTACTCTTGCCTAAGAACTAATCCTGGTCTCCTTTAGGACCAGCTACCCCGAAGGGCTTAATAATATCTTCTACCTAGCTTAATTAGATGTCCTTATTAGCAGTCTTATAAATAAGGCTTAGTAGTAGAGCTAATCTATTAGCGTAAATACATGCTAGGAGCGTAATCCACGCGTAATTACTATCCTAAAGTAATATTCTAACCTCTTTCTTCTCCTATATTTATCTGCTAAATATCCTCTTTAATTTACTAATAATACTAATTAGGTAGCCTTTCTTATCTATATTATAAATATAATAAGGATCTATGCGATATTAATCTATCTTACTATATAAAAGGTTAAAAAAGTAATAATATTTATCTACTAAATTAGCGTTATAGCGATTACTATCTATACTAATTATCTATTATAAAATAAAATAAATACTATACTAGTTAATAAAGCATGTAAACTAGCTCTTACTAATTAGCTCGTTTACTATTATAGAGGTAAAGTTCTGTATTATTTTAATAATAAGAGGTGTATATTTCTTTATAAGTTTTTTAATATATTATATAAGTTCCTCTTTATATTATAGGTAAAGTTTCTGCTAATTAATATTCTTAGCTTTATTTAGGGCCTAAACGCGCTTATATCTTTAGGATAACATAATCTTATTAATACTATAGATAGTAACTATTTTTCTATATAAAGATTTTTCTCTTAAATTTAAAAGTTAAATACTTTTAATCGCATCTTTAATTACTACTATATTAATAGAGTTACGACGCGTTAAAATTAGGGAGTTATTTAGTCTTTTAGTGTTAGGTGGCTCGGCACGCGAAATGGCTCGGCACGCGCACAGACACGGTAGTCAACATGCCTGCGTTCAAGCCATTATGGACGAAGATGGTCGGCGAGGTGTCGACGCTCAAGGGCGCGAGTTATCAGATAGACGGCATGTCGCGCGAGAAGGGGACGCCGAGGTCGAGAGTCACGCCTTTGGGCAGCGTACGCGTTACCCCTTTAGGGGCTAGGGTGGGAGGTTTGATAGGGAGGGGTCTGGACTCGGAGTCCGGAAGAGGCCGGGGGAAGGGTGTGGAGGAGTAGCAATGGCGTTAAGTTTGTTATTCCTGCCGCTTCTTTGGTGAGAGGCGGTGGGAAGTCAGCGTCGTAGAGGGAAGGCCTTAGAAGTATCATAGTCGAGATAATTGTGTTGCGCCATGAAGAAGCATGGTACATACAAGATAGACACTAATAAAGAACATAGTGAAATCGGCATCGTACGTCTATTATGATTATATCGAAATACTTTTATTGGTTCTTAAAGCTTTGAATTTCCGCTGTTATCTGGTGTCCGACTACTGGGAAGGTGCGGTGTGTGCGGATCGCCGGAGCCGAGTCTAGCAGAGCAGTAAGTCGGGCACCCTAGTTTCCGACACCCTATAGTTTCCGACAGCCCTGCAACCTCGCCCCCCACCATGCACCACGACTAAATATTAACTTTAAATAACTTAATTCTTTACTAATTTTAAAAATATTTTTTACACTATTTTTGCTACTTTTAAATAGCTAAATATATAGAAGAAGATATCTAGAATATGCTTATAAATCTTAAATCTAGGGTTGCTTTAGCTACTATTACTACTTAATACGGGGTTTTACGTAACACTTTTCGCGGCCGCTTTAATAGTGCTTAACCCTATTAGTACGCTTATGACGGTGAATAATAGCTTATAACTATTTAAGAAGAACTTCTAAAGAAATAAATTCTTTAGTAAGAGGCTTTTAATTATGCGCTAACGCACGCGTAAGTATAGGCTATTATAATTACTATTCTTAAGTAATAGGGTAACTATAAGAACCTAAGGAAGAAGTAGACTAGTTACTTTATATAACGCCACCTAGCTATTAAGTTAAAGTTAGGTCGCTAGACTAGCTAGGAACGCGTAAATAAGGCTACTCTAGAAAATATTAGGCACTTATTTAACTTGTACAAAATAGTGAGCTAGATTCCCCCCTAGCGCAGGTATAATGCTAACAAAGGCGGTATTATAGAGGGCTAGGGCATTAATAGGCTTGTTATAGACTCCTCGCAGGAGAGCCTAAACGCTATACTAGTTAAGATAATAAATGCCCGCACTTAGATCTTTATAGTAGAGTGTATCTCTGCGCTTGGCGTCGCTCTAGACCCCCTTATTATCTTTAAGGCTAAGAGCATCCAGGAACAGTAGTTTAAGAAGGAGTTTTTGGCTTAGAACCTAGGCTAGCATGTTACCTTTTTGCAAAATAGATAGACGAGTAATAATATTGCTATCGAGTGGCTAGAAAAGGTGTTTTTGCTATAGACTAAGCCTAATAATCCCTTTAAGGCACGGTTACTTATCGTCAACAGCTATAGTAGTTATATTTTAGATAAATTTATAACTATATATTACTTAAATAATGTTTACTTACTCTTTTTCCCTGCTTATACTTTATATCTACTCTAGCCTTTAGATTTGGGCTATTTCTTAAGTCTAAAGGCGGCGTATCGGCGCTTTATCGGCGAATATACGGCTTAGACAGATAAAATAAAGCTTAGGAAGGCCAAGTTTCTTAAATTTTATATAAAAGCACGTAAAATTGGCCTTTAAGAGCAGTGCATCCGATCTAGGTGGAAGGTAACAGGCTTATACCCTAAGAGCGTAAGGAAGCCCTTAGGTTCTCGCTAGGTAGTAGTGCGCGAACGGCCGTTAACACCACCCCCTTCTACTATAGATATTAGGACGCCAAAACGCGGCAGCGATGTTGTAAAGCTATTTTCTAGAAAGAACTTCTTACTAACTACATAATAATGCGTTTAGCTTACTACTATAGCGTTTAACTATATCTTAATAATAGTTACTATATAAAACTATAAGATTGCTTCCTTGCGTAAGCAGGTAGAGCAAGCTAACCCGCTAAAACGCTATAAAGTTATAACTAATCTAAATAATTTCTTTATAAGTCTTGTAGAAGTTCTCTCTTAAACTAATTAAGAGCCTACTTAACGTGTTCGTAAGGTAAGAAGCGTAGAGCAAGGGGTTATTATTATAGAAGAAAAGAGTAGCTTTAAGGAGGAAGCAGAGTAATTATTAGTGTAATGTTTAGCACAGAATTAATAACTAACACGACGGTATCTTAATCGTAATTTAAGTGTAGATAAAGAAAGCAATTAAAATCCTTTAAATACGATTTTTTAATGCTTTTTCAAAATTATTTGATGAAGCTGTGAGCACATTCGCAACGTAGAGTGGTGGCAGCGGCGAAATTTGGCGGGGTGTCGGAAAATGGGGGGTGTCGGAAACTAGGGTGCCCGACTTAATATGCCAGAAACCACATCACTGAGAAGCTCGGATTCGGGCCTCGAAAACTTGTATTTTCGATTGATAAATGGTCCGTATAGGACCACTAGATTTACTAGCTGTCACTGGGCCGTGGTTCGAGCGGCATCTGGATCAAGTACTGAAAACCCGAGGAACAAGCCTTGGGTACAACAGCTCTCCTCCTCTTGCTCGATTACCGCTATTCTATTTAGATTATTTTCTCTTGATGATCTTGCATTCTTAATCGCTATTATGATTTCTTGGTCTGGTGTCACTTCTAAGTTCGTTTCAATCGTAGCCTGTCTGCTCTAAATTGAACCTGCCGTTCTCGTGGCGGTGGTGGAGGATTTATCTGCTAAATCAAAGCACACGGAAAGTCGGATTTTCCTTCTGTCGAATTTGGAGGCGGACTTCGGCGCGTGTAGACGACTACGTGCTGCGCGGTGCTTGTGACTTGATGCACCTGCAAATGTTGTATTGATTGCTATCCTGTTTCAGGAAGAGTGTAAAAGAAAATAGTGATCAAGTTTTCTTCAATAAATGTCTACGATCAATAGGTATATCCGACTCAAACGGCTTCGACGGCCGGCGCTCGTGAAGATCGCTAGTAAGCGTAATATCCTCATCCGAGACTTTCTTCGCAGAGGCCAAGCTAGTCGCAAATGCTGTGGGGGCTCGTTGCGGTAGCACAATGTCGTTGTTTGGGGGTCGACTGTCCCACGGGGCGGGAGTGGCGCCGCGCTCGCCCTTCTGTGTGAAGAGGCCACGAAGGGTGCCTGCGCAGGCTACAATGATGGCTAGAATGGTGTCAGGTGAATTGAATATCGCAATAGGATCCTGTGCTTACCTGTATTTGCTTCGATGTGTGACAAGAAGAGAAGCAGTGTGATCTGGAACGTCTTGTCTCTTGCAATCCCGCGTGCGGCGAGATTGACTCGGACAATAGCGACCAGCATGGTGATGAGCTCAAAAGAAAAAATGGAATAGAGAATCATTTTTTGACGGAATTGAAGACGCATGTGCGATAATATCGCGAAAGGAATGGCGACAATGAGACAGTCTGTGATGACATCAAACGCGGTTGCAAGGGTCAATGCGATAGGTGTGAATCTCCTCACCCCCGCGTCGCGGTCGCATATTGTCACACTCTTTTTCACCCAGCAGTCGTACGGATTTAAAAGCCAGCCTCCGGTGTATGCTACAATGGTGAGAGCCAAGACAATGTTCCAGTATCTTTTGACACCGGGCAGAGCAACGACGCCAATGCGGCGGAAAAAGATGAGGAAGGATATCTTGACGGCCCAGAGAGCATTATAGAAGAAGACTTGGGTAATAGGGCGGCTCAGGAACAGGCTCTGGTAGGCCCCGTGCGTCCTTACTGCCGTGTTATGCTTAGAGGCGACGGTAACTTGGGCGGCCATAGGTATCTGAGCACTTGTGTTAGACAAAGCCCTCAATGAGACGTGCCGTTCTGGTGAACTTACAGAGAGAATCCAGGCTAGAATAACGAACAAATCGTCCCAATAGAATTTGGAGAAGCGCCAGTACCGTGTGAAGAGTCGAGCTCCAAGTGAGGCAGTAGACAACACTGTGACTAGCCATGTGGTGACCTTTCACAAATGAGCAAGAGCTGATCTCGAACCGTTATTGGAGAACCTACTAAAAGTGCACGAGTATATGTTGCTGTTTCAGACATGTTGTCACGACGCTTGAGGGGTAACACGACGAAAACTATATTAGCACATTAAGAGAAATCGTGGGAGGATTCGACGATTGATACTGCGGTGCGAGCGATAACTCGGGCAACTCTTGATATTTCCTTTATCACGGCGTTGATTATAGGCCATCCAGATGAAATTACCCGTGGCGCACGGTTGGCATTGCGGTAGGGTGAATCGATGAATGTGGCGGGAAGCAGGTTGTCCGTAGCCACGGACACCTCCGGATGCACCATATCTGGCAATGCTTGCATGGGGGAGATGCCGCGATCGAGGGACTGTTGCAGAAGGCCGTGTTTTGGTAGGCGAGGCTGACGGATGTGAAGGATGGGCCAAGGTGTTGCAAACGCCTGCGAAGGAAGGCGTAAACCGTACGCGATCGGCTAAGCCGAATTAGGCATAGTGTTCGCCGCTCGGGGAAGGACGTTCAGTGTTGGGCTGCCTGACAGCCTCACCCACACGCTCCGTCTAGTCTCGACTCCATCTCCGCTACATTTCACCAATGGTGATTGCAACACAATCATGGTTCCATCTCCGTTGCGTGGGGTTGACCGCGACGGGCACAGGTGCCCGCAGGCCTCGGCCCTCCCGTCGGAACAAAAGCAGGCGCATCCTCCACAGCCGCCCGCAGGCCTTTCGACCGTCGCACTCAGCTATTCTCACGCCTTGCTGACGAGATTCGTGTGTATGATACTTGTTCAGTAGCATGTGTTCGCAGCGGTCGGTGGAACAAACGATGTACTCGCCCCACACGCCAACCGGAGGTTGGCCCTGCGCAGCCCAACGTAACTTCGCAGCCTAACGTAACTTTGTATAGAGAATCGAAATTAATCTAGTCTTTTGACAGCGTAGACTTTAATTATATAGGCTAATATACAGTGGAGTTAGTGTAGCAAGTAGGGCAGGATCTACAGTCATCCCTCTAAGAGATAGGACCTATCGGGGCTAATTTTATAGGCTCTATAAGTAGGCGTCCTTATACGTTTTTATAGCCTTTTAAGTAACCTTTTAAGCCTTAAGTTTTATACGTTAATTAATTACTTATCGCGCTGCTTTAACGGTTACTACGCTACCTTTTTATACTAGCCTTTTATCTTTAATCTACCTTTTTTAGCGTTATTAAGCTGCTACGGTAATATTTATAAGGTCGCGCTAGGTTAGCGCGAGACTATTAATTAGTAATTATAAGCTTTCTAGGAATTTTGTAAGCCTTCTGCTTAATATATTACTTCTCTCTAGGGCGCGCGACATTTTTTAATGCTGCCGCTAATATACTATAGGTGTATTAGCAATAGGGCTTAAATTAACAGCGAATAGAACTAATAGGGATAGCGTCCAGATAGGTGCTAGTAGCTTTATATAAACAAGCTCTAAATTAAATAGAAAGATCCTAGCTTTCTTTTAGGCGCTTAGGATTATGCTGCGCTTAAATATATCTATCCTAATCTTATAGATCGCATGTAGAAATTTAACTTTATTAAAGTCTATGTAGCTAGTTCGGGTGACTATCTCTACAGCCTTTTTGTAATTCTGCTTTAATAGCTAAAAACAGACGACGTCTAGAGGCTACAGATAATGTAATAAATATAGCAATAGTAAAAAGGGGAGTATCTTATTATCCGATTACATGGCCCTTTGCATCTGCAAGGAGGCTGGCGCACTTACGCCCGTACATTCCGCCCATGCTAAGGGGGTGTGTCTGATCACATGGTCCTTTGCATATGCAAGGAGGCTAGCGCACTTACGCCCTTGCATTCCGCCCTTGCATTCCGCCCTCGCTTAACGCGCAAGGAATGACGCAAGGAATAAAGCAAGGGATATCTAGGCAGGCAACCTAAAGATAAAAGGCAGAGTCCTAGACCTCTTAGGAAAGAGGACATAATTAACACAGAATTCATACCTTAATTCATCTTAATTAATTATCATCTTTTCATCTTATTAGATTACCCTTCTAATCTAACACTTATAATTATCGCAAAACTGTATAAACTTAATAGTAAGGTAGCTACTAAATCTATTAAATATAAATAATTACTATACGCCTTTCTAGCGCGCGCGCGTTTATATTTTAAAGAACTTTAGTTACTCTATTAAGATAAAGTTATTAGCGTATCTTAATGTTAATATAGCGATTATATAGCTATTAGGCAGCGCCGTATTTGTATACTAGTAATAAAAGTAATTAACGGCCTATACGATAAGCATGGGTTTAAGCACCTCTTTATTATTAGAAATTAATTTAATACTTATAATATAATCGCGCGACGTCTCTAACGCAGAGATATAGAGATAATTAAACTTTATAGTAATAATCTATTAATTACTACTAACGCCTATGCGGAAGCCGGTTTCGTCTATATTATAAGTGTCTAATAGGGTAACGCCGTAGGTGTATATTACCTTTTTAAGCTTAATAAAATAATAGCTATAAGCTTTAAACGTTACTATTACTATATAATTAATATGCTACGACTTCTGCTTTATGCGGCGATAGTCTAGATTTCTTAATAGCTATCGCGATAGCTAGTCTTTACTAAGTAAAAGAGCTCTACTATTAGGGTGCGCGTAATTAAGGATATATTAAGTAGCACCTTTTAACTATAGTATAAGGTATAGCATGCTAATAGTGTCGCAGCGATGTATATATAACTTTAGCGCTTTATCCTAGGTCTCTAAGAGTCGTAGATTCGTGCCGCTGCGGTTATAGCGGCTGATCTGGCCTCCAGCGCGCGCTCGAAGTCGCGAAACAGGCACGCTCTATTCGCGTGCTACAGCTGCAAAATTAGGTATTTCTAAGCTAGAAAAACTAGAGAGATAATTAGAGATACGCTACTTAATTTTATAACTTTTACTATAATATTTAGGCATAGTTATGGGTTATTTATTAAGAAAATAAAAAAATCCGCGACAAAAAGTTATGTTAGGCTATAAAGTTACGTTGGGCTGCGCAGGGCCAACCTCCGGTTGGCGTGTGGGGCGAGTACCCGCGTCGCTTCCGTATCCGAGTTGGGTGCGAGTTTCGCCACAGGATGCTAGTGCTGATTTAGCTGAAGCCAGCCAGTCACCGCCTGCTGTGCCACCAGCTTGTAATAAAGACGGCCGTCGCCGTCACCATCACCGTGGCACAGATTAACTCCTTTTCGCCCTTCTGGTCCCTCTCTGGGGCTCTCTCCAACGTCTGCCATTGAGACTTACCTCATCTTTACGGCCATCCGCGTCCGTTGGAGACCTGAAGTCAGCAATCGCCCGGAATGACGTTCACCGGTCTCTCAATCTTGGCGATTGTGATCGCTCTTGTTTGTTGGTTCATAGTCAAGCTCAGGAGGAACAGGTTGATGATCCGAAAGCTCCAAGAAGCTGGCTTGGTGCGTTGCGACGGACGCTTCTCTGGTGTGGAACTAACAATAACTGGCAGGACATGCCGGTCAACCATAGCTTCCTCTGGGGCCATTTACAAAACCTAGGCGAAATTCAGAGATCATTTCCTGCTACAGCAGGTATTGGCTATACTGTAACAGAACTTGCAAAACCTTTCACCAATGGACTGTTCTATATCGACACATGGCCCTTTAGTGATCCAATGTTGGTCGTCAACACGCCGACTGCCGCCAATGCGCTACAAAAGTATAGCTCTGCTCTCCTCAAGCCAGATGACGTCAATGGACCCCTGAACACGCTATGCGCAGGGTCCAGTATGATGACCATGCCTGAAGACCAGTGGAAGCAGTGGAGGTTGCTGTTCAACCCGAGTTTCAGCATAACTTACCTTACAGAGCTGGCACCCACGGTGGCAAACGAAGTGTCCATCTTCTGTGAAAAGCTGCGAGATATCGTAAAAAAGGGCAAGAGGATTGAGCTGGAGCCTCTCGCGTCCAGATTGACTATTGACGTAGTCGGGCGAATCTCATTGTGAACACTCCCATATACCTACGTTCATCGACAAGTTACTGATGAGCTGCAGTGGTGAGAGTATGAATCATCAACGCAACGACAATCCGATAGCAGCGACGGTCCGGAGTCAGGCAATGTGGATAAGCTTCAACTCCGTCGTCGAGCCTTGGACCACGCTCAATCCGAGACGTCCCTTCATGAATTGGTATAACAATCGTCTTTTCAAGAAGTACATCGGTGCGGTCGTTGACAGGCGATTTGCGGAAGTCAGAGCATCGTCAATCTCAGAGAAAGCTAAAACCAAGGCATTACTTCCTAAGGCTTTGGAACACTATATCAGCAACGCGAGGACCAACGGTTCATCACCCGACCATTTGGACCCTGGCTTTAAATCCTCACTGATCAGCAACATGATTATCTTCATGGTCGCAGGGCATGAGACTTCGAGCACAACCATATGCATGTGTATCCACAGCTTGGCCACAAATCCGGAATACTTGGCACGTCTGAGGGCGGAGCATGATGCGGTTTTCGGTACAGACATTTCCACGTCGCACATCATGAGCATGGTGCAGCAAGAGCCTGAACGTCTCAACAAGCTGCCGTATACATTGGCTGTCATCAAAGAAACGCTACGCCTCTACCCGCCAGTGGCTGGAATCCGCAGCGGCACTCCTGACGTCAATCTTCCCGATGACTCTGGCAAGCTATTTCCAACTGCTGGCATTAAAATCTGGACTGTTCACGCGGCCCTACACCGTAATGAAAAGTACTGGCCAGAGCCCAATACATTCATCCCGGACCGTTGGCTTGCAAAAGAAGGCGACAGGTTGCACCCCATCAAGGGCGCCTGGCGCCCATTTGAGCACGGCAGTAGGAATTGTATTGGCCAGGCACTTGCGCTGATCGAACTGAAGCTAGTCTTAATAATGATCATGCGGGAATTCGACTTCGAACCTGCGTATGCCGAGGATGACAGCGAAGTTTTTGGAAATAAAGCATTCCTTGCCGGAAACCAAGGAGTAGGCGAGGTGCCCTATAAAGGGTACCCAGTGCGCGTGAAAACTGCGAATAGGCCATGATGAAGCCGGAAACACTTGAGTCTGGGCTTCTCGGTTCCTGTCTACTTGGTTCAAGAAGCGATCTCCACGCTACAATTATGGAAATGGAAATTCTCCGCAAGTAACTCTACGCGACTCTTGCAACAGTAATCGCCCGATGTCCGCTGCTGTTTACTGTTAATTTGTACCGGGGCCTCTTTGGGTAAAGCGCCTTTCGGTTATTGGTGCATCAGGCAGCAGAGACCGGGTCCCCCAGTTTCTTTTCAATGCGGAACCAGTCGGTCGTTTGAGAGAACATCACTCCACCAACCGAAGGAAAATGTGGAGACAAGGCCCGTGGGACATGGCCGTAAGGTTATATATTCTTCCAACGCCTGACTGGAATAGACACGTCCTTCGGCCGCGTGTACTGCTTCTCTTGCGCTTCATCAACCCTATCTTTACCTACCCATCGCGATGCATATCCTTTGCTTGACAGTAACATTTGCGGCGGGTCTCTCCTCCGCCGCAACGCTCATTCCAAGAACCGTCTTCGACTCCACCTCTTCCCTCACGCAGTACTTCTCCTACAACTACCCCTGGGGCACCGACCACAACGGCGGCGCGCGCATGTCTCCGTCTCATGCCGTGATTTCTTCAGCCGGTACCTTAACCCTTACAGCGCAAAAGGTTTCAGGCCAAGGGCCCGCTACCCATGGCGGCCAGCAGATTCCCATCAACTACCTCTCTGGGGCTGTTTTTGCCAAGCAGCACTTCACTGTACCTACCGGCGGAGGCTTCATTTTCAGCGGGAGCTTCCAAGCTACCACGACGAAGGGGACGTGGCCCGCATTCTGGCTCACGGCCGTCAACGGGTGGCCACCGGAGATCGACATGGCGGAATGGAAGGGTAGTGGGAAGATCAGCTTCAATACCTTCAACACGAGTAGCGTGGTACAGACGAAAGATGTGGCTTATGGAAATCCGGGGAGTTTCCATGATATCAAGTGTCAGGTCCGCGACAGAGGGAATGGGAAGGATGCGCAGGTGAAGTATTGGATGAATGGCGTGGAGGTTACGACGCACTATGGGCAGGACTATGTGGGGAAGCCGTTGTATCTGTGAGTTTGAATGAGCGAGGGGAACGATAGGGTGAGTGCTGACTTTGAGTAGGATTATTAATCTTCAGATGGAGGGCAGCAGTGGGAGTCCGGGCCCCAGTTCGAGTAAGTTTCCGCGATGGGACTGGTGGGACGATACTGACAAGAACAGATACGACGTACTCGATTCGCAACTTGGAGGTGACGACCATTTAGGGGCATTTATTGGTTAACGCTCGCTATAGAGTCGCTCTCTGCAAATCATCAGTTGTCGGTCCTATTTCCTCGGCCACGTTCACATAAAACCGTGCATCATATTTTCTGTCTGCTTTTTCCCACTTTAACAACGAGTTCCTGAGGAAGGCAAGTATGAGTTATCTCAGGGTCGACTTTCAAGACTTGGGACGAACAAACGAACGTCCGAATCCACTATGGAAGGAGGGGATCGAACTTCCTCCCCCTCATTCATCCCAACCGTAGCCATCGCTATTTTACCTCACGTGGACTCTTGATCGTGTGTACGAGTTATACGGCCCGACATCCGTTGCAAATGCCGGCTTTTGATCCTTCGATCCATCCAAGCCTCAATCGCAGTCCACACAGCAATCACTAAGGAGGCTTATGGCATCCACCATCATCCTTGTTTTCCTCCACACAACCACAGTCTGATTGCGCTTTGCACACTTCGGGAATGTCTAGACACCGCACTGCCACTCCATTTTGGCTTTGGTAATGGCGACACCAGGACCCCAAAAATTTAAATTAATTAACCGGGGACTTCGGCAGCTGGAGCGTCCATGCACCCCGCGTTCCACAACAGACATGCGAAACTTCCACCAACGCATGTGCGGCTCTGCAATATACACGGAAATACTAGGGGTGCTACCCAGCATAGTTTCCGGGTTTGGGCGTGGTTCATGGTTGTACGCGAGCCACACCGAAAACGCCAAGCATCACGACAACCTCGCCCTGGGTTTCCATGAGACGCTGATTCGCGCATAGAGGAAATATCAGGGCGCCTCGTGATACATGGGCGCTATTGTTTGCCCAACTGTCCGGATTCCGCAAGATGGAGAGCGTGGGCATCAGCTGGACAAGAACCGGACTTGCGAACCCACGACGACTAGACTATAAAAGGCCCGTGAATCTCATTCCCTGACCTTCATCAGACATTCTGCCTCAAACCTTCTCATACAGGCTCAAGATGTACACCATCGCTCTTCTTGCCGCCGCCGCCGCCTTCTTCGAGACTACGTCGGCCCACGGTACGCTTACAGTGATGCTTGTTTTGTACTGATCTGCGTCGCTAATCAACAACAAGGCTACGTCACTGGTGTCCGCAGCAATGGAGCTATTACTAAGGGTTCGGACCCGGTCTGGTATTACAACGTGCAAAACGGACAGCCCCGCCCTGTGACGGCGGGCTGGGATAGTCTTAACCAGGATAATGGCTTCGTCTCGCCTGATGCTCTAACCACTGCCGACATCAACTGCCACAAGAGCGCTTTGGCAGGCCAGAGCTACGTGAACGTCAAGGCTGGAGACACTATCGATTTCATCTGGAAGTACGTCTCTACCATCCTGAGTCTGCTATATTCATCGCGCTAACAGAGTCCAGCACCTGGCCCGAATCCCACAAGGGTCCTGTCATCAACTACATCTCTCCTTGCGGTGGTAAGTCGCTCCCACGCGAAGAAGTTTTAAATAACACGGTACTCACTGACGACCTATCAGGCGAATGCACATCCCTCACCCCCTCATCCCTCCGCTGGTCCAAGATTTCCCAATCCGGCCTTATCACACCCGGCGGCTCAGGAACCTGGGCCTCCGACACCCTTATCAAGAACAGCTTCACCGCCTCAACCGTCATCCCCAAGAATCTCAAGCCAGGCAACTACGTCGTCCGCCACGAGATCATCGCGCTGCACGGCGCGCAAAGCGACAACGGCGCCCAGCTCTACCCTCAGTGCTTGAACCTCAAGGTTTCGGGGAGTGGAACCGTTGCGCCGACGGGTGGTGTGGCAGGCACAAGTCTATACACGAGGAAAGACCCGGGAATTTTGTTTAACCTTTACACTAGCCCTACTTCGTACCCGATTCCTGGGCCGGCACTGTGGACGGCTGCGAACTAAGTTCTCCGGAGAACGGAGCAGGCATGAGGTATGGAAATTGATTAGTACGTAGCAATGCATGTCCATATCAAGAGAGGAGATGGCATGATTGAGACATTGTACAGCTGAATAGGATTGGGCTTGGAAAATAATACTATCGTTGCCATGTGCAAAGACTATAGAAATGTGATCACGGAGGGTATCTTTCGAAGGTGCCCTTGAAATGCATTCATGAGCCGACAGTCATCCCCGGGTACTGCTTCGGGAGCTTGTACCTGTCCCTCTGGTAGCCCTTTGGCATAGCCCACTTGACCCACGGCCCAATGCGCTGCCAGGCAGGTGATGTCAGAACCGTCGCAAGCATACTGGTAAGCTTCAACGCCCATGCACTCTGTGGAATGATTATCTGAGGCGCCCCAGGCATCAGTTTCTGACACTGATCCACAAACGGGCGCAGCGTCATTGTATACCGCTGCAAAGCGAGAGGCAGGTCCGATGGCGAGCTTGCTATCTCACCAGCAAGTATGTATGACCCTACAATAGCGACCGCAGTACCCTGAGCAGTTAGCTTACCAGGTTACGGGCTAGAACTAGAGATGTACTTACCATGCCAGACAGCGGCGAAGGACAATACCCAGCATCACCCAGTAGCGCGACTCTGCCCTTTGCAAACCCTTCCTCACCCATCTTGACTTGCACAATTTCTTGCATGTAGAAATCCTCCGCTGTCTTCATCCCTTCAAGACATCTCTCGCTCTCCCACCCCGCGTCTCTGAACTCTTTAACTAGCCATTCCTTCGCTCTCTTTTCGTCCCTCCTCTTCAGCGCATCGTCAATCTCGTCGAACCGTTTCAGATCCCAATCCACGACCGCCAGGAAAGCTCGCGTATCGTTGTACGACGACGGCCGCGTACACACGAGGCGGCCTCGGGTTGTGGAATACCACCGCGCATACTTAGTATCGGTGTCAATACGCGGAATCGTGAAGAACGCCATATACTCGCCCATTCTGCGGAGATAATCGTTCTTGTTCGGTCCGTGACCGAATACCAACCGTCGCGTCCGAGAGATCTGGCCGTCTGCACCGACAACGAGATCATAGTACGCCGCGGAAAGACGGTTCGTAAACGTAACATGCACCCGGTCTTCCTGGGCATACTGTACGAGATCCTTGATAGTCTCGTCAAAGACGTATTCCACGCCCTCAAGCTCTTTCGTCGTGTCGTAGAAGATGCGGGCTAAATCTGCTCTTAGAATCTCATACCTTGAATACGTTTAGCATCGCTTCATGTTCGCACGACAGCTTATATACATACTCGCTTGTAAAGCTTTGGTTCTTATCGTCGCCCGTCGCGTCTATCTTGGCTGTCGAAATTCCATCAGGATATACGAACTCTAAGCCCACTTCGGTGGTGTTCTTGTCGCGAATGGCCTGCTCTAGGCCCATTGCTTTCATGACGTATACAGCGGCGCCACGGATGTCGACAGCTTGGCCTGAGACTCTGGGCTCCGGCGCACGCTCGATGATAGTGATGTGTGCGTCGACGCCGGCTTTGCGCAGCCACCACGCGAGACAGGGGCCTGCGATGCCGCCGCCGGAAATGAGGATCTTTAGGAGAGACATGATAGCAGTGGCAGGGTGGGATGATATAAGATTTGAGTATCAAAGAGAAAAAGTACAATTGTGTGAGTGGTGGTTCTCGCAGTCTGGTTCAGAAGTGTCGCGCTCAGCTGTGTATCTAACTCTCCACTGCGGCTATAGAGCCATTATATACTTTAACGGTTCCATATTTGCTCCACTGGCGCCTGTTCGCACAGCCTTCACGTCCTGATGGATTTTCGGCGGCATGACGCAGAAAGTGTCGGTGCCGCTCGGGGTGGGGGCTAAGGTGACGCGACGGTCCGAATAACTTCGAAGGAGGCTTTCTGTTTTCTTTCAACGTCAGCAATGACCTGAACAAGGCAAAACGTCGAACATCCGTATTCATAACATGGCTTCCATCGAATAAAAGCACTTCTCTGCCCAGACAGTCCCTGTGGGTCATAAGGTAAAGCAAGTTCAACACCATGGATGTCGCGCGCATACTGGCCACTCAAACGGCGCGCCCTGTCGAGGTAAGCGGTAGAACCTACAACAAAGTAGAATTGCTCGTATTGAAAACGGTATTCATATACAACAGAAAATACAGGTTTTAGACAAGGTAGACAACGAGACCGGCTGTACTTCAACGCCCTTCGTTCGCAATTTCCTGGCGAGTAGGTACTTCGTCTGCCCTACAAGTAATCCAACAAGTGTCCGGATCGAGTCGAACTCTACCCCTCGGAAACCTGTAAAGTGTCAGCGCAAGCTGTCACTGTACTCCTCAAATTACTCACTTCTCCTCGGCCTTCTCTCGCGCCGCGGTCTTCTTCTTCTCATTCCAGATCCTCAGCTTCTCTAGTAAAATAGTACCGAAATAGAACGATTCACTATCTCCGCCGCCCATCGTACCAGTTTTCTTCAAGAATGCAGAGAGAGCCCTGGGGCTGGGTCCACCACTGGACATTTTACTTTGGTAGCACCTCACTGGGTGCGTGCGCTTCGCAACCTCCTGAAGCTCCTTCGCAAGATTGCTCTGGTTGAAGGTTTTGTTCGAGTTGGGAATCTTCACCTTCTTCTCGATGAGCGCCTTCAGCTTACGACGAACAGCAGCGGCCTGCGTCGAAGTCATTATTCATTGCAAGCACATAGAATAAGATACGATCCTTACATCCTCGTAACAAGGAACTTCCATTTCCCCCCTAGTGTCAGGCTTCTCTTCGAGCTGGATATCAAGATAGTGGTTAGGAAGACCTGAGCGATCGGGCTCTCTGGTGGAGGCCTTAGCGGGCGGGCTCTTCGGCTTTGGCAGCGATGCATTCTTCGAGTTGCCAGGCCTTGACGACTTGGTAGCTAGGCTCCCCGGAGTGGGTGAAGCTTGATTCTCCTTGTTCTCGTCAGGCTTGCTTCCATAGGGTTGCCCGTGCGACGCGCTGGAAGGGTATGGCGCGAAGCGCGCCAGATTAATCTTGGTAGTACGATGCGCGACCATTTTGTATATCAGTTGAGTGTGTAGGTGTAGCTGCCCGAGTGGAGCGAGAAACGTGTTCGGATGTAAACCGCGAGAATCTGTTTATGCTGAGGTGCGGCCAGCATTCGGGCCGAAGGGTGACGTCACGCGTTCCATGGTTTCAGCTAGGGATGGGCATGTAACTTACTGTGGTATCAGGCAAAAATATTGTTAGCGCCGCGCTAAGCAAGGGCCACAACGCTAACTAGATAGAGATAATAAAAAACAGTTATTATTTAATGTTACCACTTTGTATATCCACCCTGAGCGTTAATCACATCTTGACAACGCTGCCTTATAGTTAATTAGCTCTAGGAGCTGTTCCCTAGTAATCGCATCCCATGCCTCACGAACAGCACCCCGGAGTCTATCGTACGAAAGCTGTACATCTCCGTACTTCTCCTCAATATAGTCCTTCATCCAGTTCCAGATTGTTTCAATTGGATTGAGATCAGGAGAGTACGCTGGCCAGAAGATAGGATAGATCCCTCGCTCCGCTAGCTCCCGAAGCGTATCTCCAGCTGAATGGCCAGGCGCCCCATCCTGCATTAGCTGCAGCTCCAGATTCGTACGTATCCATCCATGGATAAGCGGAACGATACGTTGACAGTATGTCTCCTGATTAATAGTCCCCCATTCCTTTTCCCAGAAAAGACAAGGGCCCTTTTCTCCGCCGTTAAAACAGCCCCAGAACATCCACCCGCGACGCTTCTGAATCTTATCAATAACACATGTTGGGTCTAGCTCCTCACCTACACGGCGAGTAACCCACTGCTTTCGATGTCGGCCTCCTATTACCCACGTTTCGTCCGTCCATAGTATCCCCATCCATTGCTCCTGGGTCCAATTCACATGTTCAAGAGCCCATTGAAGCCGAATTGCCTTATTTTGTTCACTAAGGGGGGGCTTTGCTCGTGCAACATATCGTTTATATCCTCGTTTTCGAAGTGCGTATCGTATAGCGTATTCGCTCACACCCCAGTGTGCAAAAGGGCCAGTAGCGAGGTGGAGGTAGGGCATTAGTCGGTTCGTACGAGAGCAGCAGATAAATACTTCAAGCTCATCGGCCTGAGCCTCTGAAAGAAGCGGACCACGCCCTTTACGCTTTTTGGGGGTAGGGTGGTCAGTCGAGGACGCGGTTTGGACCTGGCGTTGCGTTACTCCAAGATGGCGCGCAATTGCCTCATACGTCTAGCCAATAGAGCGGAGTGTAAGGCACTAGATACGTTCATCGCGCGTAAGGTCTAGGTGCTTTAAGCGCCGCCTGGGCGTAGAAGGCATCGTTAATAAAGGCGTCGTTGATGAAGGCGTCGTTGATAAAGGCGTCGTTAATAAAGGCGTCGTTAATAAAGGCGTCGTTAATAAAGGCGTCGTTAATAAAGGCGTTATTAATAAAGGCGTCGTTAATAAAGGCGTTATTAATAAAGGCGTCGTTAATAAAGGCGTCGTTAATAAAGGCGTTGTTAATAAAGGCGTCGTTGATAAAGGCGTCGTTAATGAAGGCATCGTTAATAAAGGCATCGATAATAACATTAAAAGGTAGAGATACGACGTGGCTTGTTTTTTATTATCTCTATCTAGTTAGCGTTGTGGCCCTTGCTTAGCGCGGCGCTAACAATATTTTTGCCTGATACCACAGTACGCATTACCGGATAAGCGAGCGCACCTAGAGGTTGATCAGCCCCAGAGGTTGATCAGCCCCACCAAATCGATCACCCACCAAAAAGTCGCGATAATCGATCAACGCCATATTATATTTGAAACTGCGTACACATGTCTGCAAAGCTTGGTGTTGTAGCTACCCTATTAATAGCTAAGGTAGTATTTGATACAGTAAATCGTGATACAGGAGCTCTATAAGTAGCGGCTTAATTAATCGCAGTCTTAATAGCTTTAACGTCTATAAACCTTTAGTTTTAATTAACTTATATGCGCTTTCTCTTCCGTGTAGAGCTTAGAGTTAATAGTTGATAGTTTAATCGTGATATCTCTACCTCCTGTGCTGCTGCGCGAGTATTAGCTATCGCAATAGCCTTGCCTGCTTTTGACAGCAATACGCGGGCAGACCGCGACAGGTTTTCCGACTGCAGCAAGGCCTGCTGAGCAACATAGATATCCTGGGGTCTCTGCGGCGTGCTATATATCAGATCTATTAGATTTGTTGATTGATTAGGCTGTTCTGGTGTTGCTAGGCAATTAAGCATTTACGACGACTAAATTATCTAATCTAGGTTATATAGTACAAGACCTGCTGCTCGCCATCCTGCCCGTATTACCCTCTCTAATAAGCCTTCCTCCCGTGCTAGGTGATAACATCTAATAAATTAATTCTTCTTAATTAGTGCAGCGTCGTCGAGGCTTAATAGATTACGTATCTAATTCCGATACTTTAACTTAATAATAGAGAATCCAAAGAGGTCAAGAGACTGTAGGAGGTGTGTTAAATATAAAGGTAGAAATAGAAGCTCTATCCTATTAATCTTATAGAGCTACATAAACTTAATATTAACATAGCTTAAGTATCTATTAAGTAGGAGAAGTTAATATTATTAAGTATTAAGCGCTATCTCTAGGATATAGATACGCTGTAGCTACTTAGCACCTATATCTTTTAATATCTATCTATTCTTAGAGGTCGTATATAGCTAATCGGGTACTAATTCTGCTAGGAACTATATTATTTATAGGCTTTAACCTTTAAAGATAACAGCGCAGCGCAGTTTCCGCCCTATTACAGAGATATAGTTAATTATTAAGGCCCACTCGCGATTCTCTAGAGATGTCCGATTACATGGTCCTTTGCATCTGCAAGGAGGCTGGCGCACTTACGCCCGTACATTCCGCCCTTGCATTCCGCCCTCGCTTAACGGGCAAGGAATGACGCAAGGAATGAAGCAAGGATAAAGTAAGGAATAAAGTAAGGGATATCTAGGCAGGCAACCCAAAGATAAAAGGAAAAGTCCCAGACCTCTTAGAGAATTCAAAGCACACACAATTCATACCTTAACTCATCTTAATCAATTATCATCTTTTTATCTTATTAGATTACCCTTCTAATCTAACAATTAAGAGTCTCACTGCCTTAACTAATACTACCTTATCAAGCCAATCGCAATAGCCCTATTAACACTTAGAGATCCTATAGTGATCCTAACCAACTACACGAATTACACACCATGGCTAAAACAGCTTAAAACAAGATGCCAATTCCTTAAGGTCTAGAACATTATCGACCCAGCGCTAATAGATAAACCAAAGCAGAAACCCGCCATGCCAATACCACCGTTAATAGGTAACTACTAGCCAAACGCTGTCTACACGAATGCGAACCTAAATAACGTACTAATATTACTATCTTATTTATCGCTGGCAGGCGCGAAAGCATATAAAGACGATAGCGACTACTATAAAGGACAGCTCGAGATCTATAAGGTTATAGATTAAGCCTATTAAGAAGAAAAGGTAGACCTTAATAAGGTAGTTACCTTTCTCTAGTTAATAATCTCCGCGTATCTCTAGAACAACTGCTGCATTCCTAGAGAAACAATTAAGCAATAGATAAATAACCTTATAATTACAATTAGGGTTAACCATTAAGACAAATATAGATAATTAAGAACAAGGTATTAAGAAGTGCTTAAGCTAATAAGAATAGTTAGATTATAGGCTATATAGCTCTCTAAGTACGATCACGCAGCCACAGAAGCAGAGACTAATTAGGTTCTAAAACTTTAAAGGCTTAACTTAGTGAAAGAAGACTTTATGAAGGCAGTTATTTATATCGCACCTATATAGGTAACGACCTTCTAGTAATATAGAAGTAAGGATGCAGCTGTCTCACGGAAGCATATAATAAAACTCTTTTAAGACTATATAATCCTGTAGCACCTAACTAAGGGCAAATAAAAAGGCGCTTTTACTGCTATAGGGTTATCTCTCGCTAAAGGTGGTGAACCCACCTAGGCCACAGACAGGGACGCCTCTCTTGTGAATAAAGTAGCATTATCTAAAAGTTAGGGAAGACCTTGGAATTATAAATAACAAAATAATAGTTAACGTACTAGAACTAAGCAGTCGCCTTAGAGCCTTAAGCTAATAGTAATTAGTAGTAATTACTACCCTACTTGTAAACTATGCTATAGTCTTTAAGACTGTTTCTATGCCTTTTTAGACAAGTAGCCAGACTAGTTTATACCGAACCCTCTTATGGTAAAGCTGGTCAAGCTTAGGCTAGAACATAATACCGACTTCCAAGAGAAGTTAAAAGGAATAAAAAAGGCCAAATTACAGGCACCTAAAATTAAACAATCACACACTCCCACTCTACCTCGAATTACTAAGGCTAATAATAAATGACTAGATAGACGCAAGATTACTAAAATCCTAGCGAGCTTTAACGCCGCATCCTTCTACACTAATCTAAACACGTATCTATTGCGACGCTTAGCTATACTTAATTTAGGCACAACCTGCTATATCTTTAACGACATTAATTGCTTTGTCTCATACCGTCCACCGGCGCTAGGAGACTTTGTCAGATTGGAGGGTAGTTTTATGAGATGAAGAAGGATGATTGATTGATCGTTGTTCTCCTGCTGTGGGAGGTAGCATCTATATAACCATAAAGACATCCCTTGCTTTGTTGTGGAATGTATCTCATGTAAGGGAGGAATGTATCTTATGCAAGGGTACAGGTGCGCCAGCCACCTTGCAGAATGCAAGGGACCATGTAATTGGATACACCCCCTCAGCTTGGGCTTATGCTCAAGCTGGAGACTATCTGTTAATAAGTAGACAGACTTATCTTTTATGGTTTAGTTTCAAAAGCCTCCATTCTTTGCTCTAGCTCAAGCAGGTCGATTTCTTTATTAGTAATCTTGTCCTTGATCTCTGCAAGTCCTAGTTTATCTAGAAACTTGCTCCATTTGTTGGCTGGCAGGGCCTTTGTAAGTCCATCTACAACCATGTCTTCCGAGCGTTAATAGTCTACCTTAATCGTCCCTAGTGCGACTTCTTGTCTCAGCCAGTAATTATGGATATCCACATGATAGAGCTTCGTCTGCAGCTTGGTAATCTCTTCGGTGACAAGTCGGATTGTTTGCTGATTATTACAATTAATAGTAATAAGGGAATCGCTAAGGTTGATCTTCAGCTCCTTTAGTAATTGGGATGTGAATAGAGCCTCCTTGGTAACCTGCGAGAGAGCTAGTAATTCGGCCTCTATAGTTAATATAGTGACTATATCTTGCTTATTTGCTTTCCAGGCAATTAGACCGCTAAATAGCTTAATAATATATCCTTGCGAGCTCTTGCGGTCGAGCGTATTATTGGCAAAGGATACATCGCTTACCACTTCCAAAGTATCTACACCCTTAAACTAAAGACCTAGTAATCTGGTATCAGCAAGATAGAGGAGAACTTGGTTAGCAGCCGCTTAGTAATCTTTGCTTGGGTTCGACAAGAATCGTAATAGTCAAGAACTTACGAAGGCGATATCTGGTCGCGTGGTCACCGCAGCGTAGAGGATTAAACCTATCTTTCGCTAATATCGATTAACTTTAGTCTTGCTGGCGAGCCCTAAGCGTGGGAGCAGTTTAATTGCTACTATTAGGGTATCGTGGCGAATCTTATAGTGATTAACGAGGCGTGATATTTTGTCGATATATAAAGCTTGGGATAGCTAGAGATTTCGATTTGGTCGATCCCTAATGACTTCGACTCCTAGAAACCACTGTAGGTCATTGCCACTAGTGAGTGTAAATTTGGTTCTTATTGCTGCTAGAGCAGTTTTAGCAGCTTACTTCTATAACTTGTCGTAAGCAATAATAAGGTTATCCACATAAAAAAAGATAATGATGCTATTCTTAATAAGACAGCATGGCTCGTGGGGTACTGTTTCAAAGCCAATATCGCGGAGCGTTGATGTGAACTCTCTCTGCCAAAGTAGTGGATATATGCGCAGTCCGTAGAGGGCTTTATGTAGTTAGAGGACTGTGCCTGCTCGAGAGTAGCCGCGGGGCATTCTCATGTAGATTTCTCTGTCCAGTTTTGCGTGAACGAAAGCGTTGGTAACGTCGTGTTAAATAAGCTCTAGGTTGAATCGAGCTGCAATTACCATAAGCATGTAGAAGGATTATCCTGTAAGCGTTGCGGCGTAGGTTTCTTGCGATGTGAGATATCTTTATTAGTTACCTCTTATAACTAGTCGTGCCTTGCACTTCTGTAGCCGATGGTGTTTGTTAAACTTGTAGGTATATACCTATATGTAATTAAGGATCTGATGTCCTGCTGCTTTTACTAGGGAGGTGGCTACCTCACTCTAGGACTTCATCTCACGGTGACTCTGGAGATGGGATTTCTCGGCTTCTTTCCATAAGTAATGTAGTGGATGATCCTCGAGTTTGTCTTTACAGGTAGGTGGTTCTGGTAGTAAGCTTCAGTGAGGTTTCTTACCAGCAACGATTATGCGCTTTAGCTGTGCCTTATCGAGCGTCTTTCTATTAATAAGACCACGGGGTCCTGCTTCTGTACCTGCCATGAAGGCGGCGGCCCAAGGGCTTGTCTGTCGTTGCCCAGTCTGCACTGTTAGGGATAGTTTAGCTTAATCGCCTCTTGCCATTAGTTATGTAAGGAGTGTTACTAGTAGTGGCGTTAAGGGAGGCGTTAGATATTCGTACCTAACTTTCCTGTCTTACCTATACTTGGGAGCTCCTTTAACCTCTTCCTCTAACGCTTTACTAATTATTTTATTCTTAAAAAAGGACTTGGTGGCTTGCTCTTGTTAAGGTAAGGGAGGTAACTCTACTAATTGCACCTAGGCTGCTATTTCTTCTAATATGCTGTGCATAAGGTTGTCTATTAGGTCTTTAGTTTAGCCTAAGAACATAGTATCCTCGTCGAAAATCACGTCGCGAGTACTAATTATCTTTACTAGGGAGGGGATCTATATCCTCTAGATGTTAGTTAATCTATAGCTAACTAGATAGCCTATCCAAGCTTTAGGGTCCAGCCGCTGGAGCTTGCTCTTGCCACGTTTGGTGTTATTAGTTATGGCAAAGGCTTTGCAGCCATAGGCTTTTAAGTAAGTTTAATTTAGCTTCTTTGGTTGGGTAATAACGCTGTTCTAAAAAGCTACCATCGTAAAGAACACTTCGTATAGTAATTGCTATTAATTAGCGTAGTTTAGGGTTCGATTGTAGAGGTAGACTGCGGCTTAGGTAATTTTAGGCCATATTTGCTAGGGTAGGTTAGAGTTAAGTCGCATCGCACGCGCTTTCTTCTTAATTACACCCCCTAAGCGCTTAGCCCCTCTATTTTATGCTTAAGTATTAGGTGCTAAGGGCTTAATCTTAATCCCTTACGCTAAGCACTACTTCTTAACGTTTGCCTTAATAGAGAAGATCTTGTTGTCGGATTTAATTACTTTTACCGTAGCATTATATTATACTTTTATAAATAGTATAAAAGTGCTAAGTTACTTAATAATAGATCGTGCTAGGCGATTGTCCTTAAAGTAGAAGTCCTATGCAAAGCTAAAGAATTAATTAGTAATTAGTATTTAGCTCTTCTCTCTTATTAAGCTTTCTATTTTATAGTCGTGAAAATCGATTGCGACTCGCTCGCTGGGGCCTTTAGTTAGCTCCCTAGCTTGCTAGCGTATTTACTATTTTAGTTTTGCTTTGCCGCAGGCGTCACACTTAATAGTAAGGAAGCCTTTAATCCTCACCCCCTTAGATTACTGTACGAGGTGTTCGAGAGCCTAAGGGCCTAAATAGCCTAATCGTTGGTGCCAGGTTAATACGTCTGCCTTCTACGGTCTTTGTTTAGTGCGTGTGTTAGTCTTGTGGGTGGTATGTGCAGCTTTAGTAGGAATACTACCTACTGGCCTTGTCTTGTGTTCTAAGACCCACTGTCTATGCAGCTCTTAGAGTTCTGCTAGTATAGTATTATCTCTTCTCCTTAGAGTCGTTAGGTCTGCCCTTATGTCCCACCAAAGGCCTTGCCTCCGGAGTAATCGGAACGATACAAGGTTGCAGAGCAGATTAGGGCAATAGGCAACATTATCTAGCTATATTATTTAATTACTACTTGCACTCTATACGTTAAGATAGACGCTCCCGTATCCTTTAATCCATATTTGTGTATTCCCTGCCCATATGAAGTCTCCTGGCGCCGGTAGCTGGTATGAGACAAAGCGATCGATGTCGTTGAAGATATGACAGGTTGTGCCTGAATCGAGTATGGCTGAGCATCGCAGTGGGTACGTGTTTGGGTCGGTGTGGATAGAGGCGGCGTTAAAGCTCGCTAGGATTTTAGTAATCTTGCGTCCATCTAGTCATTTATTATTAGCCTTAGTAATTCGAGGTAGAGTGGGAGTATGTGATTATTTAATTTTAGGTGCCTGTAATTTAGCTTTTTTTATTCTTTTTAACTTCTCTTAGAAGTCGGTATCATGTTCTAGCCTAAGCTTGACTAGCTTTACTATAAGAGGGTTTGGTGTGAACCAGTCTGGCTGCTTGTCTAGAAAGGCATAGAAACAGTCTTAAAGACTATGGCGTAGTTTATAAGTAGGGTAGTAATTGCCACTAACTATCGTTAGCTTAAGGCTCTAAGGCGATCGCTTAGTTCTAGTACATTAACTATCGTTTTGTTATTTATAATTCCGAGGTCTTTCCTAACTTTTAGATAATACTACTTTATCCACAAGAGAGGCGTCCCTGTCTGTGGCCTAGGTAGGTTCACCACCTTCAGCGAGAGATAACCCTGTAGTAGCAAAAGCGCCCTTTTGTTTGCCCTTGGTCAGGTGCTGCAGGATCATGTGGTCTTAAAAAAGTTTTATTATGTGCTTCCGTGAGATAGCTGCATCCTTGCTTCTATATTGCTAGAAGGTCGTTACCCACATAGGTGCGACATGGACAACTGCCTTTATAAAGTCTTCTTTCACTAAGTCTAGCCTTTAAAGTTCTAGAACCTAATTAGTCTCTGCTTCTGTGGCTGCGTGATCGTACTCAGAGAGCTATATAGCCCATAATCTAGCTGTTCTTATTAGCTTAAGCGCTTCTTAATACCTTATTCTTAATTGTCTGTATTCGTCTTGATGGTTAACCCTAATTATAATTGTAAGGTTATTTATCCATTGCTTAATTATTTCTCCAGGAATGCAGTAGTTGTTCTAGAGATGCGCGGAGATTATTAACTAAAGAAAGGTAACCACCTTATTAAGGTCTGCCTTTTCTTCTTAATAGGCTCGATCCATGACCTTATAGATCTCGAGCTATCCTTTGTAGTAGTCGCTATTGTCTTTGTATGCTTTCGCGCCTGCTAGCGATAGATAAGATAGTAATATCGGTGCGTTATTTAGGTTCGCATTCGTATAGACAGCGTTTGGCTGGTAGTTGCCTATTAACGGCGGTATCGGCATGGCGGGTTTCTGCTTTGGTTCATCTATCAGCGCTGGGTCGATAATGTTCCAGACCTTAAGGAATTAGCATCTTGTTTTAAGCTATCTAAGCCATAGCGTGTAATTCGTGTAGTCGGTTAGGATCACTGTGGGATCTCTAAGAGTCGATAGGGCCATTGCGATTAGCTTGATAAGGTAGTATTAGTTGAGGCAGTGAGACTCTTAATTGTCAGATTGGAGGGTAGTTTTATGAGATGAAGAAGGATGATTGATTGATCGTTGTTCTCCTGCTGTGGGAGGTAGCATCTATATAACTATAAAGACATCCCTTGCTTTGTTGTGGAATGTATCTCATGCAAGGGAGGAATGTATCTCATGCAAGGGTACAGGTGCGCCAGCCACCTTGCAGAATGCAAGGGACCATGTAATCGGACAGACTTTATATAGGCAGGGAATACATAAATATAGATTAAAGGATATAGAAGCGTCTATCTCAACGTATAGAGTGTAAATAGTAATTAATTAATATAGCTAAATAATGTAGCTTATTGCCCTGATCTGCTCTACAATCTTATATTATTCCGATTACTCTAGAGGCAAGGCCTTTAGTAGGATATAAGAGTAGACCTAACGACTCTAAAAAGAAGAGACAATACTATGCTAGCAGAACTCCAAGAGCTGCATGGATAGTAGGTCTTAGAACATAAGACAAGGCTAGTAGGTAGTATTCCTACTAATACTGTGCACGCCACTTACAAGACTAATACACGTACTAAACGAAGACCACAGAAGGTAGACGCGTGGACCTGGCACTAATAATTAGGCTATCTAGGCCCTTAGGCCCTCGAACACCTCGTGTAGTAATCTAAGGGGGTGAGGATTAAAGGTCTCCCTATAGTTAAGTGTAATGCCTGCGGTAAAGTAAAACTAAAACGGCAAATACGCTGGCAAGCTAGAGATCTAATAAAAGGTCCCGGCGAGCGAGTCGCAATCGATTTTCACGACTATAAAGTAGATAGCTTAACAAGAGAGAAGAGCTAAATGCTAATTACTAACTAATTCTCTAGCTTTGCATAGGACTTCTACTTTAAGGATAACTACCTAGCACGGTTAATTATTAAATTACTTAGCACCTTTATGCGGTTTATAGAAGTATAATACAATATTATAGTAAAAGTAATTAAATCTAATAACAAGATCTTTTCTATTAAGGTAAATATTAAAAAGTAGTGCTTAGCGCAAGGCATTAAGATTAAGCCTTTAGTACCTAATATTTAAGTATAAAATAGAGGAGCTAAACGCTTAGGGGGTGTAATTAAGAAGAAAGCGCGCGTAATACAACTTAACTCTAACCTACCTTAGTAAATATAGCCTAAGATTACCCGAGCCGCAGTCTACTTGTATAATTAAACGCTAAACTACGCTAATCGATAGCGATCTCCATATAAAGTGTTCTTTACGATAGTAGCTTTTTAGAACGGCATTATTACCTAACTAAAGAAGCCTAATCAAGCTTACCTAAAAGCATATGGCTGTAAAGCTTTTGCGATGACTAACGATATAAAACGCGGCAAGAGCAGGCTTTAGAGGCTTAACTCTAAGGTATAGATTGGCTACTTTGTTAGCTACAAATTAACAAATATCTAGAGAATATAGATTCCCTCTCTAGCAAAGACAATTAGTACTCGCGACGTAATATTCGACGAGGATACTGTGTTCTTAGGTAAAACTAAAGACCTAATAGAAAACCTTATGCATAGCATATTAGAAGAAATAGCAGCCTAGGTGCAATTAGTAGAGTTACCTCTCTTACCTCTATAAGAGCATGCCACTAAGTCCTTCTTTAAGGATAAGATAATTAGTAAAGCGCTAGAGGAAGAGGTTAAAGGAGCTCCTAAGTATAGGCAAGGCAGGAAAGTTAGGTGCGAATATTTAACACCTTTCTTAACGCCGCTACTAGTAACACTCCTTGCACAATTAATAGTAAGAGGTAATTAAGCTATACTACCCTAAAGAGTGTAAACAGGGCAGTGGCAAACAAGCCTATAGGCCGCAGCCTTTATGGCAGGCACTAAAGCTAGTAGCAGCGGCAAATACAAAGGCAAGACTCTTAATAAGGCGTAGCTTCGACAAATAATTATATTAGGCAAGAAGCCACATCGAAGCGTGCTTTTAGAGCCACCTACATGCTAAAGCAAGCTCGAAGATCACCCTCTCTATAATATATAGAAGGAAGCAGAACGTTCCCATCTACAAAGCCACAAGGAAATAAAGTCCTAGAGTGAGGTTGCAACCGCTCTAGTGAAAGTAGCAGGCTATTAAATCCTCGACTACATGTGGATATATACCTACAAATTTAATAAACACTATTAATTATAGAAATGCAAAGCAAGGCTGGTAGTGCGAGGCGATTAACAGCGGCATCTTACCTTATAAGAAACCTACGCCGCAATACTTATAAGATAATTATTCCGCATACTTATAGTAATTATAGCTTAGCTTAACCTAGAGCTTATCTAATATAACGTTACTAACGCGTTTGTCCATGCAAAGCTAGATAGAGAAATCTACATAAGAATGCCTCGCGGCTACTCGCGAGCAGGCACAGTTCTTAAACTACACAAAGCACTGTATGGACTGCGCATATCTCCACTACTCTAGCAAAGAGAATTCACATTAACGCTCCGTGATATTAGCTTTAAAATAGTGCCCCACGAGCCATGCTACCTTATTAAGGACGGCATTATTATCTTCTTCTATGTAGATAACCTTATTATTACCTATAATAAGTTATAAAAGCAGGCTGCTAAAGCTGCTCTTGCAATAATAGGTACTAAATTTACACTTACGGGTGGCAAAGACCTACAGTGGTTTCTAGGAATTAAAATCATTAGGGACCGCTCGAGCAGAAAGATCTGGCTGTTATAAGCTTTATATATTAACAAAATATCGCGCCTTATTAATTACTATAAGATTCGCCATAATACCTTAATGGGTTTAATCGAATTACTTCTAAGGACATGACTAGCTAGCAAGCGTAAGATTAATCAATACTAGCGTAAAGTTGGATTAATTCTTTATACTATAGTTATATCTTAGCTAGATATTACCTTTGCAAGTTCCCGATTATCACGATTCCTATCTAACCTAAGCAAAGAGCACTAAGTAGCTACTAACTAAGTTCTCCTCTACCTTACTAATACCAGATTACTAGGTCTTTAGCTTAGGGGTGTAGATACTTTGGAAGTGGTAAGCGACGCATCCTTTACTAATAATACACTTAACCGCAAGAGCTCACAAGGATATATTATTAAGCTATTTAGTAGCCTAATCGCCTAAAAAGCAAACAAGCAAGATACAGTTACTACATTAATAACTAAAGCCAAATTACTAGCACTATCGCAAGTGGCTAAGGAGGCACTATTTACATTCCGATTGCTAAAGGAGCTAAAGATTAACCTCAGCAACTCCCTCATTATAATTAATTATAATAATTAGTAAATAATCTAACTTATTACTAAAGAAATTGCTAAGTTGCAGACTAAGCTCCGTCATGTAAATATCTATAATTATTAGCTAAGACAAGAGGTCGCATTACGAACAATTAAGGTAGACTATTAACGCTTAGAGGACATAGCCGTAGATAGACTTATAAAGGCCCTGCCTATAAACAAATAGAGCAAGTTTCTGAGTAAACTAGGACTTAAAGATATATTAGACAAGATTACTAATTAAGAGGTTACCCTGCAGGATCTACAGCAGAGGATAGAGGTCTTTAAGTTAGAATAATAGACAAATGCGAAAGGTCTAGCTTGAGCATAGGCCTAAGCTAAGGGGGTGTGTCTAATTACATGGTCCTTTGTATCTATAAGGAGGCTGGCGCACTTACGCCCGTACATTCCGCCCTTGCATTCCGCCCTCGCTTAACGGGCAAGGAATGACGCAAGGAATGAAGCAAGGATGAAGTAAGGAATAAAGTAAGGGATATCTAGGCAGGCAACCCAAAGATAAAAGGAAAAGTCCCAGACCTCTTAGAGAATTCAAAGCACACACAATTCATACCTCAACTCATCTCAATCAATTATCATCTTTTCATCTTATCAGATTACCCTTCCAATCTGACAAGAGACCTCATGTAAGCCTTCTTCTTATTGCTTAATGCGAGCACCCTAGAGTTGGCACATACACTATGAACCAAATAACTAATGTATATCCCCCGTCTGCCTCTAGAGGTAAGCTATCTCCTATATACCCAGGCGCAAACATCCTAGATAACTGGCAAACAGCAAACAAAAGGAAAATAAGCCATCAGCTCGGTGGCAAACATCAAAAACAAACAAAAGGAAAACAAGCCATTAGCTTAGTGGCAAACATTAAACCTCACACACCCCCTCGCACCTCCCACATGCTGGAGGGGCGATCGCCCCGTATATAAAGCCGTAGACGTACCCGCAAAAGTGGCTATCGCCAGATTTTATGGTGTTAAGCTTTTTACTTGACGTTTTTCCCAACAAATCGTCTACGGAGATCCACGAGATAGAGCTACCTTACAAACTCCGCATATTTCTGCTTTAAGAGTAACTTCGTGAGCCTGTCTACTAGCATCTTAGTTATTAGCACCTATCTTACATGGAGTCGTCCTGCCTCTACTTCTTAACAGATCTATATCTAGTGTATATCTACGTGTTTAATGCTTGTTTTTAGGCGGTCTTTCTGCTTGTTAATAATGCCTACTGTCTACTAGTTATTATATATAATAACCGGCGTCTTATTTAGCTTAAAACTAATCCCCTTAAAAAAGCGCAACTATTCCTAAAGTTGTAATCTAGTGGTTAATAGAGCAAGTAGCTCTGTCTTTATTATTAACTTACTAACAGTCCTTTGCACCGTAGATCTCTAATTAACTAGTAAATTATATAGTAAGAAGAGATAGCCGTGGCTACTCTAGCGCGTCTCTATAACGTCCGCATACAACGCGTCTAATGCTTCGTAAAAGACGGGATCGAGGTTACCTCTAGCGAGGATTTCGGTAGCGCCGTCGCCGTTGTCACTACTGCCTTAGAGAGCGTAGTACTTTGTTACTAGGAGATAGACCCACACCTTAAGTGCGTACTATACATGCAACTGCCCAGGATTAGTAAGGTAATATGCCAAAATAATATGCAAGCGCGCAACATCTAGACGCGTCTAGTAAGTAATATATACTAAACTACTAACTAATTACTAGTAATACGTCCGTCGTTTAGCATTAGGCTCCTCTATAGAAGCCTGCAAGTTATTTACGTATTATAGTAGTAGAGCTTCCGGCGTCTTGCCCTCTAGCTTCACATTAAATCAATAAGCGACCTTATTAATATACTTATCTTATAATAACTAAATCTTACGCTGCTTCCTGTCTCGAAGTACTCGTACGCCTAGGAACCATGTAAGTTCTCCTATTATCTTTAAGTCGTAGTGTTTAATAAGCTTGCTAGCAATGCTATTAAACAAACGTTAGTTACTGCAATAATAGGCGATTATAATATTATTAATAAAGACAAACAATATAAGGTAATTGTTTATATACAAGCATGGGAACCCTAGGACACGCTTAAGGCCTAATTTCTTAACTATGCAATAGAAATCTTTATACTAGAGTAGTGCTAACTCTTTTAAACTATATAGAGCGCGCAAGACCTCTAGGAACTCGCTATTGTCGCTAAAGACGTCTAGGGTCTCCACTAAGAGCTTGCGATTAAGTAGGGCGTTTAAGAAAGCGTTGGGCGCGTTATACTGCTAAAGCTCTAGGTCGAACTTATTAGTAATCGCTAGTAGGGCCTAAAAACTTCGTGCTACCAGCGTCGCTGCGTAAGTGTTTCTATACTACTCCTTAAGGTCTCCTTGTATAACAAGCCGCGCCTTAAACTTATAAAGATGGCTGTCCTCGTTAAACTTGTAATTAAATACCTATATAAGCGAGAGCACCTTAATACCTTGCTTAGCTACTATCTTTCTAGTTATCTTTATCTTGCGGAAACAGCCCTTGTCCTACACCTAGCGATACTCTTGTCGAACGGCCTCCATAAACTGCTTGCCAAATTGGTGATACTTTAGCTAGTGTATAGACTTTAGTTTAGGCAGTAATTAGCTCCTGTAAAGTCGCTAGTTGTTAAGAAAGCTAGATCTGCTATTTTAGCCTTGCTTAACGTTTATTAAAGTTATAAAAGCATAGAGATATTCGCTAACGCGCCTAGCGCCAAAAATCGCCGCATGTAACTAAGAATTATTACGGTTCGTCGGCCTACGCTTACGCCTGCCTAAAACGATATTTTCCTCCAAAAAATCAAGGTTTCGACGCTGAGAAGCATTATTCGTATGCATGTTAAGCACATAGTCTAGTATTTTAGTCGCAGAACTATTTACGACTAGTTGCTAGGTAGGTAAAGGCAGTGTTAAGTACGCGTCGAAAAATTAAGTGTCTCTATCTTCTTATGCTAAGACTCTTTCCCTATTAGGTAAGGCGCTTTATTCCTTATTACTACACTCCCAGGTCTGCGTGCTCCCCCTTGACACTAAATCCTCCTTACCCCCTAGCTACTATTGTAATTAAGCCTTGTCTTGCTCTAACTTGTTTTCTAGCGTTTGAATTTATTTGTCCAGAATGACGTTGTTGTCTTGATTGTCCAGATTTCCAGCTACCGGGCATAATATGTCGCAAAATAGAGCATCTACTATACGCTGCATCTCTTTAACTTGCTTAGCAATAGCGGAAGCCTTCTCATCCACTCTATGCTCAACTTGGGAGAGAACTCCCTCGTCAGACGTAGTTAATTACTAGAGTAATGTACGCGCTCGCGCTTACCGTGTTATTAGTAAGTCTTCCACTTTAATATTATCTTTATTTAGCATTTCTAGCACATCTAATAGCTCGACAGATCTCGCAACCGCTTGCCTGTTATACACATCTTTGCTACCTTTATAGAAACGACTTAGGTTAAAAACAACGTCTCTTACGCGAACAACTTGGTCCTTCGTTAGTAGCTAAATCCTAAAGATATTAGTTAAATCGTACCCTACAAGATAGCCAATAAGAGCCCTAGACTATGTCTTTGCAGCCTTTAGCAGGTGCTTATTTAATACATATGCTCGACAACTAATAGGCTGCATGTAGGAGACAACAGGCTTATGTCTCTAAATAATCTTATACGGAGTTTTCTAGCCTAACGACCTCGTTAGCGTACAGTTAAGTAAGTACCTTACTATCTTATATATCTTATTTGCTAGCTTCTTAGGTAAGTTAGCCTACAACGTTAGCGCTCTTGCCCTTATGCTAAGCGTCTTCTTAGCTATTTTAGCGCCGCTATTCTACTCTAGTGTGTCTAATGCCCGCAGCTCTAAGCGTATGCCTAATTTATTATAAAGACTCTTAAACCTAAATCCCTTCTCATTATTAGCTTTTATAATAATTACGTCGCAATTAAACTGCCTTTAGATCCGCTAAATTACGCTAAGTAGCCAGGGACGCAGCTCTCTCGCGTTTCTCGTCCTAGTTATTTCTACCTTATTCTTTTTAGAATACTCGTCCACCGCATAAGCAGCGTACCTGTCGCGATTATAGCAGAGCTTGCCGTGCTTGCAGATTTATAAAACGTTAACAGTAATACGATAAAACAGGCGCTCTACCACGTTTGCTAGCGTACGCCTAGACACCTACTACGTAAGCTTTGCCTCGTAATAGATCTGGCAATTAAGGTCCTACTACTCAACGTCCGTCACTTCGACGCTAACTACATTATCTTGTAAGTATTAGACTACCTCTCTTAATAAATAACCCTATATAGCATGAGTAAGCTTCGCGCTAAGTTTCTAAGTAGGTTTTAGTATCTTTAATAGCGCCGTCCTTATCGTAAAGGTAGACAACGTTAGCTACTTTAGTCGCTTGCTTGTCTCGACGTCTAGCAACTAGTGGCCCCGCCAGTACTTTAAATAAGCAATCACCCTTAAGCTTCTATATAGAACGTCTTTACTAGAGTTAAAGTGAATGCCTACATCACGACAGCGGCCTAGGCCCATAACGCTTATTAAGAAGCCTAGCATAAAGGCGACGTAAGTAAGTGCTAAGCTCTTAACACTAGACAGCGTACAGACAAAGAGGCTAACTTTACCCTAGGCTTCTACTAGAATGTGACTTACTCTAGTAATAATAGTCCCGCCGTTATGCTCCTTACGCTCCCTCTCCTAGCCTACCTAGTCTTCTAAATTAATAATATAAGTATTACTGCCTAGGTCTAGAATCTAGCGGTCCTATAAACTGTCATCTTCTGTAATAGCTGCGACTTTAAGATCTCTAAAAGGCAGAGAGTCGTCGTCTACAAGGACAGCCTCCGCTGTAAAATTTGCCATATAAGTAGCTAGAGTAGTAGGAGCTTTGCCGTTATCTACTATAATTATCTCCTTAATATCTATATTATTGCGCTTACGCTATTTGCCTAGGTACTCCTCTACCTTTTCTTTTAAGCCAGCGTTGTCCTGGTAAGCCTTCTTAATGCGCTCTTGTATAGACTTCTTATCCTTAAAGTCCACGCGCCTGCCTTTAGCATGTAGGTTAAGGTAATAGTAGTTCTCCTACTAGTAGTAAAATCTACATAAGCAGTTCTTGCCCTTATCGTTAGAGCTATCCTTATCTATCTCTTAGATAGTCTTTACTGCTTAAAGCTCTCTTGCTATTGCCGCAAGTTGAAGGGCCCTAGGTTAAGTTATCCGTAAGTAGTCCTTGTATATCGCGATCTTGTCTTCTAATAATAGAGTAGTTATCTAGCTAGTACGCTATTGCTTAAGATAACTTGCTAGCGTAGGCGCTTTATACTCTAGATCTACTACCTTAATAGCTACTAGAAAATCCTTTACTAATTAGTTATCTACGATGTCTAATAGCGAAACTGCATGCGCCTGCCTTGTTACGTTAAGCTAGTCCCTTAGCCAAATCTCTATACTCTTGTCCCTTAGTAGTATATATAATTAACGATACTTCTCCTTTAGTTCGCGCTTAATTGCGATTATCGTAAGCAATAAGTAGGCCTTAAGGGTAACTAGACGTGTATAAGTAGTATTCTTGCCTTATAGCAAGTATAGGTTGCGTTAATATATAGTACGCGCTATTTTAGAGTTAAAGATAGTAAGCGCTCTTTACTAACGCTTAAATACTAGAAAATCTTACTTATACCTTTAATACAAGAATTAGTAGCGCGCAAACCCTTTATTATTAAGATCTTACTTAGTGTAATTTACTAGTATAAGAATTAGTTCCCTATTTGCCCCTGCGCGTGGCAACGCGTCTTTTAGCTCTAGCGGAGTAGGCGCTGTCAATTGCCTCAAATCTGCCTCCGGCACGTCAGGATCCACGTACTCCCATAGCCCATGCTGTTGCGCTGTATCTTTACGCAAAAATAGCCATGATTGCCAGTCCTTGGGCGTCTTAAGGATCACTCCCATCGCTCGGGATGCTGCCTGCAATTCGGCCGTCATCGTGATTGTATAGAGAGGGCAAACAAATAGTATGTGTGAAAGATCAGACGACTAAGAGCAATCACTGACTGCAATAGCTGAGTTGCCCGACAAAACGCTATACCGGGCTCATAACTATGAACCCAATAACTAATGTATATCCCCCGTCTGCCTCTAGAGGTAAGCTATCTCCTATATACCCAGGCGCAAACATCCTAGATAACTGGCAAACAGCAAACAAAAGGAAAATAAGCCATCAGCTCGGTGGCAAACATCAAAAACAAACAAAAGGAAAACAAGCCATCAGCTCAGTGGCAAACATCAAACCTCACATACACCTAGGGCTGTTCTAGTCTTATTTATATTCTATATATCCTTAACTCGTATATTAAGGCGTGTTTAAATAGACTTAAATAGCTTAAAAAACGCGCGTATTTATTTAGGAGTAGCAGCCTTAGCGCGCGAAGCCTTAAGCTTTCTACTAATAATTAAATTAACGCGTAGGTTTCGTGCGATAAAGCCCTATATCTATTACTTGCTAAGAGGCTAGGTATCGCTATTAAGGCGTAAAATTTAGATTGCTATTTCTCGAGTGCGCGCGTGCGATAGGGGATATCCTTTTATATCCTAATTAATAATCTAGTCTATAAGGAAGTTTTCTTAATTAGGTGATAATCGCTATTAATGCTGGTAAGCAGCGCGGTTTGGCGCGCCTCTATTAACGCGCGTGGATAGTGTAGATTGCGCGATATTATAGGCTCGCGCAGCTGCGCGCTGGCTAGAAAAAACACCAGAATTAAGATCTGCGATAGCAGCTTGTATAGCTGCTTCGCGATCGCCCATATTGATCAAGTGTTGTTGATAGAAAAGGTGGTGTTGAGTGGGTGATCGATTTGGCGGGGCTGATTAACCTCTGGGGCTGATCAACCTCTAGGTGCGCTCGCTTATCCCGTATCCGATACGGTAGTTACCGTATGCCAAGCCCTATACATACTATATATAGTATATTATTCTTAGTAACCCCCTTACTCTTCTAAAAAGTCTAGTTTATACTAGTAAAGCTAGGCTTTTTCAGAATTTTAGCGGACTGCCAAGGACGTTACTAATACACGGGATATCCACGTATCAGTCACCAAATCCCGTATCGGCACATCCCTAGCATCCGGGCATAGCTGCGGAGAAATCGCGGCTGAAACCGAGTAGGAATTAATCAATCAATCAATCAATCAAGAGGAATTAATCAATCAATCAATCAATCAATCAATCAATCAGAATCAATCAGACAAGAAGAAAGGGGTTGTTGATGGAATCGGAGGTAAACAACGCGTCCCAGACGCGTCGGTCGGACCGAGCTCGGACCAAAACACCAAAAGCGGCCGAACTAGGGAGCGCCAACACGCAAAGCGAGAATAACGAAATTGACCTCGAGTCTCTTACGGAGATAGAAACGGATGCTCCTGGAGCACCTAGAGCGATACGAACGCGTTCGATACCAGTTACGACGATTAGGAGGGGGAATGGCGTTGGCAAGGGCAAGGATGCGACTACTAAGGAAACACTGGCAGCCATACTTGCTATGGTGGAAGAATTAAAGAACGATAATGCGGAACTTAGAGCGATAGTAGGAGGACTGACAACAGAGCTATCGCTCGTGAAGGCTTAGTTGGTGGATACGAAGGCGCAATTATCGCAAGCAACAGAGATCCTCTCGACCCTCACTATAGTGGATACCCACACGCGGACGGCCGGCTTTCCACCTTAATCCTACGCCTCAGCTCTGGCACGCTCGGCCGAAACGTCCCTAGGCATTACCAGACTAGCAAGCAATATGAACGAAGATTCGTCGAGAAAAATAATCCCTCCTGGCATAACTATCGACATCCGGCGAGCTAAAGATATAGATAGCACAGGCTTGAAGACCACCACCGAGATCGAAGCTCGCATTAGGGCAGGCATACAGGCACATGAAAGCACTAAACATATCTAGGTGAAGGGTATATAAATCCGCGGCCACCACGTTAGGGTGCTTACGTCCACGGAAGCGGAAGCTACCCTCCTCCGGGCCGAGGATAGATGGGTCACGCGAGTATTCGAAGGTGCTAGGACTAGAGGAGAAGAATGGTACCCGGTTAAGATAGACGACGTCGTTAGGACAGCGGTAGTTAAGGAAGACGGGCACACTATTAATGAAAACTTCGCAGGCGCATTTTGCGCGGAGAATAGCGTAACTGAAATTAAGAAAGCTTTTTGGTTGTTAAAAGGGAGCAAACAGACAGGATCTATGGCAGTTTTCCTCTCTAGCGCAGAAGAGGCTCATAGGCTTATTGATAATCGACTAGTAAAAATTGGAGGGCAAATCGCATTTGCAGAGACCTTCTAACGACTACCTAGACCCACGAGGTGCTATAACTGCAACTAATACGGCCATTTCCAGTCGAAATGTGTAAACGAAACCTGTTGTGGAAGGTGCTTATGCAAACACCGTACAGACGCATGCATAGAGACGGACAGGAAATGTCTAGCGTGCGGTGACGCCCATACGGTTACTAATCTAGGATGTCCAGAATACAGGAAAGAGAAAATAAACCTTATGTAAGCGTTTAGAGCCGCTGAAACACGAAACCACTCCCTAACACCTTATGTCTAGGACGACCACGATATTTTAAGCGAACGCAGGTAGAAGAAGAGAAGTATAACTTAGCATACTTAATAATAGCTCCCTTTAAGACGTTAAGTTAATTATAATCACAGAGCCTCACATTATTAACATAGGAGGTATACTATATATACATCAGCACGCCCACTGGAGTGCGCTTAGACTAATTATTACGCGATAGGACTTAATCAGCCACTTATTCCGATCCTTAGTCTATGTCAACCGGAGTGCGAGGGTCAAGCAAATTAACATCCTATCCCCCGATATTGTGGCGGGGGTCTTGAAAACAGGCACATGGACTATCTTGTGGGTGTTAGTCTATGTTCCCCGGGACGCGTCAGCAACGAGAGAACTTAATACCGCCACCTTGACTAAGCGACTTTGAATGATATCCGCAGCGTGGGAAGAAGTAAGGAACAAGTGGGGAAGAAACCTCTAACTATTTGTGGGAGGGGACTTTAACTGCCACGATTAATTATGGGGAGGCGATGCGGTCTGCAACTTGCCTAGGCAAGGAGAAGGTACGCCTATCCTCGAATGGATGTGCGAGATTGGTATGAACACGATGCTGCTAAGGGGCATAAAGACTTTTAAATGTGGACCCGATAAGACGACTATAGACCTAGCCATGGCATCGGACGAGTTGAGCCGGAAAATGATCCGATGCGAAATACACGACGTTGAACATGGCTCAGACTATTGGGCTATAATATTAACATTTCATGAGCAAAACGACATAACACCTCACATGCGACGGCAGCCAAACTAATAGAAGATGGACTGGAACGCGGTTTGTTAGGAACTTGGGCCATACGCAGACTATTAACCAGCCATTAACACGGTGGCGTAACTAGAAACGGAAACTAGCCTGATTATTAGCTAGCTACATGAGGCCACAAGAAAGCACACTCTAGAGGTCAGACCTTCTCTGTATATGAAAGCATGGTGGGACGACGAACTGTTAATGCTACGATACGAATACACTACACTACGTAATAGATCCACAAATGCACTTCGAAATGGAAACAATCTTCTAACCTATCTAAATGCCGAGGCTATGATAGCTAGAAGGAAATTCCATGCGGCCATTTGAATTAAGAAGAAAAACTATTGGGTAAGGTTCCTCGAAGACGCCAACAACATCTGGAAGGCAGCCAGGTACCTGAAACTAGTAGGATTAGGCTTTGGAGACATCCCGCTCCTATATTATTACGGGAAGGAGATCGAGAACGATAGCAAAAAGGCCACGGTACTACTAGAAACCTTCTTTCCACCCACCCTACCAGCGAGCCCAGATAGTAGGACGCACCAACGCCTATTGACTAAAATCTGGGAGAACCTGGAGCTCACGCTCGAAGAAGTAGAACACGCAATTAAACATACCAAACTATGGAAGGCACCAGGGGTGGACGGACTGCCAAACGTAGCGTGGAAAGAGGTCTGGCCTGTGCTATAGAAATGGATCCTAGCCATTTTCAACGCATTAATCATGCTAGGTGTAGTACTGACGACATTTAAGACAGCACGCATACTGCCGCTAAGGAAACCTGACAAGCCAGATTATACGATACCAAAAGCATACCGGCCCATCTCGCTACTATGCACGCTAGGGAAGGTTCTAGAGCTGATTGTTGCCACTCGCCTATCCTATTGGGCAGAGACGCGAAGACTCCTCCCACCTAATTAATTTAGTGCAAGGCTGGTATACTCTAGCGAACAGGCTCTGGTACTTCTCGTGGAGAAGATTAAAGAGGCGTGGCGTGATAGGAAAACATTGTCCTTAGTTAGCTTCGATGTTAAGGGAGCATATAACGGAGTGCCCCGTAAGGTTATAGTTAGGATCCTGGCAACCAAGGGGATTCCGGATAACATAGTACGGTGGGTAGACTTATTCTGTTCCGCCAGGAAAGGGACGGTCGTGGTAAACGAGTTCGAGACAGAAGAGCTAGACATCGACTTTCCTGGTCTTCCGCAGGGCTCGCCGCTCTCACCGATCCTCTACATATTTTTCAACGCCGAACTGGTGGAAGAAGCAGTGGATAAGACGAAGGGAGCACTGGGCTTTATCGATGACTACATAAGATGGACCGTGGGAGACAGCATAGAAGAGAATATGGAAACACTACAGCAGGTAGTGGTACCGAACGCTCTCCAGTGGGCGGCGAGCCACGGCGCCACATTCGAAGGAGATAAGACTACACTAATGCACTTTGTACACGCGCGTAGTAAGGGAAACATTATGCGACCCATGCAGGCGCTACGCGTAGGACCAGCGATGGTTCCACCAGCGGAGTCGGCCAAGATACTAGGCGTGGTTTTCGATAGCGCCTTGAACTTTAAACAACAGGTTGCCAGAGCGGCAAAACGGGGATGGCAAGGTGCTTAGGCACTGTCTTGGCTGCGAGGCGTTCGCCTGGCGACCGCCCGGTAGCTTTTTAGCGCGACGGTCGCCGCCAGCATCGACTACGCATCGGCAGCATGGTTTTCCTAGTACCTAGATAAAGAGATGCCTGCTTGGATGTGGCACCTGCTAGGACTGATACAACGCCTGGGTGCTAAGGCGGTCACGAACTGTTTCCGCTCTGTCTTAGAGGAAGCGGCATGTGCAGAGGCGTACCTGCCGTCTATGGCATGCCGACTTAAAAGGAGGATTGCGAAATTCTGGGTGGATGTCTATACACTGCCCAAGGCTAGTTTACTATGGAAGCCGTTGAAGAGAGCGAATATAGCAGGGCATAAAACACAGTACAAGTCCCTGACCATGCACATGGCAATGTCCTTTAAATATTCCCTTAATCACATGGAAACGATCAAGGGATTCGCTATACCACCGTGGGGGAGACCTAATAGACAACGAATAGACACCAGCGCAGACAGAGAAGATGCGAAGAGCAAGTGTATCGACAGGCAGGGTTGTGAAGTACAGATGTTTACGGACGCATCTATGAGGAACAATAAGGTGGGCTATAGCGTAGTAATCTGGGAAGACGGAAGAGTGGTTGGCCAAGAAAAACGCACAATAGGGACCACGGATATGATGAATGTCTACGTTGCAGAGATGGCCGCTATTAAGGAAGCAGTTGACTGGGCGAAAACTATATTAACGACCACTCCAACGCTGCCTGGCGCAACAATATACTCAGATTCCCTAACTGCGCTACAGTCAATCGCGAAGCCAGCCCGCCAGAGTGGATAGTTAATCATCGAGCACGTAAACAAAGCCCTCCGCGAGAGGGATGGCGAGAGGATTCGTCTTGCATGGGTCCCAGCCTATTCCGGGATAGCAGGGAACGAAGCCGCCAACGAATCCGCCAGGATAACAACAAAAACCCGTAACGAGGTAGTATCTCTCCTAGGACTCTAAAGTAGGTTTCGATCAGTAGGCGCCTCGAGAATAAAAGGAGCGATACCGACCGCAAGGCCGACCAAAGAGTGGACAATAGGGAGACACCTTAAATAGCTAGATGCAGCGCTTCCAGGACCCCACGTGAAGCTGCTCTACAATAACCTGACGGGAAAGGAAGCGCAAATGCTCGCCCAGCTCCGGACAGGTCACTCCAAACTCTGGGCTTTCCTAGTAAGGATAGGTGCAGACGGCGGTAATCAGTGTGATTACGGCCAGGGCAAGGAGGATACGCGCCATTTTCTATTCCAATGCCAGAGGTACGCACACCTCCGAGAAGATATAATCAGAGAAGCGGGAGACAGATACGGTGATCTATCCTACATGCTTGGTAGAAGAACACTACGCATGAACCCAGATGGCTCCTATCCAGACGGTCCTAGTAACCAATGGAAACCGAATCTAGACGTGGTCTTAGCAACAATCAAATTCGCTTGCAGAACTAGGAGGCTTAATCTATCGTTGGAATTGTAAGCGCGCGGGGATATAGTACTTGTGATAAAGGGGGTGCAAACCCCCTTCTACAGCGGGTATGGGCTGAGGAATGAAGTTTGGGATCAATACGTATAGGGCTAGATAGCAGGCTCAGCTAAAAGTGGGGCTAAATAGGGCCAAGACCCCTGCACAGCCAAATGGACATCATCATCATCATCATCATCATCAATCAATCAACCGTATCGGCACATCCCTAGCTTCAGCACCAACTCACGTGTCATTACTCCCGCTCCTTAACAGATGACGGCATGATCTCAACAGAACGCAATCCTCCGCGTGGGATGTCAAAGTTGACGTCTTTCTTTGTTGGCCTGCCGTACTCTTTGTGAAGGACATAACTCAGGAGACACAAGATGCCTTCACCAAACACCCGACAAGGAACAGCAAGATGCGGCTTTAAAATCATAATTTTGTATCACTTTAGGCATGAAAAAGCGACCATTCGTCAACAGCAACATCATTGTAGTATTACATAATATATTCTAACACTTTGCCAGCCCATGCTCTAGTAATGTACCATAGGTACTGGTGTATAAGATACTCAATGCGCCGCGAATGAGTCCGCTCAACAAATCCCCCTTTTCCTGACAAAATATCTCTTGGTCGCAAGTGGTTCTCTAAGCCGCTCGGCCCAAGACATTGTCAACGACCAGCTTGAAGACATACTCCCCTGCGGGAGGTTGCTCGGCCTGACCTTCCTCGGCGACCACAGTGGGAGTCGGGGATGTAGGATGCTCCGTCACCGCAGCGGGATTCTCAGCAGCAACGGGTTCTACCGGTTCCGCGACAGCAGCGGGAGTGGCACTGGCGACATGTTCGACAGTACTGGAAGCCTCACTGGCTTCCGCGACCTCAGTGGGTGCGGCGACATGCTCGACGGCGGTGGTGGTCTCGTTGGCGAAAGGGACATGTTCAATGGAGCTTGCAAGTTCCGCAACCGCAGCAGTGTGCTCGACAGTAGAGGAACCTCAGCAGCGGGGGCGACATGCTCGGCAGCGGGAGTGGCCTCTGCAACGACATTGACGGCCTCTGCAGCAGGAGTGACTTCTGCAGCAGGGACGTCATGCTCGGCAGCGGGAGTGACCTCTGCAGCGGGGGCGACATGCTCGGCGGCGCTCGTGGCCTCTGCAACAACGGTGATAACCTCAGCAGCAGGCTCGTGGACAGCGGTCTCGGTGGCATTCGCAGTCGCTTCCTCGGCGGCCTTCGCTTCCTCCTCTTGCTTTAACTTGTCAGCTTCGGCCTGTGCGGCCTGTTGGTGAGTAAGCTCTGCTTCCTGGGCAGCTTTCTGATGCTCAGCTTCCTTCTCATCAGCAGCGGCTTTGTCAGCGGCGGCTTCGGCTTCGAGTTTCGCCTTGTGCTCTGCTTCAGCTTTGGCGGCAGCTGTTAAGATGGTCAGCGATCAATGGAATTCGAAGTGAAGTGGGAGTGAGTTGTACCTTCTTGAGAAGCTTTGTCCTTGGCCTCCGCTTCGGCGACGTGCATTGCTTCCATTTGAGCAGCAGCTTCTTGAGATGCTTTGTCCTTGGCCTCAGCTTCGGCGACATGCATCGCCTCCATCTTTGCTGCAGCTGCGCAAATGGTCAGCAATTGAATAGAGTGATGAAGGACAGCGAGACAGACCTTCCTGGTGAGCCTTATCCTTCGCTTCAGCTTCAGCGACGTGCATCGCCTCCATGGCTGCGGCAGCTTCGAATCGGTCAGCGATGTTGCTTCAGCAAAGTATGCAAGGATGTGCTTTACCTTCTTGGTGGGCCTTGTCTTTGGCTTCCGCCTCAGCAACGTGCATGGCCTCCATAGCATACGCTTTCGCTTTGTGCTCGGCAGCTAACGCCAGTTAGTGAAGCCTCCCAAAATCGTACGGGCAACGATCCGTACCTGCTTTCTCCTCGGCGGCTTTCTGGGCTTCAGCATCCACAGCGGGCGCCGCCTCGGGTATCGGTGCAGCAGAGAGAGCGGTCTCCGCAAGACGCTCAGTTCGTTTTAAAAGTAAACCATTATGATTAATCGGAAGGGGTCCGGCGGCTATGAAGGAAGACACGGAAAGCAGTGTGAGAAGCGAGTACGTAGTCTTCATGGTTGGAAATGTTTTGAGGATAGGGAGATGACTGTTTGTAAAGGTAGTTAAGGACAAGAAGCGATGCGAAAAGAACGTAACGAGCTCTGCTCTGGAAGTATTACAATTAGCGCACTGCGCAACGAATGCAGGACCAAAAGATCAAAAGAGATGTCACTGAGGTGTAGATGGTAATGGATTAGCGGAACCGTGGGCACTCTCGATATATATTCCTGCATAGAAGCTCAGGCCTATGGCATACGAGCGTTTCGAAGAGCTGACGTCGTGCCGTCGGCCTCCTGGTCATCTGGAGCTGTTTGATGGACTGTTTTTGTTGCACTTGGGGCGGATGCCTAGGGGTGACTGAGGCTGAGACCTTGGACTTAACGCAGCGTAGGGCCAACTGTACATGGGTGATAGTCGATTGGGCATACGTTTGTGTATTGGAAGATTCGACCAATCAATCGCAATGCGAGTGCATCATGGTCAACACATGGCGATAAAAAAATTCGACCAGTTTATTCCTTGGCTAAACAAGAACTGTTACAAGTCACGTAGCCAAGCTCGCCACAGGAGGAACGACACATCTTTGACAGCCGAAAAGTGATGTGGCGCGGCGCAGCCCGGATATGTGAAGCGCATCGCGTCGCGGAATGCCCGATTAGGAAGTGTTGCAGCCATGCATCTCAGGCACATCCGGTCTTGATCGCAGCATATGTACGTATAGAAGGTCGTGTTTGGCTCTCGGCGGTGTCATGGGAGATGACGGACTGTGGGCTTGGTTTCATTTCGAGCTTGGAGAGACTCGGTTGTGATGGTCTCCGAAATGGTTTTGTTGGATCTGCATTTGTACCCTGGCCGTAGCAGCCGATATTCGGACTAAATACCTTTCGTACTGGCGAAAAAGAGGTGAGCGCAGCTCCCGTGCTGTCAACTGAGCAGCACACTGCATGATACTCCATTGTAACGGTGAGAGTGGGCTCGGAGCGACAAATCATCGCATATTCATCTCCTAAATTTACCCTCGTCTTTATTATTGGTATCCATCCGTACGAGTATACCTAGTTAATTAATGGACCATAAAGTAGCCGGGAGAAGGGAAATAGGGCTGGGTCATCCTAACCCGCGGATCAAATTGGCTACGCGGCGCCGTCCACAATATAAACATGAACAACTTAGCATTCACTCACAAGGAGGTCGCCACTGCTGCCGTTGCCAGCTGCCTCCATCGCGGCATCGCCGTCAGTAATACTTCGTGACGCTTCCCCTAAGGGCTACTCGAGTGCACGTTCACCAATCCTCCTTTTTCCGATAGGGCCACGATGAGGTCTGTTCACTGAGCGCGGCGATCGGGCACCCGAACTGGGGGGTAAGCGCTAAACTGCGCTAGGTGATATGGGTCTTAGCGGGGAAGATCCTTCTCCACATCGGCTCTTCTCCCCAGCAGTACCTAGGGAGGTACTTGCAACCTCCATGACTTGCAAACTCTCCTTCCAACCCTATCCCCATCCGTGTAATCCTCCGAACGCGATGCATCGCATTTTCTTCCCAGCCATGCTTAGGCACAGCCTAGATGCCGCCACAATGCAGGACCTGCCCTCACCCAGAACGCCTGGCCTGGACCGACCTCGATGGTTTAGAGAGCCGCCTTAGTACGAGCCAGCGCTATTCTTCAAAAAGGGGGCATGGGATTTACCTGAAGGCGCGGACTCGGTATCTCTATCGCCTTTCAGCTGCTGTTGGGATTCTTGACCACCTACACGCACCCTCACAGTCCGCCACACGCCATATAGTTTCTAAATTAACCGGATTACTGTTGGAGCATGCTAGCGGGTGCGCTCCGCAATTCCACGTCGATGAACCCCCCTTATGGCACACTATGGAACATCTTGGAATGACGTTTGCGCAGTAGCCTTTGAAAACGCTCCACCCTGCCGTGCTGTACTCTACGTGCGCTTGACACTGAGAACACTCATGTTTCTTCGACTGCGCCACCTCTCTGCTGGGAGTTTTGCTGTTTGGACTTAAAGTGACTTGCGGGGCGACGAGCAATTCACCAGGACAACCCAGGGCTAGGTTGAATGTCTGAGAGTCGACCGAACCTTGCGGAAATTGCCATTCAAGCATCTAACACCGTGTTTCGATCACATGTATCCATGTTCAACTTGGACTTGAATTATCCGGTTCTCGTCATCCCAGACATCATATTCAACGCAATTGTCTAGAGCCCTTCGTGTGTCCGTCACCGTTTTGACATGAAGCTTTCAACTACGAGAGTCGGGCTTGATCGGCCACTTTTCACGGCGGACCGGACGCCACACAAGATAGGGTTCTTTCGCTACCAAGAACAATTTGCCCTAAATGCAGCCAAGAAAGATGTGATGAGCTAGCACCACGTTAGTGTGTGTGATTGCTATGGCGTGCACTAGTTCCATCCGGACCAAGACGGCCCACATTCCAAAGCGGATCCGTTTTATGGCAACCAAAAAGGTTGCTGAAGGCACATTAGCTCTCAGTACAGCTAGGTACTCTGAGAAATGAGCATAGCGGGCCTTTCCCTGGAGCGGGTCGTGCACACAACTGGAGTGTCGAAAAACAACAGGTATTTACGTATTTCGAACACACTAAGATCTCGCTAGCTACGCGAAAAACATCAGGACCGCAATGCTGTGATTGCTTTTTGCAGTCTCCAACGATTGGTAGTCAGAACTACTCGTATTGGAAGCACTATGAAAAGCACAGGTCTTGAGGCGTCCTTCGCAGAACGCATCTTATCTACAAGCTCCATGCGTTGGCTCGGGAAAGCAGGGCGCGCCATACGGTCGTTGAGCACCGCAGCCATGGAAACATCGACTACCGGTTCCGTCTCTCGAATTTGCACCTCGTCTGCAGCTGTGCCTGTGGAAAATTGACAGCATGGATAATTCAGGTTGATCGAAAATTCACGTCTTGCTAGCAGGGTGGTCGGGAGTCTAGGGAGCGATTCAACGTTTGTATCCCAGCGAATGGGAGTTGAGCCCGGCCAAGGGTTGCTTGTCTGCAGATTTTACGGATTTCATTATTCAAGGGTTGCTGGTGCAGCCGGTGCATGGCAGCTGTCACAGCAAGTGTGGCTGCCCAGGATGCCCCCAGATTACGCCGACAGGTACAGGAGCGCTGGGCGCTAGTATTGGACGGGGGCTAAGGCTACTAAGCAAACTTAATGTACAGGGCTTGTGCTCTCGAGTACGTTGCGCAGGACGGGCCCTTCGCGGTACCAAACCATTCGCTCGCTAGTTCCGCGGGCCGAGATGACCGCAGCTAGTCTGTACCTCCGACGTTCAGGCTAGAGCGCGGGCGCGAAACAGTGGCACGCATAAGTTGAGCATTGAAAAGGATGCAACGCCCAGAGGCCATTCGTCACTTTTTCCCGTTTGCTTTTGACTTCTCTCAGCTTGCGTGGACAAGTTCTACCAGTCATGGCTCCTCCAAAGACACTCGAGCTTTGTAACAAGATTACCGCGCAGGGCAATTCCATTTCTATACGCATGTTAGAATACCTCTCCTCGGCAAAGAGCCCCGTCCATGGCATCCAACTTCTTGCAAACGAATTTCTGGAGCTGAGCCGCCTTCTCTGGTCAATTGAAGCCGGTCTAACAGAATCGTCCCATAAGCGCATTGCCATTCCGGCAGAGGTAACGCAGGAGCTCGACAAACAGTTCCGCCGCATCAATGACGAGTTCATCGTCGTGAACCAGATGATGCTGAAGTTTCTGGACAACGAGACCAAGAAAGGCGGATTTGGAAGGGCGTTGCGAATGATGTTCGCCGACACCGACGTCGATAAAGTACGCAACACTCTGATAAAGAGCCGCGATGCCTTGAAGATGAGCTCCGCGATGTTTCGATGGTCGCTTGGCGACGTCAAAGCCGATTCACAGATGGGCATAGGTTACACTGGACTGATCGCAGCTCTTGAACGCCTCAACCCAGGCAAGAGCAATGTCCTACTGCCTATGCAGCCACCGCCAACCTCATCACCACCTGAAGTTCCTATGAAACAACCCTCGGTACACGCAGTTTCTCTAGATCACAGATCTGTGGAGCAGTCGTCGCCGCAGGGCTACCCGTCTCATGTCGAGCCGCCGCGTCCCCCCACGCCACTGCGAGACCGTCCATCCATCCACGACTTCCGCAAAGATGAACGGAGAGAAGATTCAGGCATCTCGCCCGGAATTTTTGACCTCCAAAACCACTGGCGCGCTCCTAGCGTACGATCAAGCAGCACAACTCATTCGGTCCGAGATACTGTGTATCAAAATAACGGCCAGTATCACGGTCAACCCAGCCATGGCGAACACCTCTCCGACGAATCTGTTAGATCACGCACTTACATCGGCGATGACCTCAACCACCTCTCGCTTCAAGAACGGTTTTCTGTCGAACAAGCCCATCCGAGACAGCCAGACGGTCCGTTTTCGTCACAGTGGGCACCCAGACAACAAAGTGGGTCCTTGCAATCAAGTGGCAAGGGTGCTCTTACCGACGCTGTGGCTATGAGGAAGCATCGTCTTCTGGAACAAATGCTGGATAGTGGCGCCAGGGCGGATCCACGTCTGGAAACCAATTTGGTACGCACTGCGATCCAAAATCGCGATGCTGATAGTCTGGCGCTTCTTCTGCGCTACGGCGCCAATGTCAACGCCCCCGACAAAGATAGCGTAACGCCGTTGCTTGCCGCGACTGAGCTGGCGTTCTACGAAGGCGCAAAACTACTCTTGAAGGCAGGTGCTGACCCGAACATGTCTGCTGGTTCCAATTCCGAAACGCCGCTCTGTCTCGCTGCTTGCGACAACCGCGTCGATCTCGTCCAGCTAATGCTTGCGAACGGTGGAGATGCGGGTCTCATCATGGAGAACGGCAATACGACACTCGTTCAGTGCATGAACAAGACCGTTTCTCCCAGACTCGTCGAGCTGATCCTGCAGTCCGGTGCCGTAGCCGATGCCAAAAATGCCGAAGGGACTACCGCGCTATTCCAGGCTATTCAGGCGAATCGTGTGGATCTCATGATAGTCCTGCTCGACAATGGCGCATCCCCCAACATGCCTGGGCCGAAACATCCTCTCTGGCCTTCCACTTACAAACCCAAAGCTCTTCAGCTTCTGTTGTCCCGCGGCGCCGATCCTTTGAAGACACCTGGTGTCATGGAGCTAGCGTCAAGCTTGAAGAAATTGGAATCTATTCAAATCCTCATGCAAGCGGGTGTTTCTCCTAACGTTAGGAAGGACGGCATCTATACTCCACTTTGTTCTGCCATTCGGGATAACAGCGCCGATATTGTTACCTATCTGCTCGAGCACGGTGCAGATCCGAATTTGAACGCTGCTGAGTACCCCGCCTTCAAATGCATCACTCATAACAGAGTGCACTTCCTGCCCCAATTACTGTCTGCCGGCGTGGACCTCCGAAATCCGAAGGGTATCATCGAGACAGCCGTCGCGCACAACAACAAGGATGCCTTGATGTGGCTTCTTGACCAGGGTGTGTCTGCCAACGACCGCAGTCCGCAAGGAAACACGCCGCTTACCACCGCAATCCGTGACGAACGCATCGAGATGGTGGACATACTTCTTCAGCATGGCGCTGATCCAGCCATCCGCGGGTCAGAATGGCCGCTCTGCATGGCTGTCAAGCATCCCTCCATTTTGAAGAAGCTTCTGGTTGCTACGCCCAACCCTCGCGCCTTCAAGGGCATCGTCGAGATGGCTGTCGTCGCTAACCAGCTGGAAAGCATCAAGATGCTTCTGGGCGCCGGGATCAGCGTCGAGGACAAGAACTGCGGTGTATTCTCGCCACTGACCACCGCGATTCGCGAACGCCACAAGCACATTGTGCGGTATCTGCTCGATGAAGCGAACGCAGACCCGAACGCTCCGGGAGAACATCTCCCTCTCGTGAAAGCTTTGCGCAGGCTACTACCCGGAGATACCGAGATTCTGCAAATGCTGCTCACGCGCGGAGCGGATATCAATAAGATGCACCGAGGCTGGAATGCCATCTTACAAGCCGTTGAGAACGGCGATGCCGACATCTTGCGCCTGCTCATTGAGAAGGGTGGTTCTGTCGACCTCCAGGCCCTGGACGAGAGCGGCCGCCCTGTTGTAGATATCGTGTCCGAGCGCGGTTGGGAGGAAGGATTGGCGCTGCTGTTCCCAAATGCGCAAGGGAGGACGAAGCAGTAGGTACACCGTATGCTTGCCTCTATTTTCCCCTTCTAAGTACACAGGATCTCTCTCTGACACAGACACAGGCGTCGGAGTCTATCACTAAGCAGCTGGCGCTGGATCACAGATGCGGTGGTCAACGACTACAATGGCAAGGTCATGGATGACGATGAGTTCGGGAGTCAATCCAGCGGCCCGCTGCCGTGCTCGAGGGAAGAGAAGAGAAAGTCGAGGCACATGGACATGTTTTGAGGTGCGCGGATTTAATACTAATGGTGATGGGCAAGTACAAGGCTGGTGCGGCGTTGGAGGCTCTCATTTTAGCTTGATATCCCCGACGGTTTTCCTTTGTTTAGTCGTTCATGGTCTCACGTACAGTACACGTCGCAGTACGCTTATTGTACATACATCCAACTACATATACGAGCGTAATGCAGTCATTGCCAGCATATTGTGCTCGATAGCTCTACCCCTACTTTCCTTTCGCCGAGAACTCGACAGCCACATTACATCATGACTTTTGGACCTACCTCGCTACAGTACCTTCCTAATCCCACAATAGCCTTCCGATGCAAAATTTCCGCAATACGAATCGTTCTCGCTTTCGCCTGTCGCTGTCACAAACGTCCTTGCCGCACCCGGCGCTGATCGACGCGCCGAAAGGATCTACTAATCTCGCTACACGTGGTCCATCGCAAAGCTTATCGCTCCCTCCGGACGTGCGTTGTGCATACTGTAGCCGAGCGTAGGGCCTGTGGTACGGAACGCGCCAAGACTACCGTGCCGAGACAGTCAGTGCGCAGAGACAGTCAATGCGCGCCCCAACAATGCGACCCCTTAACTTTAACGCGACGCAACTCTACAAATATAGATCTAATTAACGCTATAATTATAACTATTAAATTGCTAGAACTAGGAGAAGATTTTACGTATATAGAAATTACAAAAAAATTTAGTGTTGTACGCTCTACGTTAACGCGTAGGCACTAACGCGTCACGCAGGCGCACACACTCGCTAGTAAGAATTACTAAAACCTTAACTATTAACAAGAGAAGGAGCTCCTATAATATATATAGCATCTTACTAAGAGAGGTCTACCTCCTACACGTTAAATAATACAAAACTTTATATTAATTATTACTAAAAAAGACGTCTCTTATTATGAGGCGCTTACACCTTGTTCTGATCCAGGTTAGGGCGGTAAGGTATCGTAGTGCCTTATAAATTATTTAGTAGTATAAGTTAATGCGACACTTAGCGCGAGGCTAGATAATTTAATTTTATAATAAAGTAAGATAACTATTAGTCTATACAGGAGAACGTACTCGCATAGAAGATATATAAGTTAGCTATAAAAAGTATAATAAAGGAAACTATTTTATATATATATCCGCGTGCTTAGTTACTTAGTACTATTAATTAATTAAGTAGTTACGTGCCTTGCTTTGTTGCTTAGTACTACTAATTAACTAAGTAGTTATATAACTTTAAGGTTAGCTTTTTAGCGCACTTATTAACCCGTTCCTTAGTTACCTGTCCTTATAAGCGCCTATCCCCCTATTATTCTATTCTAGTGTATAACACTATTCCTCCCTTTTTAGTCTTTATCCGCGAAGAACTATGCCTGCTAACTAAATAACTAGTACTTATTATTATTATAAACTTATCTTTACTATTAAGGCGTATAGAAGTATTATAGTATTAAAGTGTTTTAACTATAAGACCTATTCGCGAGTCTATAAGGTATTAATTTATTTAAGGAAATATAGTAAGTGCCTAAAAAGGGGCGTAAAGTGCGATGTAGCTATTACTTATAATAAGTTTTCTTATTTAGTTACTAAAAAATAAAAATTAAATACATAAATTCTAAAGGCGCGAAAAAAGTAAAATATAATATTTAAAGTAATACGCATAGCGCGTGCGAAAGAAGAGCATTTAGCTAAATAATTAGCTTTAAATATAAAGCGTGCTAAGGAGGTAATCGCTATTAAAAGCGCTGCTTTAGAGGAACTAGAGGAGGACCCTCCTTAGCCTGCTTAGCTAAATAGCCTAGTTAAGCTAACTTCCTGTGTCTAGTTGGCTGCGGAAGAACTTCCCCTCGATTTCTAGGACAACCTAGCGCCTTTGTCGTCCTAGGTCTGCCTCGGACGTGGGGCCATAGGATGCCCCTTGTGGAACTTCTCTAAGGTCTCTTTGTAGTTAGTAAGGTTCCTCGCTAGTTTCTATGTATTATGGCTTTCTGGCCATCCTTCCTACTTTATCAGGTACTTGTACTAACGCCTAATCTTTTATAGATCCCTAATTACTTTAACCTCGTACTTTTTATCCTTAAGTTTAAGTTATATTTCTAGTTTGGCGTTTAGTGGTGCTAGTTCTAATAATAACTTATGGAAGACTAGGTAGATCCGTGTATTTATAAGTAACTATAGTTTAAAATTAAATAGTCCTCTAGCCTCTTAAATTTTAAATAGTCTTTTTTAAAAGTTATCTAGTTTTTTGCTTAGCCTTATTATCTTAAGATTTTTTCGCGAAAGGAGGACTCTATCCCCCTTCTTAAAAGTTAGTCTTATAATTTTTTTCTTATTTGCCTATCGCGCTATTTATTTATTACGCCACGCAATGTTCTCGTGTAGTATTTTATATAGATTTTATATAAGTTTAGCTTTATTAGCTGCGTCCTTCGCAATACTCTAGATGTCTAATAGATCCTAGTAAGTCGTTGGCTCACATCCATGGTTGGCGTAATATGGCGAGTACCCCGTAGTCGCTAATCTTGCGCTATTATATGCTAGCTAGGCTATTAGTAACAGTTTAACCTAATTATCTTAAAGCTTATTTATATATATCTAGAGATATTATTCTAACGTTTAGTTTGTTTGCTTAGTTTAGCTATCTATTTTAAGATAGAAGCTCGTCGTAAGCTTATGCTTAATTCCTAATTTAGCTATAGATGTAGTCTAGTATAATAATATAAATATCTTGGCCCTGTCTATAATAAACTTATTAGGTTGTCTAACCTGTAATATTAGTTCTTGTTTTACTACGTAGGCTAGTTCTTCTGCTAATATAGCTTCTTTAATTAGTATAATTCTTAACTCCTTAGTAAGTTAATAGATTATAACTAAAATTAAGTTATAGGGATTCTTGTTCCTTAGTGCTAGTAATACTAGTAGCTTTACGATAAAGTCTATGGTTACGCTTAACTATAGTCTTAGGGGTGGCTATAGTGGCTATAAAAGGCCGTAGGGCTTATATCTCTTAGGCTTATTTTTATAACAGGCTAAATAGTTGCCTAAAACCTTCTATACCGCCTGGCGTAGTCTAGGGATAGCATATTTGTTCGCGATTCGACGCGTTATTTTAGCGATCCCTAGGTATTCCTAATTCTTATCTTTATGTAGCTTTTTAATTAGCAGCGGAGCTATCTACTTACTAATTTAGATATAGTTTTAATAGTCCTGTGCCGTTAATTTTGTAGCTTAGTAGAGATTATACGCTTGGCAATTCTTATTCGTAAGCCTTTTATAATCCTGTATCCTATTTATAGCTAGTCTATAATAGGTTAAGTCTGCGCGTCGCACTTCCAGTGCTAGCGCAAGTTATATCTTATTATAGTAGAGGATTCTATCCTTCGCATATATTAAGATTATAACGTAATTACCACCGTCGCCTTCTTTTATAAGGTTTAATTATCTACTTAGGGCGTTTACTGCAGCGTTTGCGTTTCCTAGTAGATGCGTAATATAAAAGTTAAATTCTACTATTTATTTAGACTATCTAGCCTATCGCTGATTAAGCTTCTTAGTCGTTATAAAGTGTGTTAGATTAAGGTAATTAGAGAATACCTTTATTTAATATTTAGCTCTTTTAAGCTACGCTTCCTATTACTTAAAATAGTTAATAATAGCTAGTAGTTCCTTATTATAAATTTTATAATTAAGCTCTACCCCTAAGAGTTTGCGTGCGTGGTAGAAGACGGGTCTCTACTTATTATTATCGCATTCTTATAATAGAATGGCCCCTAGCGCATAATCTGATGCGTCTATATAGATATAATGTCGTCGCTCTGGGTCGTATATCTATAGTAAGGGTGCTGTTATGAATAGGCGCTTTAGTTATTTAAAAGCTTCCTTCTCTGCTTCCTGCAAAGGTCGCCATTTTCCTATCTTTATAAGTTCTATTAGTAGAGCGGTGACCTTTAAGTAGTTCCTAATAAATTTGCGATAGAAGTTAGTAAAGCCTAAAAAGGATTAGATATTTTTTACTAATTCTAATAATAACTATTCTTCTATTATTACAATTTTTTTAAATCTATTTTGACACCTTACCAGGATATTACAAATCCTAGATATTCCGTTTCTATAACATAGAACTTATATTTCTTAAGGTGTAGGAGTAGTTAATGCTTTTATAACTTTTATAGCACTTTTCGCACGTATTCCTTGTGTTCTTCTAGGGTCCTACTTAAGTATATTAATATGTCATCGAGGTATGCCGTGCAGAATACGTCTAAGTATTTATATAATACTTAATTTATTAGTTCCTAGAAGGTTACTAGTGCGTTAGTTAGCCCTATTAGTATAACTATGTACTTAAAGAGGCCATATCGTGTGCAGAAAGCTATTTTCCACTTATAACCTTTCGCTATTTAAATCCTATAAAATCTATCCTAGACGTCGAATTTTGTAAAGCATTTAGCTCCTCAGAGTCTATCCATAAGCTCTGTTATTAGTAGTAATAGGTAGCGATTCTTAATTATCACGGTGTTTAGCTATTTATAATCTATATAGAGTTGCAGCCTGCTATCCTTCTTACAAATAAAGAGTATAGGGAAGGCCGCAGGGCTCTAACTAGGCTACTATTTCCTAAAGCGCAGATTCTTCTAGATAAGCTCCTTTAACTCTTTTTCTTATTTATATGTAAGGGGCCTTAGGCGCTCTAGCTGTAGCTTAGCTCCTTTTACTAGTAGTATCTTATAATCCCACTCCTTATATTTAGGTAGGACAGTCTTATTATGTTCCTTAAATAGGTCTACGAATTCCTTATATTCTTCTAGTAGACTAGGGTTATCTAGAACTATCTTAGTCTTCTAGACCTATATGCAGTGCACCCGCCTTAGGTGTTACTTTAAAATCCTATCTATCTTATATACTAATATTTTTTATATTTTAAATAGTTAGCTCTCCTTCCTTGCCTAAGGTTTTCGTAAAGTTTCCCTTTTACTAGGGCTCTCTTAAGCCGTCGCTGATAGCCTTCGGGGAAGGATCGTTCGTTTAATTTAGTCTATTTATAGATTATGTTATTCTAGCTATTTGTATCCTACGATGGCTTTAATGTCTCCTATCTCTGCAATAGTGAAAACATGTTAGCTCTTTAGGCCTTTTATATTAACTTATACTAGCGCCGTCTTAAGGCGTAGCTAACTATTGCTGTATTCTTACGATTAAGTCCTGTCTGTAAGTCCTATTTGTAGTAGTATCCTCTTATTACGATATAGCATATTATATTTTTTAACTACTTGCGGGGCGATTAGATACGCGTTTGCCCCTAGGTTAATTAGTACTATAACACGATGTTTATGCACCGTAATGTCTTTAATTAAGTGTTTCTTAATTTGGCGAGTATTTACTTAATAAGCTATAATAATTATACTATTACTAGTGTAGCTTATTACCTAGTAATCATTTAGTTTTTTAAGTCCTTAGACTTATTTTAGACTCCCTATAAGGCCTCTGCCTCTTAGATCTAACCTTTAAGTCGTGCTAGCTTTAAGACTTTTTTAATCTAGTACTACTTATATTATTATTAATATAGTGCGTAGGTCTCCTTAATCCTATTAGACTTATATACTCCCGGTATCTTATATTGCGGGCAGTTTAGAGTAAGGCACTTATTCTAGGCTAATATATTATGCCCTAAGTAGCTATTTAAAGAAGCTACCTCTTCCTATAGGCTTAGGTGTGCGAAGCACTATAGGTTGCATTATTCTTATTTAACTAATAAGTAGTCTGCGTCTCTTCTTGGCTGCGTATTCCTTATTATTATGCGTGTGTTATAAGGGTCTAAGCCCTAAGGAAACTAGCCTATCTTAAACTTCTATTACCTATGTATTTTATAAGTAATATTAAAATATTAGTGCTAGCTATTCTATTTATAGTGCTTAGCCTAATAGTCTAAAAAGTGTTTATAGTAGTTATTAAGCACGCTGCACTAGCTCTATTTTAGTCTATAGTATTCTAAACTTCTTAGAAAATAGAAGGTTTTAACTTTAGTTTTAAAGTGTTATTAGTATCCTTTGCGCGTGCATTGCCACCACTTAGCGTATTTATATTATTCCTGTATCGTGATCTGGCGTAGGTATTGCTTTAGGCGCCCCTGTAGCTTCTCTGCTAGCCAGTAGGCGTCCCATGCGTGTGCCCCCTAGACGATCACTTTTGCCTTACACTAAGACGATTAATGTAGCGTACTGCTGCACATCTAGCAGGTGTCGTTAGCTAGTCTTTAAAAGATCTAGTACTTAGGAAGGGTCTTTTGTTCCTCTTCCTCTTTTATTAGCTCTAGGATCTCCTGTGTAAGATCTACTTTATTAGCTTCTACTAGCGTAAGGGTAGCTATAGCCACTTGTAGGAGATTAGTTATATTAACCTTAGTCTCTTAACCTTTATAGTTTTTGGCGAAGTAGCCTTGCTTACTATATTAGAGGCAGGCTTTATCCTTAAACTTCTATTCTCGTTCTTCCTGCGAGATGCTATTCTTGCCCTAGTAACTCTTTTTATATAGTTGTTTTCCCTTACCGTTTTTCTTTTTGTACTATTAGGCTTTATTAGTTATAATGACATCTCCGTCCTGATCTCTCCTTGCGGGTCTGGATCTAGTCTCTTTTCTAGTAAGTAGCCTAGTATCGTGCTATTTCTCTAGCTTGCGTTTATACAGGCAATTATCTACTTTAATAGCGTTCTTAATAAGTTTTTCTAGATTGTCTGCTTTGCCTTAGTAGACTAATTTGTCTTTAACTAATTCTTTTAGTCTATTATAGTAGGTAATTATAAGTGGGGCTTCCCCCTATCTGTCAAGTTCTGCCACGATCTATTTAAACTCTAGTGTGTAGAGTACTGCTAATTTCTCCTAACGTAGGCGTTAGAGGCGTATTTTAGCTTAATGTCCTTTATTAATAGTGCTAAATATTCCTTTTACGGCCTTACGAAAGGACTCTTAGTCCTTAAAAGCGTCTTTAGTAGCGTTTAAATTATAATTCTCTACTTTGCTATTCTTAAGGAAGTTATTAATTATTAGTCTAGCCTATATAGCTGCCTTGTCTTGCATGTTTATATAGGTAACCAGGATCTTGTCTTATTCCGTGTTAAACCTCCCTAGGTTATAGCGGATGAATAGTTCTATCTAGGTTAGGAACGTTCCTGGGTGGCCCTTCCTAGAATAGGGCTTGGGCTTTAGGACTTTTAGTTAATGTTTTGCAGCCTCCTATTAGCTTATCTTCTCGCTTATCTAGTTAATAATTTCCTATAGTTAGGCTATCTAAGCTACTTATTTAATAACTATCTCTCTTAGGGTCTTTTCCTTAGGTGCCGGAGCTATAGTGGTCGAGCTAGGTCCTGCTATTATACTATAGGGTAGTTAAAGTGTTATAAGACGCTTACACCTTATTCTAATCTAAGTTAGGGCGGTAAGGTATCGTGGTGCCTTATAGATTATTTAATAGTATAAGTTAATGCGACACTTAGCGCAAGGCTAGACAATCTAATCTTATAATAAAGTAAGATAACTATTAGTCTGTATAGGAGAACGTACTCGCACAGAAGATATATAAGTTAACTATAAGGAGTATAATAAAGGAAACTATCCTGTATATATATCCGCGTGCTTAGTTACTTAGTACTACTAATTAACTAAGTAGTTACGTGCCTTGCTTTGTTGCTTAGTACTACTAATTAACTAAGTAGTTACGTAACCTTAAGGTTAGCTCCTTAGCGCACTTGTTAACCCGTTCCTTGGTTGCCTGTCCTCATAAGCGCCCATCCCCCCATCATCCTGTTCTGATTCGTAACATCTCTATATAATAGGTTAATTATTTTATTAGGCGCTACTATAACTCCTTAATTTTATAATAGATAACTAGGCTTAATAGTAATCGCTATAACGCTAATTTAACGGAAAAATATAAGCTCTATTTTAAACTTTTTTATAAAAAAATTATAAAGTATAGTATAGAGTCTTAGTATATATATAATATAGACAAGAAAGGCTTCCTCCTTAGTATTACTAGCTAATTAAAAAGGATCTTTAATAGGACTTTATATAAGAGTTGCTAAGTTAGGTGTCCGATTACATGGTCCCTTTGTTTTGGCAAGGTGGCTGGCGCACCTGTACCCTTACCAGAGACGCATTCCGCCCTTGCCTAAAGCAGCTTCCACCCTTGCATTCCACAACAAAGCAAGGGATATAGAGGCGTCTCACCTCTTAAATACTTAGACAAGAGAGAACAACCTTAGATTAATTAATAATTATTCTATCTTATTAAGATTACCCTTTAATTTAACAATTAAGAGTCTCACTACCTTAACTAATACTACCTTAATTAAGCCAATTATAATAGCCCTATCAACTCTTAGAGATCCTACAGTGATCCTGACTAACTACACGAACTATACGCCATGGCTAAATTAACTTAAAACAAGATGCTAATTCCTAAAGGTCTAGAACATTATTAACCCAGCGCTAACAGACGAACCAAAGCAGAAACCTGCAATACTAGTGCCTTTATTAATAGGCAACTACTAGCTAAACGCTATCTACGCGACTGCGAACCTAAATAGCGTACTAATATTACTATCGTATCTATTACTAGCAAGTGCGAAAGCATACAAGGACGATACTAACTACTACAAAGGATAGCTTGAGACCTACAAGATTATAGATCGAGCCTACTAAGAAGAAAAGGCAGATCTTAATAAGGTGGTCACCTTTCTCTAATTAATAATCTCCGCACACCTGCAGAACAATTACTACATTTCTAGAGTAATAATAAGGTAATAGATTAATAACCTTACAATTATAGTTAGGGTTAACTATTAAGACGAACATTAACGAGCAAGGGCACAATACTAAGAAGCCTTTAAGCTAATAAGAATAGCTAGATTATAGGCTACATAGCTATCTAAGTATAATTATGTAGCTATAGAAGCAGAGACTAATCGCGTCGCAGAGCTTTAAAGGCTAGACTTAGTTAAAGAAGACTTTATAAAGGCAGTTATCTAAGTCGCACCTATGTAAGTAACGACCTTCTAGCAATATAGAAGCAAGGATGCAGCTATCTTATAGAAGCATATAATAAAACTCTTCTAAGACTACATAATCCTGCAGCACCTAATTAAGGGCAAATAAAAGGGCGCTTTTACTACTACAGGTTTATCTCTCGCTAATAGTGGTGAATCTATTTAGGCTACAGACAGGGACGCCTCTCTTATAGATAAAGCAGCATTATTTAAAAGTCAGGGAAGACCTTAAAATTATAAATAATAAAATAATAGTTAACGTACCAAAGCTAAGCGGTCCGCGATTACAGACAATAAGCTAGTGGTAGCTAGTGGCCTTAAGTGCCCTACTTATGAACAACGCCACGCATTATAAGACTGCTTCTACGCTTTCCTAGACAAGCAGCCAGAATAGTTTAGGCTAAAACCTAGAATAGCTACTCTAATAAAATATAGGCTAGAAAATAACTCGGAGCTTTAAAAGAGCCTAAGGGCAGTTAAAAGATCTAGATTATAAGATTTTAGGGCTAGATTATAGGACCCTAGATTAAAACAATCACACACTCCTACTCCAACTCGAATTACTAAGGCTAATAATGAGTGACTAGATAGACGCCAGATTACCAAAATCCTAGCGAGCTTTAATGCCGCATCCTTCCACACCGACCCAAACATGTATCTATTGCGATACTCAGCCATACTTAATTTAGGCACTATTTGCCACATCTTTAACGATATCAATCGCTTCGTCTCTCTTAGGCCACCGTTACCAGGAGATTTTATATGGGCGGGCAACGCACAAGTATGGATAAAAGGATACGAAAGCGTCTATCTCAGACTACAAAGTAAAAGAGGTAACTAAATAATTAAGCTAGATAATATTGCCTATTGCCTAGATCTACTCTGCAATCTAGTGTTGTTCCAATTACTCCGAAGGCAAGGCCTTTAGTAGGACACACAAGAAGATCTAACAACTCTAAAGAGAAGAAATAATACTATACTAGCAGAACTTTAAGAGCTACATAGATAGTGGGTGTTAGAACACAGGATAAGGCTAGTAGGTAGTACTCATACTAAAGCTGCGCATGCTACCCACAAGACCAACACACGCACTAAACAAAGACTATAGAAAGTAGACGTATTAACCTAGCACTAATAATTAGGCTATCTAGGCCCTTAAGCTCTTAAATACCTCGTGCAGTAATCTAAGGGGGTAAGGATTAAAGGCCTCCCTACTATTAAGTGTAACGCTTATAGTAAAGCAAAACTAAAATGGCAAATACGCTAGCAAGCCAGGGAGCTAACTAAAGGCCCCGGCGAACGAATCGCAATCGATTTTCACGACTACGAAGTAGATAGCTTAACAAGAGAAAAGAGCTAAATGCTAATTACTAATTAATTCTCTAGCTTTATATAGGACTTCTACTTTAAGGATAACTAACTAGCACGCTTAATTATTAAACTACTAAGCACTTTTGTACAATTTATAAAAGTACAATTTAACGTCACGGTAAAGGTTATTAAATCTAATAACAAGATCTTCTCTATTAAAATAAACGTTAAGAAGTAGTGCTTAACGCAGGACATTAAGATCGAGCCTTTAGTACCTAATACCTAAGCATAAAATAGAGGAGCTAAACGCTTAGGGGGTGTAATTAAAGAGAAAGCTCGTGCAATACGTCTTAATTCGAATTTACCTTAGTAAATATGGCCTGAAATCGTTCGAGCGGCCATATACCTCTATAACCAAACGCCAAACTACGCTAATTAATAGTAATTACTATACGAAGTGCTCTTCACGACAGTAGCCTTTTAAAATAGTGTTGTCACTTAACTAAAGAAGCCTAATTAAGCTTAATTAAAGGCGTATAGCTGCAAAGCGTTCGCGATAACAGATAATATAAAACGCGGCAAGAGCAAACTATAAAGGCTAGATCTAAAAGCCTAGATCGGATACCTCGTTAGTTACTAATTAACTAATATATAGAGGATCTAGATTCCATCCCTCGCGAAGATAATAAGCACTCGCGACGTTATCTTTAATAAAGATATAGTGTTCTTAGGTAAAATAAAAGACCTAATAGACAACCTTATGCATAATACACTAGAAGAGATAGTAGCCTAAGTACAATTAATAGAGCTACCTCCCTTACCTTAACAGGATCAAGTCACGGAGTCCTTCTATAAAGATAAGACAATTACCAAGACGCTAGAGGGAGAGGTTAAAGGAGCCCTAGAGTACAGGCAAGGCTAGAAGGCTAACTATAATTACCTAACGCCTTTATTAACGCCGCTACTAGTCACACTCCTCGCATAATTAATAGCAGGAGATAATTAGCTCCTATCCCCAGTAGTGCAAACAGGGCAATTACGAACAAGCCCGTGGGCCGCAGCCTTTATGGCAGGCACTAAAGCCGGCAGTAGCAGCAAATACAACGGCAAGACTCTTAACAAGGCGTAACTTTGACGAATAATTATAGCAGGTAAGAAGCCGCATCGGAGCGTGCTTCTAGAGCCACCCACATGCCGAGGAAAGCTCGAGGATCACCCTCTCTACGATATGTGGAAGGAGGCCAAGCAATCCCATTTACAGAGCCACAAGGAAATGAAGTCCTGGAGTGAAGTTGCTGCCGCTCTAGTAAAAGCAGCAGGTCATCAAATCCTTAATTGTATGTAGGTGTATACCTACAAGTTTAACAAGCACTATCGATTACAGAAGTGCAAGGCGAGGTTAGTAGTGCAAGACGATTAACAGCGGCACCTTACCTCACAAAATACCTACGCAGCAACGCTAGCAGGCCGATTATTTCATATGCTTATAGTAATTGCAGCTCGGTTCGATCTAGAGCTTATCCAACACGACGTTACCAATGCTTTTGTCCACGCAAAGCTGGACAGAGAAATCTACATGAGGATGCCCCGCGGTTACTCGCGAGCAGGCACAGTCCTCCAACTACACAAAGCACTCTACGGACTGCGCATATCTCTACTGCTCTGGCAGAGAGAGTTTACATCAACGCTCCGTGATATGGGTTTCCAAAAAGTGCCCCACGAGCCATGCTATCTTATTAAGGATGGTATTATCATCTTCTTTTATGTGGATAACCTTATTGTTACGTACAATAAGTCACAAAAGCAAGCCGCTAAAGTTGCTCTAGTAAAGATGAGTACCAAATTCACACTCACTGGTGGTAATGAACTACAGTGGTTTCTAGAGGTCGAAATCATTAGAGACCGCCCGAACAGAAAGATCTGGCTTTTACAGGCTTTATACATTGACAAGATCTCGCGCCTTATTAAGAAAAATAAGATACAGCACGAAACACCTATAGTAGTAGTTAAACTACTTCCCTGAACCGGACTCGCCAGCAAGGCTAAAGTTAACCAATATTAGCGGAAAATAGGATTAATCCTCTACGCTGCGGTAACCACGCGACTAGATATCGCCTTTATAAGCTCTTAACTATTACGATTCTTAATAAATTTAAGCAAAGAGTACTAAGCAGCTGCTAACTAAGTTCTCTTCTACCTTACTAATACTAGATTACTAGGTCTTTAGCTCGGGGGTGCAGATACTTTAGAAGTAGCAAGCGACGCATCTTTTACTAATAATACGCTTAACCGCAAGAGCTCGTAAGGATATATTATTAAGCTATTTAGTGGGCTAATTGCCTGGAAAGCAATCAAGCAAGATACAGTTACTACATTAACTACAGAGGCCGAATTACTAGCTCTCTCACAGGTTGCCAAGGAGGCTTTATTCACCTCACAATTACTAAAGAAGCTAGAGATCAACCTTAGCAATTCCCTTATCACGATTAATTGCGATAATTAGTAAATAATCTAACTTGTCACCAAAGAGATCGCCAAACTATAGACCAAGCTCCGCTATATAGATATCTAAAATTATTAGCTAAGACAAGAGGTTGCATTAGGGATAATTAAGATAAACTATTAACGCTTAGAGGACATGGTTGCAGATAGACTTATAAAGGCCCTACCAGCTAATAAGTGGAGTAAGTTTCTAGATAAATTAGGACTTGCAGAGATTAAGGACAAGATTATAAATAAAGAGGTTAACCTGCTTAAGCTAGAGCAGAGGATAGAAGCTTTTAAAAATAAACTATAAAGGATAATGTTATTAGATTAACGACAGATAGTCTCTAGCTTAAGGATAAGCCTAAGCTAAGGGGGTGTATCCAATTACATAGTCCCTTTGTTTTGGCAAGGTGGCTAGCGCACCTGTACCCTTACCGGAGACGCATTCCGCCCTTGCCTAAAGCGGCTTCCACCCTTACATTCCACAACAAAGCAAGGGATATAGAGGCGTCTCACCTCTTAGATACTTAGACAAGAGAGAACAACCTCAGATCAATTAACAATCATTCTATCTCATCAAGATTACCCTTCAATCTGACATTAGGCAGGCTATATAAGATAGTAATTAAAAGTAAATCTTACTTATTATATATATACACGCTAATAGATCTATTATTAATTTATTACTAATTTATTAATCTAACGCTAAGAGCCTATAATTAAGCTAAAAAAAAATTAATCCTTAATATTATATAATCTTTATTACCTTATCTCCTTTTAGCTAGTTAAATAACGAGATAGGTCTTTAATAGCTTTAATAGGTATTTAATTACTATATAAGAGAGAAAGCTAAAAAGAATTAATAAGTATATTAACTTTTAATTCTTAATAGTTATAGATCTTATATTACTATAAATTTTATTAACTATTATAACTAGAATAAGATTTTTTTAATTATATTTCCCCCTTATTTAACGCATACGTTATAGCCTCTTAACGTATATATTTTTAAATCTCTCTTAGCTACCTACTCTAACAAGCTTAACGCCTGCCTTTATAGGAGCTAATGATTATTAATAGTTACTAAAAGAAACTTTTTTATACTCTTCTAAAGCGTCTAACCTACGTTAGTTACGCTATAATTAATTATTAAGGCCTTTAAGTATATAAGTATCTTGCTACTAGATCCTATACCTATCTTTAAGTAATTTATTAGGGAGCCCTTTTTAGAGGTAAAATGATAAAAGAGTTTTACGTTAGTACTTAGCGTATTAAATTAGCATAAAATAAAGTAACTATTACGCTCTACTATTAAGGATATTATAACTAAAGAGCTACGTAAGCTTACCTAGTTAATATACTTAATTTTTATATAAAAGTAACTCCTAAAGCATAAAGTAAAAGGCCTTTAAGAAGCTTTTATAAACTAAAAATAGCATTAAATAAAGGGTAAGACTCTACCTTTTAAGTAGCTTAAGGAGTAGTATAAAAAAGCTATTTTTTAATTACCTACTTAAGTATAGAGAGCGCGCGATTTTCTTAGCAAAAAAAAGTATAAAATAAAGAGCTATAGCTCTAAAAAGCTTAATAATAAAAAATCTATATAGCTAGTAAATAGCTTAAAGCTTATTTACTACAAGAGAAGCATATTACGTAGGTAATAGCTAAAGATATACGCGCTAAGGAAAGAGCTAATCCAACTATTAAGTAACGCTTCTATTAATAGGCTTATAAGACTTAATAGTAACTTTAAAAATAGCTTAAATTTATCTAAAAGGGAGGCTAGAGAGCCTTAAAATTAATTAGTAAAATTATAAAAAGGAAAAGATCTACGCTAGTACCTATAAGCGTTAATATAATAGTATTTACGCTATTAACGCTATTATCGCGTAGTAGCTATTTAGTTAGAACACTAAGTAGATATCTATAATTTAATTATATAGATATTATTTATAGCCATACATGACTTTAACTCCAAAAAATGTCGCGATAATAACTTTTGTGTAAAGCTCTACAGTCTCAAGTTGCTGTCGGCGCGATCATGTTGGGGCACGCATTGACTGTCTCTGCGCACTAACTGTCTCGGCACGATAACGTGTCCGTGCGCGTAACACCCGGATTCGCGTAACAAGCCACCCTTAGAAAAAGCAGCTTATGTAAAATAAAGCTATAAAGCTATCTATAATCAATATTATTATAAAATTTTCTAAAGTAGCACTATATTAATTATTATAATTAATTTATATTATTTAAATTTATTTAAAAGCTTAATATTCTAGTGGCTACGTATAGATTTAGTTAGGGTAGTAGATACGCCCTGTAAGGCCTCCTTAATATCTATAGTATTAATAACACGTTTCTAACGCTTTCTACTTTATAGAGATGACTAAGCAGCCTTTCTCTTACCCTTTTAGGATAGTTAGAGAGCTTTTTTAGCGTCGCGGACAGACTTCTAGGCAGCACGCTAAGCTATTTTTTTAATCCTCTTCTTCTTCCTTATCTCCTTAGCTACCTCTTACGTAGCACGCTTTTCCTTGCTAGATTTTTTTCTTATATAGCTTAGCTACTTTCTTTAGCTTTACTATTTTTACTTTTTAAAGCTACTATTACTTATCCTTTTACTTTTTAATAAATTAATAAATACGTGCCTCCCTTATCTTCTTTAGTAACTAAAAGACTACTCTACTATAATAATTTTAATACTATTAAAGATTTAAAGATTTACCTTTCTTTTTATACTTCTTTTTAATAAATAGTGTCTGCCTAATCTTATCTATCTTATGCTTAAGTAGTATATTTTAAATAAATAAGTAGTAAAGGAATTAACAAAGCTTCCTTATATCTTAACTACCTTAATTCTTTACTACTAATTATATAAGCCTATCTACCTTTCTCTAGTTATAATTATTAAGTAATAATATAGAGCTTTCTCTTAATTCTTAAGGTCTAGTAAATCTATTAAGGATTAGATTAGGATTATGAGGTAATATACTGTCGCGAAAATTATCCCTTGTAGGTACCCTAATCGGAAGGATCAGGTGGAACGGGCAAACATAACACTAAATACTTAGTATGAATACTGTTCTTATAGTAACTTTTTATATATTACTAATTAATTAATTCGATCACTAAACTATATACTATCTAGCTTGTTTTACCTTTTATAGTTATAAGCCTAGCGTTTTAAAAATATAAGATAATTCTCCTTGCGTAATTAATTATTAGATAAATTATTTAAACGCTTTAATCTATTTAAATACTTCTTGCATTGCTTTATTCTTGTATAATAGAGTGCACTTTGTTTCTCGCCACAAGTATCTTAAGTAAAGTATATAGAGCTCCTCTACAAGCTCCTTTCTCTCTCTACTTCTATTTCACTAGTTGTCCTTTGTCCTTAGTAGTAGGCTAAGATTAATAATAAGCTTAAAAGAGCGCTCTCCTTAAACCTATAAAAAATTTTACTCTCTTAGCAATCATAGTATGCCTAACTTATTAAAAGAGCTAGTTAGTATAGTTTATATAGTTTAAGTTTTTGGCTATACTTCGAGGCATTTAAAATTACGTTAATTTAAATGCTTTAATTATTAATAACTTTATAGTAAATACTCTTCAGCTCCTAGAAATCCTAAAGCTTGTAGAATTAATTAATAATAAATACAATAACCTAAATAAGCTTAATAAAGAATAGCCTAAGAGAGTAACGCGTCGTGGCGCTTTTTAAAATAAGAATTGTTTTTAAAGAGCGTAAGAAGGATTATGCTAATTACTAAAATAATGCCTTACGCTAATACTAGTTAAAGATAGGCAACTATAAGACGTGCTTAGCTAAGTACACTACTAGAATACAGCGAGTGTAGAATATATTTAATTAGATAGTTAGGACTATTAATACGCAGCTCCTAACACCTATTATAATAAGTATTAGCGACTAAGAAAGTTCTACCTTATAAATAATTATATAATACTTTAAAGGGGAGCTCGCCTTATTAGATATAGTAATACTTAACTAAATTTAATAGGAATACTATACCTTGCTTAAATAAGCTTGCTAAGGAAGAATAAATCTAAAATAAAAGTATAAGGAGTAAAGTACTCTTAATATACTTGCCTTATAGTATAATATCTTAGAAATTAAAGGAAAAACGCGGTAATTAACTTCTTAAGTACTATAGTAAATAAGATAGCTTCTAACTAGGCTTAAATCTAGCACGCTAATAATAAATAATAGTAAATTTTAAGTAAGCGCCTACTTATATTAAAAGAAATTAAGAAGATCTTTTTAGCTTACCTAAATATATAAGCTTTAAGCTTAGATTTTAAACTAATATTTTTTTAGCGCTTAGCTGACGGAGCGCTCCTTAATTTAGTAATAAAGCTAGAAAGGTGCTATAGCTAAGTAAGCTAAAAGGCTACCTATATAAAGAAGGATTATACTACTAGTTACCTTAGGCTTATAAGCGCCTTAGAACTATAGTAATAGGCTTGTCTCTAAGTAGAGCTATTATGCTTTTTAAAGAAGATAAAGATAAGATCGTTACTTATCTTATACTCCTTAAGTACGCTAAGGCGCGCGCAATAATTACTAAAAAGTAAAAAGAAAAAGGCTTTTCTATAATTAAGTATACTACTTAAGTTAAGTTTTTAAGGTATATTAATATCGCCGTAATTAACCCCTTAATTGTAAGCTTAGAGAAAATATTTAGGATTTACTTTACTATAGACTTTAATACTTATCCTCTCTCTAAGTACACTATTTTTTAATAATAACAGAGCTCTATACTTAATGACTAACGTGTTAATACTCGTGCTAGACACCTTTAAAAAATCTAAAATATATAAAATAGTAAAAGCTAGTATAGCTTCTTATCTAATACTTAAAAAAGGTACTAAAGTAATTAAAGTGCTTTTTAAAAAGTTAAATAAAATACGTGCTAATTATATGCTCTTAGACGTTATAGGAGTAAAAAACTTATATATAAATATTATTTTTAAAGCTTATTTGCGTAAGAAGGGCGACTAGTATTTTAGTCTTAATAATACGCTTTATATAAGAATACTTACGTATAGCGTTATACTAGCCACGCTTTATCGCGAGCATAACCTTACTTTTATTAAATATAAGCCTTTTAACTACTATACTACAGTTATAAGCATGCTTCTTACTTATTATAAAATTACTAGCTCTTACGTTACGCACCTTAGGATAGACACTTTAAATATTTAGTACTAAAGAGTAGACTACTTTAGGAGAGACGCTTTAAAAGCTCTTATTAAAAGAGTAAAAAATATAAGAATATAAAATATTTTAAGAAGATAATGCGTGCACTGCACTATCACACACGCGTCTTAGGTAGTGTCTAAAAGGCTAAAGGAGCGCTTGCTACGACTATACTTTTAAATTTCTTAGGATCTATTTAACTATCTATTTGGAAGGCTTAAAGAGTGCTAGGTAATAATTCTAAAGTATAACTATAGTAGAAAGCTACATGCGTTTTGCTTGCATAATAAGTTTACTACGTAGATCTTTAACGCCTAAGAAAGCTTTACTAAGTCTATTTAAACGTACTATAAGCTTAAGATTATTATAATCTTTTAAGATAATAATATAGTAACGCGACCTCTAAAAGATAAAAAGCGCTTTAAAATATAGGCTAAGAAATATAGTATTAAGATAAAAATAATACCTTTATCTACCTAGCGGCCTAATAGTAGAGCAGAATACGCTAGGTAGAAAGTAATTATATAAGCTTTACTCCTTTATAAAGAATGTACTCGCTAAATAAAGCGTTAGACTTTTAGTTTATTTAGTATTTTAAGTAGTATTAGCCTAAGCGTGTAAGAAGTATTTAGCTAATTTAAAACTAAATTAAAGTAGTATTTACCGGTATAGCTATTGCGTATACTTCTTAAATATGGACTAAGTAGCCAGTTATTATAAGCGCGACTTTAAAATAAAGCTAAGAAGCTATATTAAATATTTATTAGGCTATAAAGCTTCTAATATTTATAGAATATAGGTACTAGTCCTTAACTAGGTTATTACTACGCGTAATATTACATTTAATAAAAGTTACTTTTATTAAGTAAAGGAAAATCTAGTAATTATATAAAAGGAAGTAATAGAGCTCGCTAATATTCTTTATAAAGGTAAGCTAATTAATCTTAAAATAGTTTTTAAAGATTTTCCTAAGCACTTTAGCGCGTAACCTAAAAAGTAAGTAAAATATAAAATTGTTGAGAATATATGGGTTCAGTCCAGATTGGTGGAAGGTAGGCTTGTGGTACTTGCTGTACAGAAGAGTGCCAAGCCTGGTGGTCCTTGCTCGATT
>ML976656.1:1913310-1959885 GCA_010015655.1 Bimuria novae-zelandiae CBS 107.79
CATCGCCTGCATCGCCTGCATCGCCTGCATCGCCTGCATCGCCTGCATCGCCTGCATCGCCTGCATCGCCTGCATCGCCTGCATCGCCTGCATCGTCTGCACCACCTGCACCGCCTGCATCGCCCGCATCGCCCGCATCGCCTGCAATCGACACATGTGAGCCTCCTCACGTCCGAACACATATAATGGCCGAAGAGAAGGGACAGTGGGAGATTCCTAAACTTATAGCGGAGAATTATGATAGTTGGTTCCGCCGGAACAAAGTTAAGCTAAGAGGGAAAAGAGTCTTTTACGTGTGCGAGAGAAGCCTAGAGGAGCACTGCCAAATTGCTACTACTAAAGATCTGTTAGATGCTGTGAAAGGACTAGACATCACAGATAACAAGACTGTTAAGGCCCGTATTAATATTAATAAGAGAGACAAGTACTTAGAGGATAAGGCAATTGCAATTAACCTTTTATTTAGATCTCTTAGCGACGATGACTAAGCCTTAGTTAATAAGTATAACACTGCCTTCCAGTTCTAGGCTTACCTGCGAAAGAAGTACACCTAAGCTAACGCTATCGCCGCCAATATATATATAATTAGGATCTAGACATTTACATTTAATTCTAAGAGCATAATTATTAGATTATAAGAAAAGCTAAAAGATTACTGGCGTAAGCTTATCTTAGCAGACGCTAACACTAATAAAGCCTATAAAAATGCTGTATTACTACTTATTCTTATTAGATTATTCCCTCTAAGTTTTAAGACTATAATTAACACCCTAAATGCTCAGCTTAACCTTACTGTTAAACAAAAGCTCAAGTTTCTGGAAGAGAAGGAGGTCCAAGACTAGCAAGATACTAATGAACAAGCTCTTCCAGCATTCCGAAAAGCCCACAAGTACGTTCCGCCCCATAAGCGAGGCAACAGGGAGCTGTCATCTAACTCTAAACCTAGTGCTACGTCTGGCATCTAGTGCTACCTTTGCGACGAATCTCACTACATGCGAGACTGTTCAAAGCTTGTGAAGGCTCGAAAGCTCCTAAGGGAATATGAAGCTAAAAAGAAGCGAAGGAAAAAGAAGCTATTCCCTCTAAAGCTACCTAAGCCGCCTGTTAAGTCTAGGAAATCTAATAAAAAGACTAGCAAAGCATATAGAGCTAAAGAAGAAGCTAGATTAAAATTAGAGCTAGAGACATTAACTAATACCTTAGACTTAGAGGATAAGGAAATTAAGACATGCCGTCTCTTAAAAGATATTGTTAGTAAGGCCTCTCTATTTACCTAGGCTGGCGACACTGGCGCTTCCTTACACATGTCTAACTAACCCTTATTGTTTAGACGGATGATTAAGATTAAGCGAGGACTTGTTTAGGTTAGAGGGGGAGAGTTATATGCAGACTAAAAGGGAGAAGCTTAAGTAGTGTGTAAAGATAGGTCCTTAACATGGCTTTTAGATGTACTACTTATACCTAATCTTAGAGTTAATCTATTATTAGGGAGACGAATTTGCGTAGCAGGCCTAAAGGGTTAATTTAACTTAAATACACTACGTTTTAAACTAGGAAAGAAGACAATTATTAAAGCAACTATAGATAACGGCCTCTATATAGTGTTACACATCGCTAATAGATACTAAGAGACAGTATTCCCAAGCACAGAACAGCATACACCAGCAGAATTTAACGAAACAGAATTTAAGGCTGGTGAAAAAGAGAAATACTTACTATATTATAGACGCTTTGCACACCTGGGGCCTGCAAAGATCGCGAAGCTCCACGAAGTCACAATCCTCTAGAAGAAGATTTAAGTGCTAGAAAAGATAGAACTCTGCGAAGTCTGCGCCTTAACAAAGATAAGGAATAGCATCCCTAAGTAGCTAAGAGAGCACAAGGCTACAAAGCTAGCTTTAATACAGTTTAATATTACAGGACCCTTTCTAACATCTCTAAGAGGAAACCAATAGTTCCTCCTTATTATTAATAGCTACACGCGGAAGAACTAGGTTATCCCGTTAAAGTATAAGGGAGACGCACAAAAGGAACTTAAAGTCTAAAAGACCTTTATTAAATATTAAACTAATAAAAAGGTTAAAGCTGCTAGGACTGACAACGCACTAGAACTCTTATAATAAGTTAAGGAATAAAGAGTTATACAGGGAGTAGAACTATAGCTTACTACAATTGCGTTATTACATTAAAATAGACTAGCTAAGCGAAATATCTAAACTACAAAAGCCGACATAAGAGTAATACTTAAGGACGCTGGTCTACTAATTAAGTTCTAAGACAAAGCTATAGAGGCAGACACATACATGCAAAACCACACTAATATAGGACCTATAATTAATAGAAAGTAAGTTAGCCCTAAAGAGGCTTTTACAGGAAAGACGCTATCTATTAACCACATTCGTATATAGGGGAGCAAGTGCTACTCCTATATTCACCCTAAGACAATTCTAGCAGATTAACGACACGACAAGCTTATAGACCGCGGTAGAGTTAGAGTATTTATAGGCTATTCTAAGATAATAAACAAGCAGTTCAAGTTCTATTCGCTAAAGCTAGGGTACACATCAAGAACAAGCCAATTGTTAGTAGACGAAAACACCCTTGGAGGAAAAGTTAAACTACGACTGCGAAATATCCCAGCTAGACCACAAGGGACATAGAACACAATGCCAGACCAAAAACCAAGAGGAAGACCCAGGAAGGTTCCAAGGACTAATACTAGGACTAATACTAAAGAAAACCAACGCCCTATTCTTGTTTAACTAGCGGAACTAATAGAGACAACTTCTATAGAGCCGATGGAACTAACTTCTATAGAACTAATAGAACTAACTTTTACAGAAACGATAGAACCAACTTTTATAAAACTAATGGAACCAACTTTTACAAAACTAATAGAACCAAATTCTGTAAAACCAAATTCCGGGCTAACAAAGCGTAGAAGAGGAAGACTAAGAAAGCTAACTATTGTTCCTCCTATCGCCCTACCTTAAGACGAGCGAGTACCTGACTTAGTGAACGAAGAGCCTGGAAAACCTGTTAAAGTCTTACTAGAAGCTCTACGATACTTCACAAGAGAGTCTAAACGCAAGAGGTCTAGCAAAGACACTATAGAAGATAAAAGATTCTAGAAAATTATTAAAGCTATGCTAGCACAAGTTAACTTTACGGACGAACAAGCATAGATTTTTAAGAAAGCTTTTCTAGCAACTAAGATTGCAGGAATTCGGATTCCTTAGACATATTAACAAGCTATCCACGACCTAAAGCACGGAAATTAATAGAAAGCAGTAGTACTAGAAGAGATAATTTTACTAATAGAAAATGGAACCTAAGAAGAAGTCTTTCTGGCAAAAGACGCAAACATGGTTAACTTAAAGTAGGTTTTTATAATTAAGACTAAGCTAGACGGGATAGTTAAATAATTTAAGGCACGCCTTGTAGCAAGAGGTTTTACCCAAGTATAAGGAATTAACTATAACAAGACCTTTACGCCGACTGTCCGCATAGATACCTTACGTCTATTCCTAGCCACTATCGCAGCAGAAGACTTAGAATGTTTTTATTATAACATTAAGAATGCGTTTACTAAGTCTTACCTTAAGGAACAGATCCTCCTTAAGCCACCTAAAGGAGTTTATATTAAGAAAGGACATGTCCTAAAAGTCCTTTAAAGCCTATACGGACTAAAGTAAGCTACTTAAGACTAGAACCTATTAATAAAGAAAGAGCTTCTTGTATAGGGATTTGTACAAAGCCTGGCAGACCCTTGTATGTTTGTCCATAAGGAGAGAAAGATTCGAATCCTAGTCTACGTTAACGACGTCCTTGCAGCGGCAAAGGAACAATCTTAGACTAAGTGGTTCTAGAAGAAGCTTTCTGGACGATTTAACACCAAGAACCTGGGGGAGGTACATAAAGTCCTTAGAGTGCGAGTTACAAGAGATAGAAAGCACCATATAATCTTCCTTAACTAAAAGCAATACCTACGCGCAGTACTTAATAAGTTTAGAATATTAAGTAAGAAGTATAAAGATAGGAAGATTCTATCTACTAATTACACCTTATTTAGGCTAACTACTAATAATGACACCTAAATTAACATGACTGAGTACCAGCAGGGAATTAGAAGCCTGATGTTTACTATAGTTCTTATACGTCCAGATATTGCATTCACCCTTGGAAAACTAAGCTAATACATAAGCGATCTAGCAAAACACCATGGCTATGCATTAAAGAACCTATTACGGTACCTTAGGTCAACAGTCATAATGAAACTACGCTACGGACCAGGGGGAGCACACTTATAATTTGTCGTCTACTTAGATGCTAACTGGGCAAGCGATACTATAGACTAAAAGAGCGTCTTAAGAAGCGCTGCAATATTCTATAGAGGTCTAATATCATGGTCTAGTAAGAAGCTGTCCGATTACAAGGCCTTTATAATCCTACACTATTATTAATAGTGCAGTAGAAAATATAAGGCTGGCGCACCTCCAGCTGCACACTATCCTAGTTAGTGCTAGCGTTAGGTCGGCACGTACTAGAGACCTCGCCTACGGCCAATCTCCATCACTCAATCAATCAACTTCATTAACTATCAAGATCACACCATCTCAAAGTGACAGAATACCATTAAATCTCACAGAAGCAACGATTAGTTGCAACATTAAGTTATAAATCTAAGTATATTACACTGTTAACATGCTGCAAGCAAGGCTAGTGGATTGCTTAAGTGTTTAGAGACCTTGGATTCCTAAAGTACATTAGAAAAGACACCAACAAGGTCTAGATGCTAGGCGACAATCAGGGCGCTATTACACTCACAAAGAACCCTCACCTTCACGAAAGATTAAAGCATATCGATGTCTGTTATCACTTTGTTAGGGACCTGACAGAACAAGGCAGACTTAATATGGCCTACGTGCCAACTGTAGACATAGTTGCTAATAGAATAATAAAGCCTTTACAGCGAGTGGCATTTGAGAGATTTAAGAACTAATTAGGAGTTATCTATAGACCAGACCTGTCCTGAGGGGGAGTGTTAAGAATATATGGGTTCAGTCCAGATTGGTGGAAGGTAGGCTTGTGGTACTTGCTATACAAAAGAGTGCCAAGCCTGGTGGTCCCTGCTCGATTGTACAGATTGTACCTTACGATAGCTTGTTTAATCTGGTACGCTACACACGATAGTCAATATAATACGTTGCAGCCACCCCGCCTTGTCCCTCACCTACTCGGTTATTCATAGTAGTCATACTACTAGAGGGACCTTGTTCCAATAAAAATTAAGGAACGCCCTTTAAACACTAGCTTAAAAGTATAGCTAATTAAAAAAGTAAGTTTTAAAATAACCTACTAAAGTAAAACTTAACTCATTAGGCAGAAGGCGTACAAACTATTAGCTAGGCTAGTAAGTAATTAAAAATCTATATATAGCGCCCTAATTACCTAACCCTTATAACACTATAATATACGCCCGCTCCTATATATTAGTACGATAATAATTATACTAGTAGCCTACGGGAAGTGCACTCTACTAGCACAGCAGGCCTGCTAGAATTAAGGCAAATAAGCTAATAATAAGAGCCACCAAGCTCCGTGGATGCCTCTCGAAGCGGTATACGAGACTCTGAGATATCGAACGAATCAGAACTATCACACCCTGTACAAAGACGATACAAGCGCTAGGAATAGGGGCCTGCCATAAGCTATAGATAGCGTTGCGAAGATCCTAATAATTATATCACGCTAGAGGGTAATGCGGGAAATAGTAATATATTTATAGTAATTAATAGCCTAGTAATTAAGCGCTTAAATAAGTTATAGCTTAATTTTTTATACTCCTCTCTCCCTAGTATTACGGAAGACTAAGAAGCTTATAAAAAGCTTATTATAATTAATATAGTAGTATAGGCTGCCTTGCTAACTAAGGTAATAAAGCTAAAGTTAGGGGGTTACTTCTATATAGGTGAGCTCCCTCTTTTACCTATAATATAGAAATAGCTTATCTTATATAAGCTTAGGGAGCTCTTCATTAATACTACTTATAAGAAGATTATAACGCTGTTAAAAAAGAGAATCTAGGAGGAGGTTTTAAATACCTTATTAAAAGAGCGCTTGCTCCTACTAAAGCAGGTCTTTACTTATAAGTTTAATAAGGATAGCTTTTTTACAAAGTATAAAGCTTAAATAGTTATAAGAGACGACTTATAGTAGATTAACTTAGTTTCTTTTATATACGCTATAACGCTCGTAGCAAGGTCCTTTAGGACAATTATTATCATTATAGGAGAATGTAACCTAAATATTATAATATAATATTATAGAAGATTTTTTAAACGCTTTAATTAGCGAAAGCAATCTAGTACTCTATAAGCTACTAAATAGCTTTAAGAAGCCTATGATATATATAAAGCTTAAATAAGCGTTATATAGACTAAGAGACTCGCCGCTACTATAGTATAAGGAGTTTTGAAGCACCCTAGTAAAAGCTAGCGTTATTTATTCTTTAATAAAGAACGGAGAATCCTTATACTATTCTACGTAGATAATATCCTCCTTCTCTATTATTAAGATTACAAGAAAGAAGCTCTTAAGCTTATTAAATAGATTAAAAATAAATATTACCTTAAGGACTACGGTCTAGTAATGTAATTTTTAGGGGTTTAAGTAATTAAGGGTAGAGCTACTAAAATGATGACTTTAGTCTATAATATATATATTTAAAAAATTACTAAAAATTTTAAACTAAAGAGTATAGCGCGCTTTTTAAAGATGTTGCTACTATTAGTAGAGCTTATAAAGAATCAGGGCAACGCTTTAAAGTAAGAAGTTAAAGTATACTAAAAGCGTATAGGCTTAGCGCTTTATATAGTAATTATGCTATGCCTAGATATTGCTTTTACTATTATAAAGCTCTTACATTTTTTGACGAACCTAAGTAAAGTTTATTTTAAGGTAGTTAAGCGCCCAATTATCTTTTTATTTATTTTACGCTGGGAAGCATTCTGTTATAGAGCTACGCTAAGCCTAGAGCTTTTAATATATAGCAACACATTATTTATAAATAATCTAGAAACTTAATAATTATCCTATAGCTATATTATAATACTCTTTAAGGGTATAATAGTATAGAAGGCCGCTGGTTGGCCCACTATAACAATATTTACTACTAAAGCTAAGCTAATCGCGCTCGAGCATGTAGGCAAAGAAGTAATAGCTTTAAAAAGATTTTTTACTAAGCTATTACTACACCTAAGCGACGTTTAGAAGATCTATTATAATAATAAGTAGACAATTAAACCAGTAGTAGGCACGAATAAGAGCATTATAACTAGCCTACGCTATATTAATATAAAAGATATATAGCTGCGCTAGGAGCACGCGAAAGACTCTTTTAAAGTAAAATACTTTAAAATAAGTAATATACCTATAGATAGGTTAATAAAAGCTCTTCTAGAATAATAGTTTAACTATTTTAAACGATAGCTAAACTTTATGAGTATAAAAAAGTAAATTATAAAGTATAGAAATTAAGAGCATAGAGTGCTAAAGCGCTAAATAAGATCCTTAACTAGTATATAATAATTATAGATACTACTACTATTAGCCTAGTTAATTATAAGCTTTATAAGCTACTTTAATAGCTTTATAGCATAAGCGCGCCTCTTAAAAATAAATTATTTAGTAATAATATTATTAGCAAGTTCCTCTTCCTCTTTATCGCTATTATATAGATTAAGTATTATCCTTATAGCAGCACGCGCCTTCTTTAGCTTTCGCCCCTATAAGCAATTAGTATAAGAATTAAATAGAGCGTAGAAAGATATATACCTCAAAGTTCTAGTCCTAGAAGAGAGCAAGAAAGTAAGCTATAATTAGCTTATAAGTAAAAGAGCTATTTTAAATAAGCAAAATTATAAATTAGAGTAATAAAATACTTACACTATATAGTAAAAGTGGCTAGAGCTATAGCGCTAATAGTAGTTAGTCTTTATAGCACTCTTATAGTACTTGCTATTAAACTAACTTTTAAGCGCTCTTTTAATATAGCTAAGATAAAATTTTTACCTAACTCTCTTATAGCTACTATAAGTAAATATAGCGTAAAGATTTTCTAAGTTATATTACCTTTAGGACCGCAATTAGGAGTATCTAGCTTCGGCTTAAAATTAAGTATAGGCTTAATATTACTACCCTGCTTAGTATTACTAGAAGATAAAGGCGCGTAAGCAGACGCCTTAGGTAGCCTATTATACTTTTTAAAAGTATAAATTAGAGTTATAGAAATAGTAATTTCTTAAAGTATAATATAATTCTTCGCACCGCGCGCGTAATAGTAGCTTACCTTAAAATCTTTGTCTAAAAGGTCTTCTTAGTAGAGCTAGCCTATAAAGCGCGTTAGCGAATTACTAAAACTAATAAAAAAAAGTAAGGGATCTTTAGAGCTTAAACACTATAAAAGCAGGTTACTATAATAGTATAGCATAACTACGATATTAAGATCTACAAATTTACTATAATAATAGCTAAGTAGGAACTTATTTTAAATATAAAAAAAAAGTTTGCGGGTAAAAGTTTTAAAATTAAATAGTTACGCATTGCAAAAGTTTATTATACAACTTAAAGGAGAAAAAATAATAGAGGGGCAAGACTTTATTTCTCGTAAGCGCGAGCGCAGGCAGCGAGCACGCGCCAACGCTAAGCGAGATCGCGCACTATTGCTAAGCAGCGCGCTACTCTACTCTAATTAGACAGCGCTGGTTAATTGCGATATCGCGCTTAATTATAATATACGCTTAACTAAGGTCTATAATTCCGCTAAGGAACAGCTTAGAAGCTCGTAGTTAATATCTAAAAGCTCGCTAAGCTAGGGAGTATATCGCGGAAATTATCCCTTATAGGTACCCTAATTAGAAGGATTAGGAAAAATAAGTAAATATAATACTAAATGCTTGGTATAAATACTGTTCCTACAGTAACTTTTTATATATTAATAATTAATCAATTCGATCTTCGAACTACATACTATCCAGCTCGTTTTACCCACCACATATACTTATTACCTTAAAAGAGCTGAAAATTATTAATGTTTTAAAAGAGGCCATGTATATATTCTAAAATAGGAGGAAAAAGTCGCTTTTAGTAATAAAAGTACGGTCCTAGCTTTTATAAAGGCATCTTAATAGCTCTACTAAGTAGGCTATTAATAGAGACTTAAATATTATAAAGTTAAGCGGCTAAAGCGTATAAGTTAAATAAGAAGATAGGATAGTAAAAATGGTCTTATTTTAATTATAATAGTTTATAAAGTCTATAGGAATATAAGATCCAAAATGATCAATAATTAAAAGTAAATATAATTATTAAGTTTTTTCTTTTATACAGCGATTAAACACCTATTTAAGTTAGGTAAGTTTAATATTATTATTTATCTAGCTACAGGATAATAATATAATGAAAACTTTATATTCTCTTATCTTAATATCCTCTACCTAGCTTAATTAGATGCCCTTATTAGAGACTTTATAGATACGGTTTAGTGGCAGAGCTAATCTATTAGCGTAGATATATGCCAGGAGCGTAATCTACGCGCGATTACTATTCCAAAATAATACTTTAACCTCTTTCTTCTTCTATATTTGTCTGCTAAATATCCTCTTTATTTTTCTAATAATACTAATTAAGACGACTTTTTATCTACAGCATAAATATAATAAGGACTTATGCGATATTAATTAATCTTATTATGTAAAAGGTTAAAATAAAGGCGATATTTGTCCTCTAAATCAGCTTTATAATAATTATTTTTTATGATGACTTTCTGTTGAGAGAAAAAAATAAATACTATATTAGTTAATAAAGCGGGTAATCTAGCTCTCGCTAACTAGCTCCTTTACTATTATTAAGGCAAAGTTCCGTAATATCTCTTTAGTAGGAGGTATATATTTTTTATAAGTCTTTTAATATATTATACAAGCTCCTCCTCTTACTATATAGTAAGTTTTTGCTAGTTAATATTCTTAATTGATCGAGCGTACGCTAATTATTAACGCCTTTAAGCTAGCGTAAAGTAATTAATACTATACTTAGTAGTAATTTTTCTATAGGAGAAGACATTTTTATACTTTAATAATTCTAGTTCTATAAGCGTATTATTAATTAGAGCTATATTAGTAGAGTTATCGCGTGTTAAACTTTGGTCATTTTAATGAGGGTGGCTCCTTACGCGAATCCGGGTGTGACGCGCACGGGCACGTTATCGTCTTGGCCCTGCGCAGCCTAACGTAACTTTATATAGAGAATTGAAATTAATCTGGTCTTTTGACAGCGTAGACTTCAATTATATAGGCTAATATACAATGGAGTTGGTGTAGCAAGTAGGGCAGGATCCACAGTCATCTCTCTAAGAGACGGAACCTATTGGAACTGATTTTGTAGGCTCTATAAGTGGGCGTCCTTGTACGGTTTTACAGCCTCTAGAGCAACCTTTTAAGCCTTAAGCTTTATACGTTAATTAATTACTTATTACTCTACTTTAATAGTTACTATATTACTTTTTTATACTAGTCTTGTGTCTTTAATCTACCTTTTTTAGCGTTATTAAGCTACTATAGTAATGTTTATAAGATTACGCTAAGCTAGCGTGAGACTAATAGTTAGTAATTATAAGTTTTATAAAAAATATTATAAATCTTTTATTTAATATATTACTTCTTTTTAGGGCGTACGATATCTTTTAGTACTATTACCTATATACTATAAGCATATTAGTAACAGGACTTAAATTAATAGTAAATAAAACTAATAAAAATAACGTTTAAATAGATGCTAGTAGCTTTATAAAATAAAGCTTTAAATTAAATAAAAGGTTTTAAGCATTCTTTTAAGCGATTAGGATTATTTTACGCTTAAATATATTTATCCAAAATTTGTAAATTATATATAAAAATTTATATAGCTAGTTTAGGTAGCCATTTTTATAGCCCTTTTATAATTGTGCTTTAATAGCTAAAAATATACAAAGTCTAAAGGCTATTGATAATATAATAAACATAATAATAATAAAAAGGGAAGTATTTTATAATTATTGTAAAACTATATAAACGTAATAATAAAGTAGGTACTAAATTTATAAAATATAAATAATTATTATACGCCTTTCTAGCGCGCGTACGTCTATATTTTAAAAAATTTAATTACTATATTAAAATAAAATTATTAGTAGATCTTCAAGTTAATATAATAATTATATAACTATTAAGTAGCGCTATATTTATATACTAATAATAAAAACAATTAATACTTTGTATAATATGTAAAAGTTTAAGTACCTTTTCATTATTAGAAATTAATTTAATACTTATAATATAATTGTATGATATTTTCATCCTAGAGATATAAACATACCTAAAATTTATAGTAATAATATATTAATTACTGCTAATGCCTATGCGGAAGCTAATTTTATCTATATTATAGATAATTAATAAGGTGACGCCATAGGTGCATATTACCTTTTTAAGATAAGTAAAATAATAATTATAAGCTTTTAACGTTACTATTATTATATAATTAATATGCTACGGCTTCTGCATTATATAGTAATAGTTTAAATTTCTTCATAGCTATGATAATAGTTAGTCCTTATTAAGTAAAGGGGCTCTGCTATTAGGGTACGTATAATTAAAGATATATTAAATAGCGCTTTTAACTATAGTATAAAGTAGAGCATGCTAATAGTATTGTAATAATATATATATAACTTTAGAGCTTTAACCTAGATCTTTAAAAGTTATAAATTTATACTACTATAATTATAGTAACTAATATAGCCTTTAGCGTCTACTTAAAGTCGTAAAATAAGCACGCTCTATTTACGTGCTATAACTATAAAATTAGATATTCTTATTCCAAAAAAAAACTAAAGGAATAATTAAAAATACGTTACTTAATTTTATAGCTTTTACTATAATATTTAGGTATAGTTATAGGTTATTATTTAATAAAATAGAGAAATCTATAACATAAAGTTACATTAGGCTGCGTAGGGCAAACCTCCGATTGGCGTGTGGGGCGAGTAACTTGCGTTCTGGGAATCGCAAAACATTAGTGGCGCTCTAGGCGAGTGAACAACCTATAAGGGGCTGGATGCTTAAGGAGCCAAAGGTGCCAGAAGAATACTTATAAATTTAGTAAAGAGTCTGAAGTTAATCTTTAGGCGTTAAACTTATATATTTATAGTTTACGTAATTAAGGGTTAAAGATTTAAGGTAATAACTAGGCGTAGCCTATTATATACCTCCCTTCCCTCTATTAGGGGTAAAGAAAAATCTCTACGTTTTATCTTATTTATATAGCTTCGTCGTTATTTTATTATCTACTGATAATCTTCTTACTATTATAAACCTTTTACTAGTTTTATTCTCGCGTGTCTAATTTTATGTCTTTACTATAAGTAGGTACTATAGTACTATGTTCGCGCTAGTACGTTTACTTAATATTATATATATAAAATTACTTTTTACCTAGCTTCTAAACCTTACTCTTTTATGCTCTCTCTTTTTTAGCTTAACTTTATATACTATAACGTCTCGCTTTTAGCCTAGTTTTGTTTAACATTATAATTTAATTCCACTCTTTATTCTAATAATATAGCCAGCCCTTTGCGTAATAGCTACGTAATAAAAACTATTCAGTATTAGAGGCGTACTACTAATTTTAATAATAAAATAAAAAAAGGCCTATCCCCGTCGCGATTACTTAGCTACTAACTTAAAAATCCTAAGTATTTTAAAAATAAAGCTACTATTTTTAACGCTAGCGTAATCTTCCTTAGCTAGCTTATTAAGAAGTTTAATTCTTTTAAAGCTTACAAAGTAAGTTCTAGACCTTTTTGTACTCTTTTTTTTTCTTTTTTTTACTTTCTAACTTGCCTCCTTACTCTTCTAACCTCCTTCTTAGTTTTTTATTAGCCTAGGTATGCGTACTTCCTAACTTAATAAGCTTAGCTTTTAGGATCTAATCGTGCTACGCGCGATAATTAAGCGCTAATATATAAAATATATTACTTATAAACGCGTTTATTAGTAGGTGCTAGTAGGCAAGATAGTGTCCTATAAAGAGTGCTATACCTATAAGCTTACTAGCTACATGAGACAAGTATGCTTTAGTTTAACTTATTTTAGATAACTTTAAAGTATACTTTACAAACTTCTTCCCCTACCTAAATTTAGCCTGCCCTTAATAAAGTTAGCTATAAAGAGTTCGATAATATTATAGTTATTAGTATAAGTTACCTTATAAATAAGGATTTTAAAAATACCTAAAAATAAAAAGCTGTTTTTACTAACCTTAACGCGTTCTATTCTGCTCGTAAGGTTATTATTATTAATTACTTTACCTCCTTTAAAATCAAGATTACTATTACTTTAGACTTTATTACTTTTTCTTTTAAAGCTATTTAGCTCTTAGAGCGTATTACGATCGCGGTTAAGAAAACTTTTAACCTTTCTTAAATTTATACTATTAACTTTAAAGCATTCTATTAAAAGTATAAGAACCCTTATATAATTACTATTTAAATAATAAAGCTATCTTTTGAGACTAATATCGTGTAGCTCTCTAGCAAGTTCGTGGTAGTAGACAAGAACATTATAATAGATAGTTTTTAAATAATAAATAATATTCTCGCGGGAGCTAATATATCTACTTTAGTCTATTAAGGCTTACGCTAGTGGCTTTAGGCTATTATAATTAAGAAGTACTTAAGTAAGAAGGGTAATAGCTTCCTTAATCCTAGTAGTATGTTAGCGGGTAAAGAAATAAACCTAAACGTTATTAAAAAAGGTTTTACTCTTCTTTTAGTAACTAAAAATATCTTTTTTGCCTAGTTCCTATTTTTTTCTTAATTTAGTTTATTTCTAAAGCTTACTTCTTTCGTAAGGGGTATCTCTTAGTATTATAAAAATTATTTAGTTCCCTTATTATCCTTAGTAGTTTTAAAAGTTTTTTAAGTTACTTTTTTAAGATTTCTTCTTAACTTTCTTTCCTAATACTTAAATTTATCCCCTAATAATATTATTCCTACCCTTATTTTAGACACCTTTATCTAGCTAGATTTTTTAACTTAGTAAGGCAGGCATCGTAAAGCCTCTTTTAGGCCCTAATAAAAGATAATTTAGGGGATATCACGATAGAATTCTATTAGAAGTTTTTTATTATAATTTTAATATAGCTTAGTAAACGTCTCTTAATAGTCTAATATAGTAGCTTAGTTAAGGTTTTTATAAATTTCCTAAGTTCTTTAAGTGTAGTTTTTTTTATTATACTAGGTATTCTACTTTCTTGTCTCTACGGGACTAGCGTTTTTTATATATATTAACTATACTATACTTCTTCTTCCCCTCTTTTATTATAATTGCTTCGGGCTAGGCGTTATTAGTAGTTTAACTAGGGAGAGGTTTAATAAGGCTAACTTAAGCTTATTTACGTGGAACCTTAGGTGCATGTTTAGCCAGATATCTAGTTTTACTACGTAAGAGTTTATTACCTTTCTTATAGTAACCTTTTTTTACTTCTAATTAAGCTTCTTACTTAGATATTAGTTTTAGAGATAGTACTTATACTTTTATTACACCTTATCTCTTTCCTTTAAGATTAGGGCATTTTTATATTAATAGTTTACTAGGCGGTTTTACTCTTATTAGACTATTATTATTTTTACCTAGGTAAAGTTAAACCCCTTTTTAAACTTTTTTATTATTACCTTCCCAGCCTTCTTTACGTTAGTTTTAAGCTCTAAAGCTAATTTTCGTGTCCTAAAGTTTTTAACTAGTTTAACGTTCTAACTATAGAATAAGAAAAATAAGCTAACTCCTATTAATATAGCTTTTTATCCTTTAATAGCTATTTAAGCTATAGGAAGCTACTTTATCTAATTATTTTATTATTAGTTATAGTATGTCCAAAGGTAGGCTTTAAAGATAGAGTTTATTTATTTTGTCTACCTATCTATCTATAGGTGCTTTACTATAGATAGTCTTTAGTTAATACCTGCTTATTTATAGAGTATAGTCTAAAATTTACTTATAAATTGTCCCCCGCGGTCTAATATAATAGAGGAGGGGAAGAAGTAGTCTACTACCTAGTATTAAAGGAATACTATTATAACTATAGTTATTAAATACGTAAATAAATAAAACTATATATATTAAGTAGTAAAACACCTTACGTTCTACACTAATTACAAAAACCTTACGTATTTTGCTACTAAATAAAAGTTAGACAAACAATACATTTAGTAAATAGATATACTTAGCTATATTAATATAACGTTTATATATAGACTAGGGTTAATAAACTTTAAAGTAAACGCCTTTTCCTAAAAGGACTAAGACCTGCTAAAGGATAGTAGAGATAATAAATTAAAGTTAAGGCACTTTATACTTTTTTAAAAAACTACTAAAAGAAATAGCTTAAAGTCTTTTATTCCCTAAATACCTACTACTATAGAGGAACCTAGCTATACTAAAGTAGATAAGGACCTGATACTTACTTATCTAATATATCCTAAACTACTTATATTAACCCTGTCGGTATACACATATCCCATCGCCTGAGGCTGCTTGATGCTGCCCAACGTACCGCCTCGATCCTACTTCGGTCCGACTCGCACCGAGCCCATGTATACCTTCGTAGCACCCACGTTCATAGATAGAATATACCAATAGCAATATACAAGACATTCGTTACTGTTATCACCCGTACGATCGTACAAAGGCCTACCAACAAACCCTCTAAGGAGGCGATAACCCTGTCAAGCGACGCAAACTAGACTTTAATACTATATAGTAAGAGGTAGAATACGATAAAGATAGCGCGTATAGTAAGAAAAAGACCTATGTTAAGAATAGGCTTAAGAAGTTCGAACCTAAGTAGAAGTTATTTATTAGTATTTTAGAATATAGTATAGATAATTAAGGGTACCTATGCTATAAGTTAAGATAATAAATAATAAAATTAGAACTTTTATAAATAAAACTAATAGCGATCGCGCATAGTTCCTTAGCTTTAAGATACTTAAAATAAAAAATACTTATAAAATTCTTACTTAAAACTACTTCTTTTTAAGAATGTCTAACTAAGGAAGGTAGTATATTAAAAACTAAATTATAAAGAGATGTAAAATAAGGCCTGCTAAAGCTTTTACTACTACCTAAATAAAAATAAAAGGACATTACGATAGACTTTATTACTACTTTACCTAAGAGCGATAGCTATACGAATATTATAATAATAATAAATAGACTTAGTAAGGATCCTAAGTTTATAAGTCTTTTAAATTTTAATATACCTATAGCTACAATAGCGTTTTTTAAAATATTAAGTGGTAGACTACTTCTTCCCTTCCTCTATTATATTAGACCGCGGGGGATAGTTCGTAAGCAAATTTTAGGCTATACTCTATAAATAAGTAGGTATTAATTAAAGACTATCTATAGTAAAGCACTTAGAGACAGACGCGTAAATAGAATAAATAAACTCTATTCTTAAAGCCTACGTCTAGGCATATTATAACTAGTAATAGAATAATTAGATAAAGTAGCTTCCTATAGCTTAAATAGCTATTAAAGGAGGAAATGCTATATTAATAGGAGTTAGCTTATTTTTCTTATTCTATAGCTAGAATATTAAACTAGTTAAGAACTTTACGATACGGAGATTGGCCTTAAAGCTTAAAACTAATATAAAGAAGGCCGCAAAGGTAATAATAAAAAGTTTTAAAAAGGATTTTAACTTTACTTAGGTAAAAATAATAATAGCCTAATAAGAATAAGAGCGCCTAGCGAACTGTTAACGTAAAGTTACTTTAGTCTTAAAAAAAAGAAATAATATGTGGCTAAAGTATAAAAACTACCTCTAAAACTAACGTCTAAGTAAGAAGCTTAACTAGAAGTAAAGAAAGCTAACTATAAAAAATAGTAAACTTTTATATAGTAAAACTAGATATCCTGCTAAATATGCGCCTAAGGTTTTACGTAGATAGGCTAAAGTTAGTCTTGTTAAACCCTCTCTTTAGCTAAACTACTAATAACGCTTAGTCCGAAGCCATTATAATAAAAAAGGGAGAGCGAATGTATAGTATAATTAATATATATAAAAAATACTAGTCCTATAAAGGCAAAAAAGCGGAATACCTAGTATATTAAGAAAACTATTCTTAAAGAACTTAAAAACCTTATAAGAATCTTAACTAAGCTATTACGTTAAACTATTAAGAGAATTTTACCAAACTATATTAAAATTATAATAAAAAACTCTTAACGAGATTCTACTACGATATCCCCTAAATTAGCTTTTATTAGGACCTAAAGGAGGCTCTATAATACCTGTTATATTAAGTTAAGGAACCTAACTAGAGAAAGATATCTAAGATAAGGGTAAGAATAACATTATTAAGGGATAAAATTAAGTATTAGGGAAAGAAGTTAAGAAGAAATTTTAAAAAGTAACTTAAAAAACTTTTAAAACTACTAGGGATTATAAGGGAAGTAAATAATTCTTATAATAATAGAGGATAACCCTTATAAAGGAAGGGAGTTTTAAAACTAAACTAAAATAAGAGGGAAAGAGGTACTAGGCAAAAGGGATATTTTTAATTACTAAAGGAATAGTAAAAAACCCCTTAATAATACCTAGGTCTACTTCACTACCCTTTAATATACTACTAGGGTTAAGGAAGCTATTATCCTTCTCACTTAAACGCTTTTTAATTATAATAGCCTAAAGCTACTAGCGTAAGCCTTAGTAGGCTTAAGTAGGCACATTAGCTCCCGTAAAGATATTATTTATTACCTAAAAATTATTTATTATAATGCCTTTATCCACCACTAAGGACTTGCTAGAGAGCTATATAATGTTAGTCTTTAAAGATAGCTTTAGTATTTAAAAAGAACTTATAGCAAGGTTCTTATACTCTTAATAAAATACTTTAAAGTTAGTAGTATAAACTTGAAAAAGATTAAAAGTCTTCTTAACTATAATAGTAATGCGCTCTAAGAGCTAAACAGCCTTAAAAATAATAAAGCCTAAAGTAGTAGTAGTCTTACTCTTAAAGGAGGTATAGTAATTAATAATAATAACCTTATAAGTAGAGTAGAACGCGTTAGGGTTAGTTAAGAATTTTTTTACTCTTAACTATTTTTTAAAATCTTATTCGCAAGATAGCCTGAACTAATAACTATAATATTAGTAAACTCTTTACAGCTAACTTCGTTAAGGGCTGGCTAAATCTAGATAAAGGAAAAAGTTAGTAAAATATACTTTAAAGTTATTTAGAATAAGTTAGACTAAAGCATACTTGTCTAGTATAGCTAGTTAGCTTATAGGTATAGTACTTCTTACAAGACACTATCTTATCTACTAGTACTTACTAATAAACGCGTTTATAAGTAATATAATTAATATACTAGCGCTTAATTATCGCGCGTAGCAAGGTTAGGCCCTAGGAGCTAAGCTTATTAAGTTAGTAAGTACGCATACCTAGGCTAATAAAAAACTAAGAAAGAGGTTGGAAGACTAAGGAGGCAAGTTAGAAGGTAGGAAAAAAATATATAAAAGAGGGTCTAGAACTTACTTCGCGAGCTTTAAAAGGACTAAACTTCTTAGTAAGCTAGCTAAAAAGGATTACGCTAGTATTAAAAATAGTAGCTTTATTTTTTAAAGAGCTTAGTCTTTTTAAGTTAGTAACTAAGTAATTATAATAGGGATAGAGCTTCCTTTATTTTCTTATTAAAATTAATAGTATACTTTTAATACTTAATAGTTTTTATCGCGTAGCTTTTACGTAAAAGGCCGGCTATCTTGTTAGAATAGGGAGAGGAATTAGATTACAAAGTTAGAGAAGACTAGGCTAAACGTAAGATATTATAGTATATAAAGTTAAGATAAAAAAAAAGAGAGCATAAAAGAGTAAATTTTAAAAGCTAGATAAGAAGTAATTTTATATATATAATACTAAGTAAACGCACTAGCGCGAATACACTACTATAATAACTACTTATAGTAAGAATGTAAAATTAGACACGCGAGAATAGAACTCGGAAGAGGTTTATAATAGTAAGAAAATTATAAGTAGATAACAAAATAATTATAAAGTTATATAGTAAAATAAACCGCGGAGATTTTGTTTATCCCTAATAAAGAAAAGGAAGGTATATAATAGGCTACGCCTAGTTATTACCTTAAATTTTTTACCTTTAGTTATGCAAACCCTAGATATATAAGATTGGCGCCTAAAGCTTAACTTTAGACTTTTTATTAGATTTATAAGTATTCTTCTAACACCTTTGGCTCCTTAAGCACCCAGCCCCTTATAAAAAATACTTTTTATATCTTTTAGATTTTAGTAAGTAGTTAGTTTGTATCCGTAATCTACGTAGTGTAGGGAGCACTATTTTATGTTTAACCTTATACTATTATATACTAATTCTACTATTAGTAGTAGCTTTACTTTATTATTATATTACGTATTAACGTAGAATTATAGGTACTATTTGTTAGGATCTGAACATGTATGGAACGCGGAGAACCAACCTTAGCCCCTTAAGGACTAGCTACCCCTTTAGGATCTTAACATCTTAAACACCCTTAATATAAATACTAATAAGACCCCTACCTCTTCCATAGCTTCGGACAACTATGTCACCCCTATAGGGGATGGCAAGAACAAGGCACATAAACCTGACTTGTATAACGGTAATTGTACCCTCCTCGATACCTAGCTCTTATAGCTAGACCTCTATTTTTTTGACTAGAATTAAGACCTTAAAGATAAGAAGAAGGTTATCTTCGCTGCGACCTATATACGAGGAAGCGCTAAAGAATAGATTTATCCCTACCTAGTTAAGTACTTAGACATAGACCATAATAATAAAAATAACGAGTATATTAACAAGCATGCTAATGCAATTGACATTATTAAAGATTATAATAACTTTAAAATATGCCTTTAATAAATGTTTAGAATTGCTAACAAAATAGCTATCGCTAGACAAGCAATCCAAACAGTTCGCTAACACTAATTCGTAGCTAAATACACGGCCAAGTTCTGCAAGTACGTAGTACAACTCGACTAGAAGGATAAATCTCTTAAGATAATATATAAATAAGGCCTTAAACGTAATGTGCGCGAGGAACTCCTGCGTAGTAGTATAAAAATAAAAACCTTAAAAGAACTATACAAAGAGACTATCCACATTAATAGGGAGTAGTTTGCTTTGCAAGAAGAGTTCCGTAGGAACCCGAGGAACGCTAGTTTCAGACGATAGGCACCTGTAGTCTACAAGGCGCCACTAAAAGCACCTTGTCGCCAGTAACGTAACTACTACGGACCCTAACCTATAGAAGATGTCTAGTTTAACAACCTAGAAAATGGAACAGGAAAGGTTATAAGCTTTTAAAAGCCTAATTAACGTATCTTAGATAGAACCCGACGATAGGGGACCGAGACGCGTAAATGCTTCACATGTGGCAAACCAGGCCACATAGCCAGGAACTGCAGATCTAAGAATAAGATTACCAGACAGTTAAACATACTAATTATTAACAAGAAAGAAACCACTAACGAAGAATAGTAGGTAGTAAACGCTATTAAATAAATTAATATCCACAATAAAGGATTAGAGTAATTAAGGACCCCTAATTTACGACTCTACGAGGATGCATACGAAGGTTTGGACGAAAAAGGAAAGGAGAAGGAACTAATGCCTCGATCTCCTACACCTTACCCTAGCTGGGGCAAACTAGTTACTAGCAAGACGACGAATGTTTTCGACTTCTTAGAGAAACACTAACCAAGGGAAGGAGACTTCGGGTTTACGGCGATGGAACGACAAGACTACGCAGAAGTATTTTTCCACGCTTACTAACCTAACCTAGTTAGTAAAGTAGCACGAGAAATGGCGGACCACCGCTACGCCCATAAAGACCCTAAGAAGAAGTACCTAAACGAAAACCTAAACTATAAACTAGAGTACGACCTAGACCACCGCAATCCTACGTACGAGACTATATAATTATAAGGACGGGCACAGGCTCCTGCATCAAGAGAGTAGATAAGGTAGGTTGGCTCTATTTCAGCTACACTAAGATGAGGAGACTGTAGGTACACAGGCCTGCGGCGCTTTTATGCGCTGCCGCTCGGCACGGAACATCTATCTATCCGAGATAGCTACACTAGGTGCGTGGGCAGCTACGCCCAGGCGTGAGGCAGCTGCACCCAGGCGTGAGGCAGTCGCGCCTCTTACGCGAGGTTATGTGTCCTGCTAGCATGCTAGGCCATCACATCACCCCCCTCTAAGGTGGGCGCAGTCTTCTAAGTCTATCGTGTTACCTCCTTTGTGTCTTATCTTGTGCTAGTATAACCGCAGCTTTATTATCTTCCTCTATTATCTTTAAATAGGTGCCGGCCTTATACGCTCGCAGCCAGATGTCTAGTTATAATAGTAGCCCCGCTTTATCTAGGTATGCGTTATAATACTCCTTTACCTTATATAGTGCCTTAATAAAGCCTCAGGCGTTGTACCAGGTAGGGTTAAGATTATAGGCAGTCTAGGAGACTTTATATTATAAACGTTTTTAGTAAATATAGCTATTAAGGATCTCCTTAACATGCTATTCTAGGTTGTTATTAACCTCTATTAGCTCCTTTTCTAGCTCTATCTAACCTGGCAGTGTGTCTGTGGCGGCTTTCTATAGGCAGTTTATATAGAAGACATTATGCATGTGCATATACAGCGGAAGCTTAACTTAGTAGGAGTGTCCTTTTATAGTAATAATTAGGTAGGGCCCGTACATCTGCTAGTTAAGCTTCTAACTAGACTAGTTAGTTATAAAGCCTCTTAGCGTAATATAGACTTAATTGCCTACTCTAAAATCTAGCTTACGTTGCTTCTTATTTGCTTAACGTGCTTATTACTCCTAGGCATAAATAATCCCTCTTTAAGCTATCTCTATAGCCTGCTTTATAGCGTTGTATTAAACCTTTGCGTAGTTCTGCGCTTCCTCTTGGGACATCTGCTTACGGGCTATAGGCGAGGTCTTTGTCCGCTCTTCCTAGTCCTAGTGGTGTATAGGCTAATGTCCGAACTCGATCTCGTACGGCGAGAGGCCTGTAGTCTCATGAGGCAGTATAGCCTGAGCCCAGTCTATGCAGGGCAGTAGGTTAGACTAGTTATCTTAGTAGTAGTTAATAAATAGGCGAAGGCGCTAGTTAAGGTACTAGTTTATAATTTCTATGTTACTATTAGTCTAAGGATAATAAGCTGTTAAGAGCTTTTACTTAACGCCTATAAGTTAGTATAGCTCGTTTATAAATGCTAAGATAAACTGCGGGCCTCGATTAGAGACGATAGACTTAGGTGGGCCGTACACGCGCTAGATGTAGCGATAGTATATATCTGTAGCCTGTTCCGCCGTGGTTATCTTATGGCAGGGTAGTAAGAAGCAGCGCTTGCTTAGGCGGTTAATTATAATAAAGGCGTTATTATACCCTTTCTTATTAAGTAGGAATAACTTAAAGTCTATTAAAACGTCCTACTATGCTCGCTTTAGTATTAGTAGTGGCTTAAGTAGTCCTAGGGTGCGATCGCGGGGCGTATAACTCTATTAATAAGCCTTATAGGCGGCGACATAGGTGTCCACATCCTTCGCTAGATTTAGCCAGTAGTACTAATCTCTAAGTAGCTTTGCTGTCTTCCTTTTTCCTAGGTAAGCAGTAAGCTACGTAGTATAGGCGGCTTAAATTAAGTAGGTGCGTAGGAAGTTAACTACTAGGATAACTAGCCAATCTTTATATAAGAGTAAATCTTAATTATTTAGCTTCTATAGTCCTTAGTTATTAGATAGAGCTTTTTCCCGCAGCTTTTATAGGCTATCGTAATTCTGGTTTACTTTAATTACCTAATTAACGAGGGTATAAGGATCCTCTGCAAAGGGAGAGGCTAGAAAGGTATTTATTATAGCGATCTTAAGCTCCTAGCCCTGTAATCCTTAAGTAGCTAGGTTAGCGAGTTAGGTTGTGGCTTCTTACACTATATTAACGTCTAGCTACTTAGCCTATAAGAAGACCCTTATGCGAGCTACCTTATCCTTTTCCTTCTAAGTCTATAGTTCCTCCTGCTTGCGTGACAGCGTGTCAGCCACTACGTTAGTAGTATCTAGTTAGTAGATAAGCTTTAGGTTAAAATTAGCCACTATTATAGCCTAGCGTATCTGTTAAGGAGTAAGCTCGCGCTTAGTAGAGAAGTACTCTAGCGCTTAATAGTTAGTAATAGCGCTAAAGGGCTTAGTCGTCTATAGACTAATAAGCTGAGATCTCTATTTGTAAGCAGCCTAGGGCTATGTCACATAACGACACTAGTCTCATGAGTCAGCTCGATTACTATAAACGAGCCTCCGATCACTCCATGTACACACACACACAGAACACACACAATACACTACCTTTATACATACCACCCACCTGCTTACAGTTATGAGCCCGGCCTAATCCGCACTCATATACATACATTGACTCCCTACCTACCTACCTGTCGATCGAACCTACTCTATAGAGCGATCTCGCCATGTTAAAGGCTATCTCGTCGATCATCCTTCAAGGGCCACATAACTGGGAACTATGGATCTATACTGTTAAAAGGCTCGCAGAGGCTGGAGACGTATGGGGATATATCAATCCAGACCTGCCACATCCGTCGACACTAAACAAGCCTCTACAACCTACACAGATCTATGCTGCCAACGACGACGGATTACCAGCAACAGAACCTACCCCTAAAGCTCGAGCGCAGTACAATTAAGACATAAGTCTTTACTATAGAGAGCTTAAAGAATACAGGCAAACTAAAGATAAGATTAGGTAGATTAAAGCGCATGTAGCTAACATAATTACGCAGGACCTAGTCTATTAAATTAAGGACTAAGAGTCCCTCCACGATTAGCTTAAGACTCTACAGAAGCTCTACAGTCCCACAACAGCTAATCGAGAATATCAGGTCCAGAAAGCATACAACACCGCTAAAGTTCTGCACGCTCGTAGAGAGAACCTCGAAAATTAGTGCAGCACATTCCTTGCTGCCTATAATAGGGCTAAACAACTCCAGCTACCAGAGACGCATGGCTACAGACTACACAAGGATCTCATACGAGCCATTAAACAGATTAATCCTGGATACGCTGCTACTATCGCGATTACTATATTTAACGCAGAAGCAAGCTCCCACAACGACTCTATATAGCTAATATTGCCTAATCTACTAGCTAGTTACCTACGCTACTATTGCACAACCATAACGAAATTAACCGCCTAGAGTGGAGTATTTGCAGCTACATTAAATCAAGAAGAGTCTCTATACAAACAAAACAGTAGAAAGAGATCTCGCCAGGACAAGCTATTAAAGCTATTAAAACCATGCCTCTGTGGAGACCTACACTACTGGGGACAGTGTCCGTACATTGACACCTCACTACGCAAAGGAGGATTTGTTGAAGACCCTAAAAAAGCTAAGAAAATAGCAGAGTTTGAAGCTAAGGATAAGAATAGCATATTAAATAAAATTTAGGAGAAAAACCAACGCTATAAGAAGTAAAGGACCCACAAGAGCCATATAGCAGAACCTAATTTAATAGAAATTGACGCAGGCAATGCACCTATAAGCGACCTTCTAAATAAGGCATATACTATCTACTTATTAGCATTTAATAATTAGCTAGCGCACCGAAACTTCCCGCTTTTCCACTTATGGACGCTAGACCCCGCTACTAATATCCACATCTGTAATAATCCGACCGAGTTCTAATGGAAAGCTCCTGTATTACCTAACGATATCGTACTTGTAGGCGGCACTGAGATGACTATCCAGGCATGGGGAGAAGTCGAGATACCTCTATTAACACTATAAGGACAAAAGAAAATAAAGCTTAAGAGTGTAGCCTTAATCCCTAGCTTTTTCACAAGCCTAGTCTCTCTAGCCCGGCTATTATCGTCAAACGTCCATTTTGACTCTGGCAGAAATGCACTATATCGATCTAACTTATTAGGCTTACGAGTAGAAGACATCGCCACCCTTACTAGACTAGGTGGACACTAGCTAGTAGTCTATCGAACTAAACCTCTATCTACTCAATCCGCTTAGGCGTAGGCTTTTATAACCTATTAACGTTAGCTATAATACTCTGCTCTACTGCCTAGACTAAGATCACTTAGCAAGTCTTAGCTCTATATACTAATGGGATATCTAAGTAGTAACGCTATTAATTAACTATAGAATTACGTAATAGGCATATAGCTATCCACTAGATCTGCTCCTTAAATAATTAACTACGAAGAATGCCTATAAAGTAAAGCACATTAAATTATCTCACGGCGAAATAGCCATGAGATTGGAGCCACAAGAGCCTTTAAAACTATTACTATTAATCTTATTGAGCTTGATGCAAGAGCCTATAATGGCGACCGATACGTCTTCCATAGGTTTGATCTATTCTCGAAATTCCATTTCGTCTATATAATACCTAGACGGGACAAGCTTATGCTCCTGTCTATCATCAGACGACTGGATTAAATAATTAAACGAGAATTTAACATAACTGTCACCTTTCTTATCGCTGACGACGAGCGAGGATATGGCCTGACAGACGACTCTGCTAGAGACTACTGTTAGAGAGAAGGTATCAAGCTACTAATTAGAGCTCTATACACTAAGGAGTAAAACAGATTAGCAGAGCGCTTTAGCAGAAGTCTTATTAAAAGAAGTTGTTTAATAAAGATTACTTTAAACCTACCTCTAACACTTGGCTCTAAAATCTACTCTATAGTAGTATACCTGCTTAATCGCACACCCACGCGATTACTAGGCTAGAAAACACTATTTAAAATTGCCTATGGCAAGAAACTATTAATTACTTACCTACGCGTTTATAACTACCGAGCATACGCACTGCGCAAGTAGATACCATGTATAGATAAGCTTAGTCCTTAAGTACTAGTAGGATATCTAGTTAGCTACGACTTATTAAATATCTACTAGATCTAGATGCCTAAGGCGAGAAGTCGAGCATATAGAGGTAAAGTAATTTGTGTAAGAGACGTTACCTTTAAAGAAGACCTCTTTTATTAGCTACATAATAAAATAGATCCTCTCCTATAAGGCTCTAAGCTAGAGTAATTTACTTACGAGTATTAACTACCTTTAATACGTAGCTAAGACAGCTCTATAGAAGATTTATTAGAAGACGAGCTTACGTTAGATTTAAACTAGTCTAGCTAGACTGCTGCTTCTATAGAATAAAGCTAATTAACGCAAAAAGAAATAATAACCCTACGTTAAACTAGAAGTTATAATCTGCAGCTTCTAACACTAAGTTAAACAAAGACTACTAAGGTTTATAGTAGCTTATAGGGCTCGCCTTATAACTACTCACCGCGCTTACTATTAGCTACGCTAGCCAGCCTACCTGTAATACCTACATCCTCAAGAAAGCGCAAGCGTTAAACATCAGACTCTATTTTACGAATAGACTTAAACTAAGTAGAGAATTAAGAACTAATTAATAGCAACCTTCGTTAGTCTTATATACTACCTAAAGGGTTAATAAGATCTAGAAAGCTATCTTAGAAGAGTAGTAGCTTCTTTATTAACACATACTGGTTAGCATACGTAGCAGCCTCAGCTACAGCATTAAAAACACGATTTCACTACACCAAGCTACCTCCTGAGCCGCGTCTCTATAGAGATGTGATGAGGATGCCATCTCCACACAAGGAAGGCTTTCTCCAGGCGATGCAACAAGAGATTAACAACGTGAAATAAAAAGGCACGTACGAGAGGATTACTTAGCAAGAGTTAAATCTATAAGACTAAGAAGTTCTCCCGTTAATATAGGTCTTTAAGTTTAAGCTTAATAATTAAGGATACCTTACGAAATACAAAGCGCGTATCTATGTACAAGGCAATCTATAGACAACTACTAAAGATACCTATGTAGCTACTTTAGTAGTTTAAATATTCCGAGCTCTAGTTGCTATAGCGGCCTACTTTAATATAGAGATCCGTTAGTATAATACTATTAACGCATTTACAAACGCTTAGCTTGCAATACTAGTCTATTATTATTTACTAGAAGGATTCTCTAATCCTAATTATTTATAGAAACTACGTCGAGCTCTATACGGCCTAAAGACCTCGCCACTACTCTGGTATTAAGAGCTTACTAAGACGCTCTTTGAACTAGGACTACACGAAGTTAAAGATGCTCCTTATCTATAGAAGAATGACAAGCTTCTAGTCTTCTTTTATATAGACGACATCGTCGTACTCTGCCTACTAGCCTACAAAGCTGCACTACATGAATTCGAACAGAAGCTCTTGCATTAATATGAGATTCGATCTCTAGGAGAGCTTTAAACGTTCTGTGGCATTTAAACGCATAGAGACCGTGAGAATGGCTCTATCTAGTTATTACAAACTTTATATATCGAGAAGCTTGCACAGAAGTTTCCTCTATTAAAGCTATATATAAAGTTACTAGCTACACTACTGCCTCTAGAAAAGTTATTGCCGTCAGAGGATTAAGCAAATGACTTTACTAAGCACAGATATGCCTAGCTTGTAGGATCTATAGGATATGCAGCTAGAGCTACCTGACCTAATGTCTTAAAAGCTTACTTAAAACTAGCTAAGTTTCTTACGAATCTATCTTTACGTTATCTTGACGTAGCATACCAGACGATTGCCTACCTGCTAGAAACTAAAGATTAAGCGCTCTACTATACCGCTTCTATCTTAAACAAATTAGTCTATATAGCCGACCAACCTTAACCTGAGTTCTTTAGAGCAATAGATACATTATACGCTAATAACAAAATTACACGCAAGAGCTCACAAGACTATATCTTCTTTCTATTTGGCGGACCTGTAGACTGGAAAGCAACACTCCAACACTGTGTTATAAAGTTAACTATAGAAGCAGAGCTAGTCGCCGCATCGTCTATAGGCACTGAACTAATCTGGTGGTGGAGAGTCTTTAAACAAATCGGCTTTAATCCAGATCATGAACGTCTTTTATACTGTGATAATCAGCAAACTATCCGACTTCTTACCTCTACTACGCCTTGTCTTAAGACTATTGTACGGCACGTCGATATCTATCATCACTGGCTTTAACAAGAAGCTTAATCTAACAATATTAACCTCTTATACATCTAAACAACCTGTTAACTAGCTGATGGCCTCACCAAGCTACTGCCTAGATAGAAACATAAAAACTGGGTTTCTCTTCTTTATTTTTAACCTTTTCCTTCAAGCAAATGAGCTTCCCTACTGTATAGTACTCTTCCTGGTTTTTCCCATGTGGTTTTTACAGGTTTAACGAGGCTATACATTTACCCAGTTCTATCCTGTTCCCCTTATACTGTACTCAACTTCATACTGTATTTCACATTATACACAGAGCAAACATGCTCGCATTATGTATCAAGCTCCACCTGCAAGGCTTATCAACCTCAGCACAGAACGCGAAGCAATCAGGATCTCAGTACTAGCTCTAGGAGACGTCCTACTACTAGGGACGCCTGTAGTATAGAGCGAGATCCACCTACACTGCGACGGCGGACGGCTACCCACCTGGGACTGCACCAATACTCAGACTGGCACAAAAAGCTAGCTTCTCGACCCCAAAATGCAGCTGCCCCACAAAGGCAGAGGGGGAACTATAGCCAAAATCAGCTTCAAACATGCGTTCGAACCTGAAGGGGGTGTGTAAGCAGCCTAGGGCTATGTCACATGACGACACTAGTCTCATGAGTCAGCTTGATCACTATAAACGAGCCTCTGATCACTCCATGTACACACACACACAGAACACACACAATACACTACCTTTATACATACCACCCACCTGCTTACACTATTCTTTAAGGCTATAGATCATGGCTAGCATTTCTTTATTATATATATTGTAGTTTATCTGCGGGTCGCTTATTATCTTGGAATAGAAGGCTATAGGTCGCTAGAGTCTATTATCCTGTAGCTAAGAGAGTACGCTAGTAATAACACTATCGCTCGCGTTTGTTTCTATGCGTGTGACGCGATAGGGAGAGTAGTAAGTAAGTACGTTGTCTAATAGCATAAAGTCTTTAACTTGCTAAAAGGCTATAAGCTCTCGCTTTTTAAAAGTATGCTAGGCGCCCTTCTTAAGGAGCTTTATAAGTAGTCTAACAATACGTCTATAGTCCTTAAGGAAGGTTTAGTAGAAGTTATAAAAGCCTAAAAATAACTATATGCTTTTAACTATTATAAGCATAGGCTAGTCCTGCATAATAGCAATTTTCTCTAGGTCCTTCTAAATGCCTTAAGTGCTAATAATAAGGCTAAGGAACTTTGTCCTAGTTACTATAAACTTGCTCTTCTTAATGTCTACTTGCAAACTAGCGTCGCAAAGTCATTTAAGCACCTGCGTAACATGCTCCTTATAGTGTAGTAGATCCTCTAAGTAGATAAGGATATCGTCTAGATATACTATATAAAAGTTATTAAGTAGGCCATGCAGTACCCTATTAATATATCGCTAAAAGGTGGCAAGTCTATTATAAAGACTAAATAGGAGCATATAATACTTATAGTTACTATAGCGTATACGAAACGTAGTTAGGTCCTCTGCTTTCTTATCTAGTTAAATGCGATAAAAGGCCTGCCGTACGTCTAGCTTAGTAAATATCTTAGTATAGGCGAGCCTCGCAAGGGTCTCTTAAATAAGTAGGATAAGATAGATATCTTTCTTTATAATAGCGTTAAGCTTGCGATAGTTAATATAAAATTACTACCCCCCTCTAGGCTTCTTAGTAAATAGTACTAGTAAGGCGTAGGGCGCGTTGCTGTAAGTAATAACGCTACGTTAAAAGTAGTTATTTAGGTAATCCTTAACAAGCTATAACTGCTCTAGAGACATGCTATATAGTAGGCTTAATATTAGTGTATTATCCGCAATTAGCTTAATATTGTGATTAACGCTATCGCGGTGTAGAGGTAGTACGTTAGAGTCCTTTTTTAAGAAGTAAGCTAGGGTAGCGCCCGCATAGCCTAGAAACGGTAACTTCTCTATAAGAAGCTAGTAGAGTTCTTTATTTAGGTCTAGTAGGTCTGTCTAGCCTAGCTCCTCCTTGCGGTCTTAGATTAGCTTCTCTACTTTATAAATACTAATATAGCTAATAACTATCTCTTTTTAACGCGTATTAATTATAAATGCCGTAGCTTTTATAATATTAATCTTAAGGCCTGCCTTAGCGAGGTCCTTGCGGGAGACAGGTTTAGGGTAAGTTAGCTATTGCTCTTATAACGGTAGCGCTTAGTAGTAGAGCTACTCCTCTATCTTCGCTAGGTTCTTCTAGTAGGTACGACGCTAAGGGGATTGCTGCGATGAGCGGTAGATATGCCGTATAATAGCCACGTCTATAAGCTTGTCACGTTAGTTAGCATTTGCCTAATACTTAGGATTAATTCCTGTAGCTATGCCCCGCGTTAGGATAATAATATCTTATTTATAGTTAATCTGTGTTGTGTCTAGCTACTTAAGTATCTACTACTTATAGTTAATCTAGACGTTAGCTTCCTCGAGAAGCTTGCGGCTAACTATAAGGTTATGGCAACTAGTGTCGCAGGGTATAAAGTAAGTAGTAAGGCGGTAGCTATCTAGCACTAGGTTAGCCTAGAAGTGCTTATTCACCTGCCCGTTTAGTTAACTATTATATCTAGCTAGGGGAATAGCATCTATGCTTTTAATAAATACCTTAAGTCCCTTCTTAATTATGTAGAGGTATTTAAAGTAGACTAGGACGTAACTACCTGCGCCTGTATTAATAAGAGCCTTTAATCTAATTGCTAGCCCGTTTGTTAAGATGCGGCAGGGCAGAGTGAAAGCACTTTCGCTAAATAAGAAGTCTCGTATACTAGCAGCTCCTATAGGATTCTCTAGGAAGGAGACTTCCCCTAGAGTAATACTTTTCTTAATTTCTTATTAGAAGAGAGGAAGCCTCTGTCCTTAGACTTATAATATACCTCTTTATTAGCTTATAGTGCTAAATCGCTGGCCTCTAACGCTTTCTACACCTTCACCAACTTTAGGAATTTCGAGAAAGTGGTAAAAATTGCGAAATCTTTATCCCGTTCATCTCACTTTCACCTGAAATCCTACTCCTAGCCATCCTCAGGCACCGCACGCGTGCGGTGGGCTGATGATAGCGATGGAGACGCCTTAGAGGCCCCTTTCGGGGGCCTCTACAGCGACCCGCCCCGCAGACCTTGAGTCTGCGCGGCAGACTAACATCCAGCACCCCTCTAGGAAGCGCTAATAGACTAATATCCGCCCTCCTAGACACCTTTCCTTTAGTGGAGGCGTGCCTATCCGCCTAGAAGCTGCTATAGATATAGCGGCTAATGCCCTTACCTCCCACCTTACGGCTGCGCGCAAGGCGGCAGAGACCTAAGAGAAAGTTATAATAGCTATAGCTAAAGCTATTAACTACTACGTTGCTAATCTTAAGCGCCTAAAGGAGCTAGCGGCTGCCTCTACCCTCCGTAACCGCCTTATACAGACACTAAAAAATTCGGCTACGCCAAGCCCTCGTCCGAATGTAGCTAGGACTGGCTACGACTCGACAACCACCGCCTACACCACGGACAGCGACAGCGGCCTTGCCGCCCAGCCCCAGAGGACATGGGCAAGCGTAGCATCCGCCTCCCACGGAGACAGCGGATACACGACGACCACAGGCAGCAGCAGGAAATCCACAACTACGGATAAGTGGCAAACCACACCTAGACAGGTAATAGACTCACGGATTTTACTTACAGTCGCGGACCTGGCTAATCGGTTAGGCCAGACCTCTGCCTTTGCTATACGAACGGCTATCTGCGCCGCTATAGGGCTCGACCCCAGCGCTATCCCTACGGCCATAAGGACCCGCACTGGGTGGGCCATCACCCTAGCCTCCAACAACATACGACAGCAACTTATGGAACAGGAAAAGAAGGAATTGATAATGAGATCTATCAAAGCTAATAGCGCTAAGTTACCCACGCGATGGGTTAACTATGCCGTACCTAGAGTACCTAGCAGCTACCGCTCGCTGCTAGGGGAAGACGTGCCCTACTCCCTTTAGATAATAGTGGATGAGGTTTACACGTAGATAAAATAACACCCCGTAAACTGTCGTCCCTCTCGACACGGCCCTAATTAATTTAGACATACTACCTGGATAGTGTCCTTCGAAAAGCCTGCGGCGGCTTTCCGCCTCTTTGGTGCCAGCGACCTTTCCCGCGAGATAAGCAAGAAGCGAGCTATAGAACGCCATGACCCTGGCTGCTAGGGCTACTGCAACGCAGCACGCTGCACACGCACACCCTGCTGCCGTAACTACGAAAAGAAACCTAGCGAGCACGAAGGCCTAATAGGAGACGACTACGCTTATAAATAATAATGCCTTAACTATCGCGGCCTACACGCCGTAGACGACCCCACCTGCCTAGTTAAACCTAGGCGAGTGAATAGCCGCATTATTTAACTAACTTGCCACAAACTAGTGACACTAAAACGCGCTAGATAAAAGGCTTTTAACTAGTTATATAACTTACACCCTTAACCTAAGCCCACCGCCTAGGGCCAGGGCACCTCCCCTAGCGGAGAAGACAACAACCAAACTAAGTCTATATTAACAATACTAAGTCAGCCAGAGCAGGAACTGGTGACCCAAAGCCATCGTCCCCTAAGAGGACCTCGACGCTCGACCCCGTACCCCGACACCGCCTCACGACAAGCCGCTCCACGCCTATCGAACAGGCCTATGCGGTCCTCTGCGCCCACAAGCGACAGCCTAAACCTCGCCGCGCTTTCTGCCAGAAGCGCGAGACAGGAAGAGCACACACAGTCCTCCTCACAGGAGGACCAGACCATGGACGAATCCTCAAGCTAATAAGGAACAACCGCCGCAGACCCACCCTACGTAGGGAGCCTAATATTAAAGTATGCTAGATAAATATTAGTAAAAGTGGCCCAGCATATACAGCCACCCTTAAGATTACTTTTAGGGAGGGTATCGACGTTATCTGCATGTAAGAGCCGGCTACCTGGCCAGGCACACGCACTTCGAACCACCCTAACTATAACCTCCACCTACTAGTAGATGGCTAGGACAGCCAGGAGACCTGGGAGGCAGACCGCCCCCAGGTCCTTATCTTTACCTATAAGGGAAACCGATTAAAAATCACACCACGCACTCTACTCTATGACTAGGATATATAGTAGATAGACGTTAACAGAATCTTAATACTTAATACTTACTAGGCGCTACAGACTACGCCCGTTCTCAACTACATTACCTACCTCACCCCGCCTAACAGATGCCTAGCTGGGGGCGACCTCAACGCTAAACATGACATGTTTAAACCTAGTGTCACGACTACACATAGCGGCGCCGAACTGGCCTAATGGGCCACAGACAGCGGCATGGACTATATTGGAGAGCCCAGGGTCCCCACCCACCGTGCGGGACACGTTATAGACCTCTCCTTTTGCAATATCCCCTTTACTACTACAGCGGTACAAGCGGACATGAACTGCAGCTTAGACCACAACACGCTAGTTACTACAATACCTGGCAAGGGATAGGAGCTGCTCGACTAGTTCTAATATAGGATCCCCACTACGAAGCTCCCGCTATTTATTAACGCTATTACTAATAGGATAAAGGGCACCCCTAGCTTAAACGGGCCACGGACTCGCGAGCACGTTGACAGGCGCGTTACTACCCTAGAAGAAGTCCTTATAAACGCCCTAGAAATAGCAGGCAGGAAGAAAAGAGGAACAGGCCATTCGGCGCCGTAGTAGACGGACGCCTGCAAATAAGCTTACCAGGCACACTTAAACTCGCTAGACAGCCATACTAGGCGGGACCCCTCTAAGGAGACGCGCACCTTCTTAGCAATAGTCTATAAAGTAAAAAAGAAATACTAGCAACACACTATAGACAACGCGGCAAACGACTAAGAACTTTTCTAAATTATTAACTAGTATAAGCTAGAACCCACTAGGACCTAGGCGCCAATGGTTTTTAGAGGCGTAGAGGCGACTAAGGACAAGGATAAGACTAAGATGCTTTAACAAGCACTACTTTACAGATTTACGCTAGAGGACGACCTGCTAGAACCGCCCTCCCCACAAGAGAACCCCACAATCCCTTAGGACACATACCTATCTATTAAAGAGACAGAGCGCTGCGTAATTAGGGTCTCTAGCACCTCACTAGGCGTAGACAATATAACCGTCCGACTGCTCACAGCATGCTGAAACCACATTAAACAGTACGTCTGCGACATCTACCGCGACCTACTTAAGCTTAATCACTATCCCGCCGCCTGGAAGGACAGAGAGATCGTGTTTATCAGGAAGCATGGCAAGAAGGACTACACGGTTCTAGGCTCTATAAGACCCCTCGCCATGCTACTCTGCCTCGGCAAGGGATTTAAAAGGATTGTCGCCCAGCGCATAGCCCACTTAGCTATACTGCATGGCGTACTAAGCCCCTAACATAGAGGGGCTCTGCCAAAAAGGTTAGCTATAGATTTAATTGCCGCCTTCACCCACGACGTAGAACTGGCCTTTAGCAAAGGCTAGCACGTCACCATAGTTACTATAAACATGCTTAGGGCCTTTAACGCCCTCCTCGTTAACCACCTACTACACCAAATAAAAGGACAAGACTAGCACCAAAAAGTGCTCGTGCTCACGCGCAACATTCTTACGAACCGACACATACTTGTCCGCCACGGCCAACACCGATCCGGCCGCCACCCAGTGGCCTGCGGCACCCCACAGGGCTCGCCCCTCTCACCGGTTATCTATATGCTGTACCTGGCGGAACTTCTCCTCTAGGACACCACGCTGCGATTTGGATATGCTGACGATATTTGCCTATATAAAGCCACTTATAGCCTAGACTACAACGTTAAACAAATCGCGGAAGACGTCCGCAACATTATTAGATATAGCGCAGATAATAAGATTACTTTCTTACTAAATAAGCTTAAAATAATATATCTCACACGGTAGAAAGGAGACTACGCGCCTCCCTGTATCGTTAACGAGAACCTCACTATATATCCTATTTTTCCTAAGAGTGGGAACGGGGCCCTGCGCTGGCTAGGCGTATAGTTTAACAGGAAGCTAACCTTTAAGGCCTACGTCGCGACTTGCGCTGCTAAGATAAGGGTTGTCGCACACCACATTCGCAGCTTGGCTCGGATTAAACACGACCCCCTACCAGGGTCCCTTCGTAAGGCGGTGATCGCCTGCGTCCTCCCACGGCTCCTTTACGGTGCGGAAGCCTAGTACGGAGGCAGAACCAAGCCCTCTAGAATCATGTGCTAATTAAGAAGCGCTAAGGTAAGCACCTAACTAGGCTAGTATATTAACGTACTTAATAAAGTCCTTAAGTAGACATGCAGAGCCGTCGCGCCGGCCTATTAGACCACACCTACTATCGCTATCTTCCAGGACGCAGGACTCCCCTTAGCGGTAGTAGCACTCAAGACATGTAAGTTTCGCTTTATAGCATACTTACTAATGGTTAACGATAAACACCCGCTAACTACTAGGACCCTCCTACCTATAGTTAGAAGAGGCTAAGGCGCAGGCCTCCTACAAAGAGCCCGCTTAAAGGTATAATAACTCGCACAGATCTTTAACCTGGTACCTCGACCAGATTTCCGCGCCCCCCACTACTCCCCCAGGAGCCGCACCAACCCCATAGACTAGGCAGCCAAGAAGGACGCCGCCCGTCTTTTTAAGGAGTAGTGGGCTCTCCTCCCACCAACCGCTATTACCGTCTTCTTAGACAGCTCTAAATAATGGATTGACAGCGTTAAACACGTCACGTACGGCTACGCTGTATATAAAGGACAGGCCCTTATTCTATAGGGTAACGGCTCCCTTAACCCTAGGTCCTACGTTTTCGACGCCGAAGCTATTAGCGCTTAGCGGGGACTCGCCTACACGCTTATTACGCCTACCTACTAGCTAAGACGCATATACATGTGCATTAACAGCACTTTTGTTATATAGTGCATAAGAGGTAACCTGTCCCCCTCTTTATAATGGGCGTTTGTTAGGTGCCAGGAGACAATGGAGAACCTGGACATTACTATTTAGTAGGCCCTAGGTCACTGCGAAATAGAAGGGAATAAATTGGCGGACTAGCTAGCTAACGACGCGGCAAAGTCTCCCCGACCTCTATACGGCATGGCAGCTAAGCCTATAGTCTCAGGCCTTAATTCAGACGTACGCGCCCACACGAGGAGCGCTAAAATAGACTAGTGGCGCGCCCGCTCACCCAAGTTATCTAAATAGTACATGCAGTGGGACCTCACTTACTGCCCTACAAAATAGCTAAAGGAGCTTACCCTCTAACGTCTAACGCTTGCTAAGCTCCTGTCCATACGCACCCGCCACGGACACTACGCCTGGTACTATAAGAAATTCAGGCATAAAGACGCCGTCACGAAATGCCCCTACGGCGTAGACCTAGCGCCTGACCACATCGTACACTGCCCACGATTAGTTCGAAAGTTCGGTTACTGGCCAAAGCGGCCAGCGTGCCCCCCTAACACCACCAGGGAAGGCGTGGAATACCTAAAGGCACTAGAGCTAAATAATTTCTAACTTCTACTTAAGCTTACAAAAGATTAAGCTGCTCCTACTCTACTCTTATTATTAGACTACATGTATAATAGATAAACCCAGACACCTTAGCCTATAGGCAAGAAGACAAGGATTTAGCCCCCGCACGAAAGGGGGCGGACTCTCACGAGCCGCTGTAAGAGACAGCAATAGCTTTATAGCAAGAAACGCCTTCACTACTTTGGCTAGCCCCAAAGTAGCTGCTCGGCGCGTCCCCATGCCCCATGGGAGGCTTGAACTTTACGTTCCTGGACGATAATTAATACTACTACTACTACTACTACTAACGCTTTCTAATTAACAGGGCTATTTAGGTAGTCTCGAGTAATATATTTTAACTTTTTATAATAGTAGCAGGTAAGCTAGCTACTTAAAGCTATAGTAGCGGCGCTCGTTAGCTATATATAAGTAAGGGGCTACGCTAGTATTAAAGCGTACTCGCGAGACCTAGTAGCTAAGGTAGGAGTAGCCTTCTTTTAAGATTCTCGTTCGGCGCGCGCTATAACCTAGAAGTCTGTAATTGCTACCTCTCGTGCGAGGTTGCGGGCGATGTTAATAAACTTAGAGTAATTATCCTTAAGGCGATAAATGTCACGGCCTATATTTATATAGAGTTAATCTATAAGCTTCTTGTAGAACTTTTTAACTTATTAATTAGTAAGTAGCTTGCGCTGCGTCGCAAGACGAAAGAAGTCTACTTAAAAGCTAGTAAACATAGCTATAGAGTAGAGGCGTAGTTAGATAAATGCCTAACAGGCCTTCTTCTCCTTATATAGGTCGCTAAAAGCTTGCTCTATTATATCTATTATAAATTTGCTATTAATGCGTTCGCCACCATCTCGTAGAGCTCTAATTAAAGTTATAAGTTAGTTACGGGCGGGATCCTCTATGCGTGTAGTTAAATATGCTGTAATACGCTCTTAGGTATCTTCTAAAGTCTCTCCTATAAACTAATCGCGATTAGACTAAAGTTTATTCTCTATATAGGCCCTCTAGTGCTTAAAGGTCGTAGTTATCTTGCTATCTAAGAGCAGCGGAGGGTCTAGGAACTTAATTAAGCGCTAGCTTGCGCCTAAAGAGCGTGTATATAAATAAGTAATAGGCTTAAATAGTGATAAGCGCGAAAAACATAAGTTATTAGGCTTACTAGACTTAGAGCTTAGCGGGTTATTAGTAGAGGGGACGCTCTAGCTTAGGGTCTAAGGGAGAATTTAGAATTTAGTTATACGAGATTAAGTTATTAGTATATTAAGGGTAGAGCCTACTATAGCCTGTTTAGCAAGTTAGGCTTCTAACCTGTCTATCTTTTGCTACGCTTAAACAAGGGCTCTATGCAGCCCTTCGCCTTTAGCTAAGGTATTAGTAGTAATCTAGTAGTATATATGTAGTTATTGTCGCTCTATACTATAAAGAAGTAGCTAGCTAACTAGCTCTATAGTAATCTTTGCTAGTTCCTGCCTAAAATACTTAATTACGGCCTCTAGCGTCGCAGTAATTAGGTTATTACTAGTAAACGTGGGTAGCTAGGGAGGTTGCAAGAGGCCCTTATTAATACCTTACTAGATATAAGCAAGTTTTAGGGAAGTGTCTTAATTATGGTTTTCCTTAGTAATAGAGCCGTAGCTCTGGATTTCGTGTTCTTAGTAGATAAAGGGCTTAGATAGGTTATACGCGCTGCCCAGCATCTCCTTTTCTAAGACTAATACTATAAATAGGTGTTTTAGTGCTATTTTATTAATACTGCGGGTAGAGTAGCTAGTTATTAGTTCTCTAATAAGGAGAAGGCGAGCAGGTAGTGCTTAGGATAGTTAGTAGGGATAGGTTCCTCTCTTATAGAGGCTAGGGCTCTTATAGCCTTCTTTACGTAAGTAGTGGGTTGCCTATATAGCACGTTCGTTAAGTAAAGGGCGATAGGCTAATTAGCTCTCCTAGCTAGCTACGGCGTGCTATTTTTAAACTACGTCCTTTAACTCCCTTTAAGCGGTACGTTGCTTAGTAGTATTAGGACCTCTTATTACAGGTAATTATACTTTATAATAAACTAATAGCTTAGCGTAGTTATATAATAGATCCCTTAAGGTAGTTATTATTAAGTCGTGCGCGCAGGCAGATTAAGCGGTTTAACTTAATATTTTATTACTATCTCTAGCTAAGTAAAGAGATCTTAGTGTAATATAAGGACAGGCATAGGCTCCTACATTAAGAGAGTAGATAAGGTAGGTGAGCTCTATTTTAGCTACACTAAGATGAGGAGACTATAGGTATATAGGCCTGCGGCGCTTTTATGCGCTGCCGCTCGGCACGGAATATCTATCTATTTAAGATAGCTACACTGGGTGCGTGGGCAGCTGCGCCCAGGCGTGAGGTAGCTACACCCAGGCGTGAGGCAGTCGCGCCTCTCACGCGAGGTTATGTGTCCTGCCGGCATGCCAGGCCGTCACAATAATAGACCCTCTACAAAGAAGATTAATATACTATTTATTACTAAGCTAAGAAATATAGCTACTTTCCCTAAACGTACTAACGATGTAGATAGGAGTAGTTTAACTACCCTATTGCCTATTACGACGTTCACCTCTAGGATAAACGCAAAACACGATACTTTCTACACCTTAACTAAGCGCTAAACTAAGTAATATCGCTACTAGTTAATAGAAAATACGTATCTAATAAATAGCAAACATGCTTACACCCTAATTATAAAGAACATAAAGAATAAAAAGGGAAGCATAGGTTTAATCGCATACTAAAAGGGACTATAACCCTTAGAATTAAAATGGTAATAAAGGAAGAAGACGGTGAAGCTTTCCTAGTAAAGGCCTAGCAGTAGCCTTAGGAGAAGAAAAACGAAGGACGCCTTAAACCTACGAAGCTAGCTAAAAAGAAAATGTCTTTTTTAGACCTAGGCTTAGGCGGGAAAACGCCTTTAAGGAAGTAAATGCTATAAATAGTTAGGTATTAATTAAGCTACTAGTATAGCTTAAAGAAACATAGATAAAAGCCATGCTAGACTTAGGAGCACAGGAAAGTTATGTGTTAAGGAAAGCACTTAATAGAGCAGGACTCTATAAGCGCAAGAAGGCTATACCCTATACTATCTATGTCGCGAATAGATAGCTGATGCCCGGCAAAGCAACAATCGCGTACGAGGTTAAAACTACCCTTACAATCTATAGACACTAGGAATTAATTACCCTTAATATTATTAAGGAAGCCAATTACGACGTAATTTTAAGATTACCCTAGTTAAGGAAGCATAACCCTATAATTAACTAAGAAAAGAAAAAGCTATCCTTTAAGCGCTACAACTATGCATTGCAAGCAAAGCCTACGTATTAATAAAGCATAATAGTAAATAAGAGAACTATTAATAATATAGTCTCGCGACTAGAAGTTAATAAACGCGAAATTAACTTAGCAGACGCTAGCAGGAACTACTAAGTTATAAAGCGTAAGCATGAAGAGAATAGCACACCTTTTAATATCCTTAACGAATATAAAGAATGGAGTTATTTATTTTAGGAAGAGAAAGGAGTAAACGCCCTTCCTAAGCATACACACCAAGATCACCGCATTATTCTCGAAGAAGGAAAAACGCCGCCTTTTGGACCACTATACGGCCAGAGTAAAAAAGAACTCTAATGGACACGCGAATTCCTAAAGAAAGCCCTTAATAGGTAATAGATACGCAAGTCAGAATTATTAGCAGCGTTACCCTTAATATTTATTATAAAGAAGGATAGAACATAACGTCTATGTATTAACTATAGGAGACTAAACGACATAATAATTAAGAATAGATACCTACTACCAAATATACAAGAATCTCTAGACAGGCTAGGACGAGCTAAGATATTTACGTAATTTAACCTACAAGACGGATACCACCTTATATAAATATTAGTAGGTAATAAGTAGAAGACAGCCTTTTAAACCAGATACGGACTATTTAAGTACTAAGTTATGCCCTTTAGACTTACGAACGCACCAGCAACATTCTAAGTAATAATTAATAATATACTATAGAACTACCTTAATATATTTATAGTTACCTACCTCGACGACATCTTAGTATTCTCGGAACAGGAGAAAGATCATGTGCAACACGTATAGATAGTACTATAAGCGCTAGATAATACTAACCTATAACTAAAACTAGAAAAGTGTAAATTCTATATTACAGAACTAGAATTCCTAGGACATGTTATTAATACTAAAGGTATCTAAGTAAGCCCTTCGAAGATTAAGGAAGTAAAAAAGTAAAAATTACCTATTAATCTTAAGGAAGTGCAAGCCTTCCTTAAATTTACTAGATTTAATAAATAATTTATCACGGACTACTCTAGAATCACACTACCACTTACAAACCTTACGAAGAAAGATAAACCTTTTAACTAGATAGAAGAATGCGAACAAGCATTCTAAACACTATAAAAAGCATGTATTACGCTACTAGTCCTTATATACTTCTAAGATAACAAACCTTTGCGTATTGAAACAGACATAAGCGACTTGGCGGTAGGAGCATGCGCGAAACAAAAGAAGAATAGTAAATAGCACCTAGTTACATACTACGCACACAAGTTTACGCTAGAAGAATTATAGTACGAAGTACACGATAAGGAACTACTTACGATAGTAAAAGCTATTAAACACTAGAGGATCTACGCATATAGCTACTTAAAACTTATAATCTTTACAGACTATAAGAATCTTATACGCTTTACAACCACAAAAGAACTAACTTAATAATAAGTAAGATGGTTAGAAACGCTAGGACAATACAAATTCAAAATTATGTACACTCTAGGTAAAGAAAACAGACGAGCAGACGCTCTTAGCAGAATAAATAATAAAGGAGAAAAGGTTAAGATATACTTTATAATACTAAAGAAAAACCCTAATAGCTCTTTAGAACTAACCGCTAAACTCAACCAACTCCTTGTACTTACACGAGAAGTACCCAGAGAACTACAAAAGGAAGTTATACAACAATACTATAATAACCTAGTGTACGGACACCCAAGGATTAGAAAAACCATGGAACTTATCCAGCGGAACTACAGCTTTAAGGGAATTAAAGAAGTAGTAACTACCTACATCCGTAAATATGTAGATTGCTAGCGCAACAAACATGCAACACACCTTAAATATAGAGAAATATAAGCTATATAAATACCTGTTACACTATAGGAAGATATCGCTATAGACTTTATTATAGAACTACTAAAATTAAGAGATCCTGCAACCGGAATCACTTACAACGCAATACTAAATATTATCTATTAATTTACTAAATACGTGGAACTACTACCATGCCAGAAGACAACAATGGCTAAGGAACTCGCATTCCTCATCCTAGACTGACTTATATGGCACCACGGTATTCCAAAGATAATTATTAGCGATAGAGACAAACTCTTTACCTTAAACTATTAGACAACCCTGATGGCACTTATTAGAACAAAACGGAAATTATCGACAGCATACCATCCACAAACCGACGGACAGACAGAACGTACGAATTAAACTATTAAAACGTACCTACGCATCTACTGCAACAACCAGAAAAATAACTAGATTTCCTTACTACCTATGGCACAACTAGCATACAACAACAAAATATTAATAGTAACAGGATTTACACTATTTTATATAAACTACGGAAGATATCTACATCTCTTTAATTAAACACTTCTTATAGTAATTAGAACAGAGGAAGTAATAAATATAGCAGAAACTATAAAGAAAACACATGCACAACTCTAAGAGAATCTCGAGAAAGCTTAATAGCAAAGTATTTCCTACACGAACCAAAAAAGAAAAACGGCACCTTAGCTAAAGAAGGGGGATAAAGCATATCTGCTTATAAAAAATCTTCGAACCTAAAAGAAAAAGCATAAGAAACTAGATCATATTAAGGTCGGGCTATTTTTCATTATCGAATAAATATCACTAGTTAACTACTAATTAGAACTACCGCTAGATGCAAAGATACACCTAGTATTTTATATAGATTAACTCGAACCTGCAGACCCTAAAACACCAGTTAAAACAACCTTTTATTACTAGCTAGAGGAAGAAACCAAATTCGAAGTCAAGAAGATACTATAATATACAAATTAGCTACGAACATATCTAATTAAGTGGAAAGGATATCTACACTTAGAAAACACATAGGAACTAGAAGCAAACCTTAGAAACTATCGCTAATTGTTAGCATAATACTATCGTCAGACCACAAGAAGGAATTAGGAACAATTAGAGGAGAATCCAATAAAAATTCGTTAAGAAGAAGATCTATTAATAGATTAGGAAGAGGATTATTAGCCTGTAACCAGCCCGGATTAGCGAAGAAATCGTTTCGGAACAGAGCGTCTGCACTCAAGCTCTCTGTCTCTTACACCTTATCCTAGGCATCTAACAGTTTTCTATCCCGACGCGCAAACAACTTCTTACGACCCTCTAGCTTAAGGAGCTTACGCTTGCTACAAGTAACGGCCTCCTTAGCACGAGCTAACTCTAATCGCTTTTTACGCTCTTAATCCTCTACCTTCTCCCACTCCTCTTTAGGAACAAATAATTCGCATTCGCTCCTTGCAGCGATACAACTAGCACAATAACTAGATGCAGTATCCACAAAACAATAAATATTCAGCTTTTTGCAGCAACCGCAACGAAAAGGCATCTCCCTACTACTTTCTTTAACACGGCGAATACGATTACGTCGCTCTTAGGTCGAAGTCTTCTTGCGAGGCGCACGCGCTTTGCGAGGCTTGAGATCCTTAGGCATGATTAGGAAGGCACTAAGGCCAGAACGCGAAAGCAGCGACTTACGCGGGTATTTATATGCGACGACCGTATCTGCAGCTAGGGGGCGCGGAACGAGGATACCGAGGACGCTATCTGAAAGAGGGGAGGTGATGTTAGGATCTGAACATGTATGGAACGCGGAGAACCAACCTTAGCCCCTTAGGGACCAGCTACCCCTTTGGGATCTTAACACTATTTAGCGTTAATGTATACATTTCCTTTATCCGTTAGACTAGGAATAGAAACTTATTAAAAGTTTTTAGTTAATGCCTAAAGCTATTATAAAGCTATTATAATATTTAAATGTAAAGAGCTTATTTCTATTTATAATAAACTCCTTTATTAGTCTGTGTTTCGCGAATACTATACTATTTGCCTTATAGACTAGTTCTTTTACTATTATAGATTTTTTTAGGCTTAAACTTAGCTATTTTAGTTAAGTAGTCTACTAGTACTATAATAGTATTATATATCTGCTTTATTCCTAACTATTGTAACTTTAAAAGCTTTACTATAAACTCTATTATTGTTAAAATCCACGATCCAACATAACACCAAATGCTTAATATAAACACTACTTGTCTGCACAGCCTCGCCTTCCGCACTAAGGGAACTATGTAACCCTATCATACCCCTGTACCCCCTCACTTCTTGTCAGATAGAATAAGCTACGGTGAGGTCAGATCTGTACAATCGAGCAGGGACCACTTGGCTTGGCACACTAGCAAAATATCTGAAACCAACTAAACACAGTGGAGAATACAAAAAAAAATAATAAATACTATCAAGTTGCATCAACATCTACTTATTATACTATCTGACAATTAAGAGTCTTACTGCCCTGACTAATACAATATGGCGCAACTCTCAAACCGCGATTCTACGGTACACCTGAACACCTCCGCAGACCACAGGGGGTAGAGAACACAACTCCAGGCAAGATGCGTAGTACATAACATTTAGGATAAAGTTAATCCAAATTTAACCACGCTATTAACCCCAAAACCGCTACTAATAAGGGCTCTAGTTATTACTAACTACGCGCCAGCCGCGAATATTAAAGTCTTAATAAGACTAACTAAACTATTAGCTAGAGGCTAGAAGGCTTTTAAAGAAGACCTTAAATACTATAAGATCCTCTTTAAGCAATATAAGAGCGATTGACATAAATATAAAAAGGAGTAATTAAGCCTTTAGCACATCGTTGTGTTTATCTAATTAATTATGTCACCGCACCTACTACGCACATGTTGCCTGCCAGATAAGCCACTACAATAGTGAATTACTAATCTACAAAAGATAATTGGCATGAGCGACTAACTTAAACGAGAATAAGCACGTACCAGATACCGTGCGGCACTTAAGCCAATAAGAAGCCCTTAATAATAGGATACTTGGCTAGCTAAGTACAACAAAGCAGCTGCGGAAGCAGAAGCCTTCTAAGTTACTAAGCTATTATAAATTAATATAATTATAAAAGACTTTATAGATGCCGTAAACAAGGTTGCTCCTATATAGTCTACGAATTTTTAAGATAATGGTCAATTCGCAGCTAGCATGGATTAAAAAGAGATAATATAACGCTTCTAAGAACACATAATAATAAATTATCCCCTTAGATTAGGGAAACACAAAGTATTTATATCTAATAATGCATTACTTTTTGCTAAAGGTAGTGCACCCACCTAGGGTAATAATAAGAACGCCTATCCTGCTAAAAGCGCGTTATCGAAATAAAACTAAGGTAGACCTCGTAATTAACGTACAGCGGGCAGGAAAACCACCACGCTTAAATAGCCTATAGATTTAGAGCCTATTGCCACAAGAGGAGCAAAATGCCCTGCATGTAGACAACGCCATAGTATAAGGGACTGCTATTATGTTAATCTAGACAAGGCTCCTAAATGGTAGAAACTAAACGAGACTATTAGCAAGCTTATATAATTTAAGCGTGAGAAAGACGCAACGTTCTAGGGGCTAATTTATAGATAAAGCAGGATCTGATTAAGAACACTAATTACGAAATAATCGCACACTCTAACGCCCGAGATCCTTAAAGATTAACTAGAGGGCTAAAGAATTACTGCTACTAAAGTAGCTTTTAACTTAGCAGCAAGAGGGAGAGATACTACTAACTATCTACTATAGAAGTTATTTATCCTTAACTTAGGATTAACCTGCCACATTACTAACAACCCTAATCGCATTTACAGTTTCCGACCACCACTGCCTGGAGACTATATATGGGCCGGAAATTCCAAAGTGTGGATTAGAGGATATGGGTCTATTAACCTTACTCTAAAGAATAACACTAGAATAACAAAATTAACCTTATAAGATGTGGCTATTTGCCTAGACCTGTTATATAACTTAGTGTCATTCTAACTATTAAGGCACAAAGGGATCTAGTAGGATATATAAATAGACCTAACTACTCTCTAAGGAGCTAAGAACAGAGCCATTAGAATTATAACTAAGATATTTAGATAGTAGGTGCTAGAATATAATCCGCTACCACCTGCCACATATCACACACACAAGATCACTACAAGAACTAAAAAAGGACCGTAAAAGGCCTTAGCTATGCTATGGCACAAAAGACTAGGATACCTAGGCCTAGCGGCTATTAAACACCTAGTGCAGCAAACTAAAGGGGTGCGTGTTAAAGGCATTATAACTGTAGAATGCAACTTATGCGGGAGAGCAAAGTCTAGACAGTAAATAAGCCGCGCCCCACGAATAAACAAAGATAGACCTGGAGAGAGGCTTAGCATTAACTTCCACACATACAAGATCCAAGAAGTTACTAAAGAGAAGAGTTAATTACTAATTACTAATAAGTTTTTAGGCATGCAATAGGACCTCTACTTTATAGATTACTAAATAGTAAAGTTAATTATTAATGCCCTTTTAGTATTTATCTTATTCCTTAAGAACTACTACAACATCTCTGTTAAGACTATTAAAGCA
>ML976656.1:1960690-1979544 GCA_010015655.1 Bimuria novae-zelandiae CBS 107.79
ATAAAGGAGAAGTTATAGACAAGGCTAAGATAATAAGAATGCTTGCTAAAGGCTTAAAGCCCTATTAAAGTTAACTTCTACCTCTACTAACGTGCCGAACTAAGCTTAAAGATTACCTAATAGGCGAGATATTCTAAGAGGCTAAGCAAGTGCACCTCGTAAGCTACTAAAAGATAAAATTATAGTTAGAAATTCTAGTAAAGAAGATTAAACTAATAGGATAGCAGATCCTTAACTGCATGTAGGTATACACCTATAAACTTAATAAGCACTATCGCTTACTAAAGTGCAAGGCGCGACTAGTTATCTAAGGCAATTAGTAATAAAATATTACCTCGCAAGACACTTACGCAGCCACGCTTACTAGCCGGTTATTCCGAATAATAATAGTAATAGTAGCTTACTATAATATAGAGCTCACGCAGTACGACGTCACCAACGCTTTTATTTACGCAACAATAGATCGAGAGGTGTACATAAGAATGCCTTAGGGTTATTAGAAGCCTGGAATAATATTATAAGTAAATAAAGCACTATATGGCCTTCGCATTTTACTACTCCTCTAGTAAAGAGAATTTACAATAACGCTTAAAGCGCTAGGCTTCTAGATAGTGCCTTACGAGCCGTGCTACCTAATTAAAGATAGAGTTATTATATTCTTTTACGTCGACGACATCATACTCGCGTACCATAAGGATAAAGAATAAGAAGCTTAATAAGCAATTAAACGCTTATAAGACAAGTACACTCTTACTAGAGGAAACAACCTTTAATAGTTTCTTAGCATGGAGGTTGTACGGGACTGAATAAGCCGTAAGATTTAACTATTACAGGCCTCTTATTTAGACAAGATTAGCTAACTAGCAGACAAGATAAACATTCGACATAACACTCTAATAGCTATAATTAAATTACTACTAAGGAAAGGATTAGCAACACTAACTAAGATTAATAAATTTTAACGCAAGATTGGATCGCTGCTCTTTGCTATAGTCACTACCAGGCCAGACATTGCCTTTGCAACATCACGATTAGCTCGATTTCTGTTAAACCTAGGGACTGAGCACTAAGACGCAACAGACCGAGTTCTCTTATACCTTTAAAGTATAAAGTAGCGAGCCCTATAGCTTAGAGGTAACACTAGACTTTAGATTGCAAGCGATGCATTATTTGCTAATAATATAATAGACCGTAAGAGCTCTTAAGGTTACGCTATTAAGCTCTTTGGCGGTCTTATCGCCTAAAAAGCAAATAAACAAGACACTGTAATAATATTAACTACTAAGGCCGAGCTGCTGGCTCTTTCTTAGGTAGCTAAGGAAGCACTCTTTATCTTAAGACTACTTTAAGAACTTAAGATTAAACTAGACGCGCGCACAGTTACTATTTAGTGTAATAATAAATAAACTATACGCCTAGTAACTAAGGAGGTTTCCTGCCTCTAAACCAAACTTTGGCATGTGGACGTCCACAACCACTAGATCTGACAAGAAGTATCTATAGGCAGGATTAAGGTGGAGCATGTGCAGTTAGCGGATATAATTACTAACGGTCTTATAAAGGTGCTCTCTAAGAGCAAGTGGGAGGGTTTTCTCTAATAACTTAGATTAGTTAATATAGAGACTAAGGAGGTAACAAATACTATGCCTCTTAAAAAGATTTAAGAGCAACTTAAAGACCTTATAATTACATAAGTGCCAGCTTGAAGAGTTTCCAAGCTAAAGGGGTGTGTTAGATAGAATAAGCTGCGGTAAGGTCAGATCTGTACAATCGAGCAGGGACCACTTGGCTTGGCACACTAGCAAAATATCCGAAACCAACTGAACACAGTGGAGAATACAAAAAAAAACAATAAATACTATCAAGTTGCATTAACATCTACTTATCATACCATCTGACACTTCTAGTTAACCTAATATGTGTGCGTACCACAGCAGGAGGCGAACTGGGTTGATTGCTATCTAGTAAAGTCAGAGTGGTTATATACATGAAGTGGAGTATCTAGAAGATTCTAGATCAGCAGGGTCACATGACTGTGTGACGACATAGTCGAGTTGTGATGTTAGCTAACACACCCCCCCAGCTTGAGTGAATTGCAGAAACGAAAGCTGAAAAAGGAGTGACTCTGAGCTCTTGGTGATCTCTGCGTGTGTTCCTCTAGTACCACCCTCCGAGCTCGTTTGGTACAATATCCTCTGAGTCTGTTCGAGGCTCTAGTAATGCTGAAATATCGCTGAGTCCTAGCTGGCGCACAAAGCTGGCGTGCTTTTGGCGTGGAAAGATCTTTGTGAGGCCGTCAGCTGGCATTTCTGCGGTAGGCTTCCATTTAATCTGCAGTCTGCCTTCTGATACTTCCTGACATATCTAGTGGTGGTGCACATCTTTGGAAGTTCTCCAGCTAGCTTTGCTGGGGCTGGCGGATTTGAGGCTGCTGGAAAGGCTGTATAGTATGTAGCTAAGGCTTGATTTGGTTGCTTCCTTGCTTGTTTGCCTGCTACAATGTTGCTGCTGCTTCCAACCTCGGGATCAGCCATTTTGGGTGCATTGTTTCTCTGTCGATCTGGAACATATTCGTCTGAACTCGCCCATCCTTTGGGTAGAGTGGAAGGTTCCTTTTGATGCTGGCTTTGGTGGTCTGAAGCGATCGGTCTGAGCGGTCCTTGACTAGTAACATTCTCCTGCTGCGGTGCTCTGATATGGATTGTTGGTTCATCGTCTTCTTGATCAGACTGCATGTCTTGGAGCAATTGCTCCTGCAACTGCTGTTCGGTGTCCTGCTCTTCTGCAGTTTGCTAGTTATCCTGCGCATCCTGCGCGCCTGTGTTGAAGATATCCTCGCCTTCCTCCTGCTGAGGCGGCGCTGTGTTGCCACGAATTGATGGCTCCGGCGTCGGTAGATAGGCCATATAAGGGTCATCCTCCTTGTTTCGATTGGGTATAGTGTGAAGCCGTGACTGCATCGGCTCAATTAGATCGGTTAGAGTGGCCTGTGTGTCTTGGGAGTGAGGTATATCCAAGACCTCAATTTCTTCCTGTGTCACAGCCTCTCTCTCTAAGTCATCACCGAAACGACTCTCGCGCTTGAAAATCACGTCTCGTACCCAAATCACCTGGTCCTTTTTAGGTAGCCAAATGCGAAAAATGTTAGTAGAGTTGTATCTAACCAGGTATCTAACAAAAGTGCGAGATTTAAGCTTATCAGCCTTCTTCAGCTTTTTGTTGAGAATGTAAGCTTTGCATCTAATCGGAGCAAAATAAGCAACTAAAGGCTGTTTGCCATAAACAAGCTTATAGGGCGTTTTCCAATAGATAGCTTTTGTTAGTGTGACATTAGCGATTTGAGCGGCAGTAATAGCTAGTTTATTTAATAGTAACTTTGATAGTCCTGCTTAAATTCGAAGCGCTCTTACTTTTATAATAATAACATGTCCTGCTTTTTCTGCTACGCTAAGCTACTTAGCAGTATCTAGAGCTTGTAACTTAATCTTAAAGCCTGCTTGCTTCGTAATGTTATAGAGCTCAAGGCTATAGCCCCGCTTACTATTAATCTTAAGTACAACCACAATGTACCTATACTGACGCTGGATCTTGTTGATTAATGCTTTTAGCGCTGGCACTACCGAGTGTAGTGTCTTGTCTGTGAGTGTGGTTACTTCATGCCACTTTGAGTACTCGCACACAGCGTGTAGCAAGTATTGGTCTCTGTTGTAGCAGGTCTCCCCTGTAGGGATAAGCTGCACAAGATCGATTATAATGCGATAGAATAGCCTTATAGCCTGTTCTTCGGGCTGGCGTCTGCTCACTTAAGCTGCCAATTTCGCTTTAATGCATGTGTCGCATTCTTGTAATTGAGGTGCTCGGGTATCTAGATCCAGAGCTATCCCTCTTATATTCTTATTTACATGATTAATTGCTTCCTTGCTCGCATGGGCAAATAACTTATGAGCTTTAATGTGAGATACTGTAATTAGGCGTTAATCCTCTCTCGAGGCCTTGTATGCTCGCCGAAGCGCTGTAGCAAAACTACTCAGCGTTGGTCGGTCGTTGTCCTCGGCATTGATGATCCAGTGGCCGTCCTTGTGTTGCAGCGAGCAAATGACGTTTGACGGATGATGCTGATATATCACATCTCGTCCTAAGTCAAACTGCACACCTATTGCTCGGCATCTTAAGAGGCTTACAACGTTCGTGAAGAAACCTTCTACAAGAGCAACATCTATAAGTTAGATCTAACCTATGCTATAAGGCAAGTTTATATTAAAAGTAACTTTTCCCTAGGCTTATATAGGTACTATTAATCCTCCTATAAAGAGAATATCCTCTAGTTCTGCCTTGCGCGTCTCCGTCCATCCGAAACGGGTTAAGTTACAGACATGAATGTTAGAACTAGGGTCTAGGATCTATTAGTTAATAATTATAGGTAGCGCTTTCTGCTACACCTGTTGCGGCTGTATAATAGAGAATGAGCTGTGGGCAGCAAACCTCTAATTATAACTTACTAACGTCTTTCTGTTATTAAGCTTTATTAGCTTATCTGCCTTCTTTATGCTTATCCCATCTCTTGTAAGGATATTACTAATTTTCTTAACTTGCTCTAGGTCCTTTAAGGCCTCCATAATCTTGGCTTGCGTGGCCTATACTAGTCGGAAGTTCTTTGGTCTCTTTAGATAGTCTGGGACTAGGTACTAGCAGTCCTTGTACCAGTGTTGGCTTCCACAGATACACTCTGGTTTTCCCTTTGGCGATCGTTCTTTCTGTTCTTGGCTTTGTTGTGCTAAAACGCCTAGTGTAGCAAACGTTCCGGGTGAAGCCGTAGTAAGTCCGATTCGTCGATGATATATCCTGAATTGGGCAATATAGTCCGCTAGAGATTAAATCTCATCCATTGTCCTAATAGTTTCTTTTAGAATAAGGTCGTGGTGTGATGCAGCGGCCCACTTAGGAGTAATTATTCTAATAACTGCTAGAAAATCGTCTTAGGCTTGATAGCCTGTCGTCTTAGGAAGGTCTGCCTCCCTGCATTAATTTATAATGTGAATCTAGTTATTAAGCTATTATTTAAGGTTGCGGCTTTAAGGCTTCTCCTGTAGAGCGCGGTATTTGGTTACTAGCTCTTTGCTACGTGCAGCTACGGTTAGTATAAGCTACTACTTAAGCGCGATTAATTAATTATAGACGTCGTCTTTTCTATTAATTAGGTAGAGGTGGCGAGTCGCGATGGTGCGGCTAATTTCCATAAGAAGCTCGCCTTCTCTCTGCTTTAGGTTTGTATATTCTATTCTCTCGTATCTTTAGTCGTAAAGGAGATCGCTGTACATCGCCTGCTAGCCTGCATTTAACTGGCTAATTGCAGTTGCTCTAGCCTTGATAGCGCTGGGCAATAGTTTTGTGGGTTTAATAAGCTTTAGTAGCTTATCCTTTGGCTTTGAGATGTCGTAGTATTTCTAGATACTATCTACAACGGCCTTCTCTCTTCGTAGCTGGAACCACGACTCCTAATCTACTAGTCTATCTAGTATAACAGTCACGCGTGTGACTCCTTGGTCGCTAAGCAACATCGTGATTAATAGCGACACCACTTTATAGCTATCGTCTATATCAGGTCTTCGACGCCAATGCTATGGCGATTAATAATAAGGTCTCCAATGCTGACGTCACGGCTATTGACAATAAGGTCTGTATAAAAATAAACTTAGTAATTGTTAATTATAAGTGTAATCCGGGCTCATAACTGTGTGCGTACCACAGCAGGAGGCGAACTGGGTTGATTGCTATCTAGTAAAGTCAGAGTGGTTATATACATGAAGTGGAGTATCTAGAAGATTCTAGATCAGCAGGGTCACATGACTGTGTGACGACATAGTCGAGTTGTGATGTTGGCTAACATAATACTATACCGAAACCCCTTCGCCTCCACACCACCTGGTACTCTATCACATCCATAAGAACTAGAAGGAAGGTATATAGAACTATTATAGCACATACATAAGACAAGACAGACACTAGATACCAAAGACAGAGAGTTACTTGTTTATTCCTTGCTACCTGTAAACCGACACTAATTAGTGGTTACCCTCACAGTCGATGCTATAAGAGATAACCACAGACAGCAAGAAGAACTAGAAGAGACACGACAAGGGGTATAGCAATACCTTAAACCGTGTGCTAACAAGACCCTAAGCGTTTACCTGGGTCTCCGCGTTTATTACGCCTTCGCTAGAAGCTCGCGCGTCGTAGCCTACCACTAAGTAACAAGGACTCTAAGCGTTTACCTAAGTCCTTATCCATCACGCTCTACAGTACCCGCTACTAATAGTACTATTAATCAACCTGCGTCTTACTCTCTTAAAGAGATGCCTTACGACCCCTAAATTGCTTTCCTACAATGCCTTTTACTAACTATCTTACGAAGGAAGAACAGGCGCTTATTAATAAGGATAGCTAGGGCTAGCCCCTTAATGTTAATAAGAATATAGACATCACGAAAATTAATATAAAGAGTGTAAACATATATATCCTCTTCTACTACCGAATCTCCCAAAACAAAGAATGGGAGGACTATAAGCTATAGGAGCAGATAACTATTATCTTTAAAGGATAGCTAAAAGAACTTTTTAATAAAGGTAATAAATCTCTTGTTACTAAATTCTAAGACCACCTACGCAAGCAAGGCGTCTTTATAGCTAAGAATAGTAAGTTAATTGCCTATAATATCGTAAAAGCGCTGCAGGGCGACTATTATAAATAGACTAATAAAGAGGTTGCTTACTAGCTTAAAATAAACAAGAAGTTTAACTCGCGCTTTAATCTAAATCTTGCGACATCGCCTCTATATAATACGCCTTTGTTATAGCAATCTTTTTAACAACCTTCTACGCACCTTACTTCTCCTTAACTAGCTCTAATAGCACGCACTGTCTACTAACCTATACCTTTACTAAAATAGTAGCCTACTATATACCTGCCCCCTTATTAGTAGCACAACGCGCCTTTATCCTCTACGCAGTAGCTGAACCAGTATAATACGTATAACCCCTATTAGTAGCACGAAAGCCCTATAGACGCCACACGTCTTAATAACACATATTAACTTATTACAGACCTCTGCAAGCTATACGATAATAAGAAGCGCTTTAGAGGTAAGCTATATAACGTGTTTAATACTAAATTTAGAATCTTCCGAGACAATTGCAGCAAGATAGGGCTACCTAAGTAATACTAGGATCGAGCTTTTTCTATTATACTAAAAGATAAAGCGTCTAACTACTACTATAACCACCTCGCGGGTTAGGGCTATAATTTTAAAATAATAATAGATATGACGAAGAGCCACTTCTATAATAAAGAGAATTATTAATTGTACCTTAGCGAGTGGAGAATAACCACGCTAGCAACGCGCAATAGACCTGCGACGCTTAAAATAACTACACTACCTATTAACTCTAATATGCGCGTTTGGCGCAAGAAGGATGGATAGATAGGCCCCTATAAGCTTATTACTATAACAAATAAGACCTGTACAATACAGCTGCCGCATGGCCCTACAAATTTCCGCTCAACGGTTATTAAGCCGTACTACACGGATACCTCCCTGACAAACAACAAACTAGCCACGCCACTAGCAATTAATAATAAGGATAATAGCTACCCGATAGATATGCTAGACAACGGAGACGATAATTAGGATAAAGATAGCGAAACTAGTAGGACTAACTAGCATCAAGAATAAGCTTCTAAACTCCCTTAACAAAAACGCGGCTAACCTAAAGGTAGTAAGAATAAGCCTAAAGCCACTATAGCCCGCGCGAACCCTTATAAGATAGCTTATGTAGCTCTTATAGCGTACACTATCTACGCAGCGCCTAACGAAGCTTATATAATAGAGGTCTTTATAACGCACAAAGAAAACACCAATTGGCTACTTGCTATATAGCTACGCTAAGAGCAAAAGATAACTACACCTAGTTAATTATTTAAGCTATTAGACAACAAGGAAATTAATAGCCTTATTACTAATAGAGTCTTCCGCTTTGAATAATACGATCCCGGTAAGCACTAAGGACGGATTTTTAAATCGCGACTAGTACGCAAAATTAAAGGCAAGACTACTACTACCTTATATAAAAAATTACGTCTTGTAGTGCAAGGCTATTAAGACGACGGCAAAGTAATAATCCTTACCTAATCGCTAACTATCTAGCAAGCTAGCTAATAAATTATACTAGCTATTACTCCTTTACTCATGCGTAATAGAGTTCCGTTAATAAATAGAGAGATCTCGCTCTAGCTATAAGATATTACCTAAGCATACGTATAGTTACGCATAAAGCTTAACCGAGTAGTTATTGCCTACTTACCTAAGGAAATTAAATATAAGTATCTACTTAGCATAGTTATAATAGTTAAGAAGCCTCTATACGGCCTAGCTAAAGCTAGTACCTATTAGTGGGCAACATACAGCGCTTATTATAAGAAAAAGCTTTACATAGAGACCTTAACGTATGATCTATGCCTGCTTGTGACCACTACTTAAGACGCCTTTAGTATAGTAGGCATGTAGACTAACGACACACTTATCCTTGCGGATAAACGTTTCTCTAACCTAAAGGAGAAGGAGTTAACATTTATAGTTAAGCTAAAGGAGAAGCTAACACCTACTACTTTATTAATTTTTAATGGCTGCGTCCTATTAATTAATCACACTAACAAGCTCTCACTATAACAAAAGGATTAGGGTAAGAAGATTCATCTTATTAACGCAAGCTTAGTTAACTATTAATAATAGTACGTTAAGTAGAGGGCTCGCGGCGCCTACATCGCGAGCATCTACTAACTAGAGGCAACTTTTAACCTTTCTATTACCGCACAAACTTAAGAGCCTACCGCTAACGACGTTAACGCGTTAAATAAACGCCTACAATAGCAACTAAATAATCTTAATCGTGACCTCACCTATAAGGCACTTAACCTGGCTTAGGCTAAAGTCTTTATCTTTATTAACGGCTCCTTCGCAAACAACAAAGATTTAAGTAGCTAGATTAGCTACATAATTATAGTAGCTATAGAAGATATTGCTAACGCAGAGTTTACTATTTACGACAATCTTATTTACTAGAGCTCTGTAAAGAGTAAATGCGTGACCTAGAGCGTACTTGCATTAGAAATCTACGCAATGGTAGGAGGCGTTAACCTCGCATACTTTATCACCTCAACGCTTGCCATGGTTACAAAGCAGCTTAGTCTGCTATCTCTCCCTCTAGTAGTTTGTACGGACTCATACTTACTGTATGAGTGTATTGTCAAGCTAGGAACGACTAAGGAAAAACGACTAATAATTAATATTATGGCCTTACGTCAATCATATAAGAGAAGGGAGTTATTTAAGGTTTAATAGGTAAATAGCTAAGATAACCCTGCCGATGCTATAATAAAAACATCGCTAAACAAAGCCCTAAAAACTTTTATTAGTATAAACTCGCTGCGCGTACAAGTTAATAGATAGGTAATACGCAAGGACCCTGTAAACTAGCTCTAATAATAATAATTATAACAACTACTATAGTTATTACCTTCTGACTTTCGCAAATAGCCTCTCCAGCGAGTGTACACCTGATCCACACTTGTTTTTACTATAAAAGAAAAGCTACCAGTGTCTACACAGCCTCGCCTTCCGCACTAAGGGAACTATGTAACCCTATTATACCCTTGTACCCCCTCACTTCTAGTTAACCTAATACTGTACCGAAACCCCTTTGCCTCTACACCACCTGGTACTCTATCACATCCACAAGAACTAGAAGGAAGGTATATAGAACTATTATAGCACACACACAAGACAAGACAGACACCAGATACCAAAGACAGAGAGTTACTTGTTTATTCCTTGCTACCTGTGAACCGACACTACTCTTATAATAACTTTGTATATATTACTAATTAATTAATTTAATCTCTAAACTATATACTATCCAGTTTATTTTACATTTTATAGTTATAAGCTTACCGTTTTAAAAATATAAGATAATTCTCCTTATCTAATTAATTATTAGATATATTATTTAGACACTCTAATCTATCTAAACACTTCTTGTATTACTTTATTTTTACATAATAGAGCGCACTTCATTTCCCCTTACTAGCACCTTAAGTAAAGTATATAGAGCTCCTTTATAAGCTCCTTTCTCTCTCTTCTTCTATTATACTAGATCCCCTTTGCCCTTAGCAATAGGCTAAAATTTATAATAAGCTTAGTAAAGCGCCTTCCTTAAACCTATAAAGGACTTTACTCTTCTAGTAAGTATAGTAAGCCTAACTAATTAAAAAAGGTAGCTAGTATAGTTTATATAGCTTAAGTTTTAGGCTATATAATAAGACGTTTAGAAATACGTTAATCTACACGTCCTAGTTACTAATAATTTTATAATAACTACTTTTAAATCTTAAGACCCCTAAAGCTCTTAAAATTATCTAATAATAAATATCATAACTTAAATAAGTTTAATAGAAAATAGTTTAGAAACGCAGCGTATCGTAGCGTTTCTTAAAATAAGAAATCTCTTAAAAAGCATAGGAAGGATCGTGCTAATTACTAAAATAAAGCCTTACCCTAATACTAGTTAGAGATATATAACTATAAGACGGGCTTAGCTAAGCACACTTCTAGAATATAGTAAATAAAAAATATATTTAATTAGATAGTTAAGACTATTAATATACAGCTCCTAACACCTACTATAATAAGTATTAGTAACTAAGAAAGTTCTAGCTTATAAATAATTATATAACAGCTTAAAGGGGAGCTCGCTTTATTAGATATAGTAATATTTAATTAAATTTAATAAGAATGCTACACCCTACTTAAACGAGCTTGCTAAAAAAAAATTAATCCAAAATAATAATATAAAAAGTAAAGTACTTTTTATATACTCGCCTTATAGTATAGGATCTTAGAAATTAAAAGAGAGATTATGTTAACTAACTTTTTAAGTACTGTAATAAATAAGATAGCTCTTAAATAGGCTTAAATCTAGTACGCTAATAATAAATAATAGTAAATTTTAAGTAAGTATTCGTATACTTTAAAAAAAGTTAGTAAGATTTTTATAGCTCATCTTAACATATAAGCTTTAAGCTTAGGCTTTAAATAAATAATTTTTATAATGCTTAGCAGACAAAGCGTCCCTAAACTTAATAATAAAACTAAAAAAGCGCTTAGGTAAGTAAGCTAAAAGGCTATCTATATAAAAAAGAATTATACTGCTAGCTACCTTAAGCATATAAGGGTCTTAAGACTATAGTAACAGGCTTGTCTCTAGGCAAAGCTATTACGCTTCTTAAATAAGATAAAGATAAAATCCTTACTTATTTTATACTTTCTAAGTACGCTAAGGTGCACGTAATAATTACTAAAAAGAAAAAAAACTTTGCTATAACTATGTGTAATAATTAAGTTAGGTTTTTAAAATATATTACTATTACTATAATTAATCCTTTAATTATAAGCTTAGAACAAATATCTAAAATTTAGTCTACTATAGATTTAAATACTTATCCTCATTCGAAGGGCACTATTTTTAATAATATTAGAGTTTTATACTTAATAAATAACGAGTTAATACTCGTGCTAGACACCTTTAAAAAATCCAAAAAGTATTGTGCCGTGGTGGCAAGCCTGTATTCTGTTTTTCTTTCGTCCTTGTCAGCAACGACTGACATATATAGCGCTAGTCCTCAATGACTGAGGCGCGGGCATCCTGTACACGACACTACTCCTGCATTCTTGTTACCTATCTTCACAAAGTCGAATAGAGGCTAATTGCCCACCAAATCTTGTTCCTGCTATGAGCCTGCAGAGACACATATTTAGTAGAGTACTCAGCATATGGCTGAGTACTCTACATGGTGTGTGTACTCTACCTACCTATCCATTATACTGCGTACGCATCTGGTTAACAACGAGTTTAGTTTCTATCCTACAAAGCAAATGCTGCATACACAGGTAAGATTTAGCATAAGATAGTTAAAGCCAGTATAGCTTTTTATCTAATACTTAAAAGAAGTACTAGAGCAATTAAGGCGCTCTTTAAAAGATTAGATAGAATACGTGCTAATTCTACGCGTTTAGATATTATAGTAATAAAAAACTTCTATATATATATTATATCTAAAGCTTATCTACGCGAGAAAAGTATTTAGTATTTTAATTTTAATAATACGCTTCGTGTAGAAAGACTTAAGTATAGTATTATACTAGTTACGCTTTATCGCGTGCATAACTATACTTTTATTAAATATAAGATTTTTAACTACTATACTGTAATTATAAGCGTATATTTTACTTATTATAAGATTATTAGCTCCTATAATAAGCACTCTAGGATAAATACTCTAAATATTTAGTAATAAAAAGTAGACTACCTTAAAAAAGATACTTTAAAAGCTCTCGTTAGGAGAGCAAGAAACGTAAAAATATAAAGTATTTTAAGAAAATATTATAAGCACTACGCTATTATACACGCGTTTTAGATAGTATCTAAAAGGCTAAAGGAGCGCTTGCTATAACTATACTTATCTATTTCTTAACATCTATTTAACTATTTATTAGGAAGGCTTAGAGAACGCTCGGTAATAATTCTAAAGTATAACTATAGTAAAAAGCTACACGTATTTTACTTAGATAATAAGTCTACTATATAGATCCTTAATACCTAAAAGAGCTTTACTAATCGTATTTAAATGCGCTATAAGATTAAGATTATTATAATTTTCGAAAATAATAATATAGTAACGTAACTTCTAAAAGGCAAAGGATGCTTTAAATTATAAATAAAAAATATAGTATTAAATAAAAATAAACGCCCTTATATATCTATAAACGTAATAGTGGAGTAGAATGCGCCGGGCAGGAAGTAATTATATAGATTTTAAAAATAAAGTTTAGTATAAACCTAACTAATAAGCTATAGCCAAAAGTTATACAAGTAATTACTTATTTTATTAATATAAGCTTTACTTTTTTTTTTTATAAAGAATACGCTCGCTAAATAAAACGCTAAACCTTAAGTTTACTTAACATTTTAAGTAGTATTAGTCTAAGCGTATAAAAAGCACTTTAGCTAATTTAAAGCTAAATTAAAATGGTATTTACGCGTATAGCTATCGCGCATACCCTTTAAATAAGTACTAAGTAACTACTAAGTAACTAGTTATAATAAGCGCGACTTTAAAATAAAGCTAAAAGGCTGTATTAGATACTTAATAGGGTATAGAGCTTTAACATTTATAAAATATAAGTACTAGTGCTTAAGTAGATTATCACCACGCGTAATATTATATTTAAAAAAATTATTTTTATGAAGAAGAGAAAAATATAATAACTGCATAAAAGAGAGTAATAGGGCTAGCTAATATTTTTTATAAAAGTAAGCTAATTAATCCTAAAATTGTCTTTAAGGATCTTTCTAAGCGCACTAGGGCATAACCTAAAAAGTAAGTAAAATATAAATATAAAGAAATACTTTTTAAATACTAGCTAAAAAGCGTAGCTAATTAGAAAAGTAGGTCCTAGAATAGCCCCCTAAAGCAAAGCTTAACTAATTAGGAAAAAATAAATAAGCTACTAGCTAAGCTAGTAAGTAGTTAGGAATTTGTGTGTAACGCCTTAAGTACTTAGGCTTTATAATACTAGAATGCACGCCTGCTTCTATATATTAGCATAATAATAATTATACTAGTAGCCTATAAAAAGTACACTCTACTAGTAGAGCAGGCCTGCTAGAATCGAGGCGATTAAGCTAAGAACGAGAGCCACCGAGCTTGGTAGATGCCTTTCGAAGCGATATACGAGTCTCTAGGATACCAAATGAAGCAGAACCATTACACCCTATTAAAGATAATATAAGTGCCAGGAATAGGGGCCTGCTACGCTTTTAAGCTATAAATATCGTTACTAAGATCTTAATAATTGTAGCACACTAGGGTGTAATATAAGAAATAATACTATATTTGTAATAATTAAAGCGTCTGTAATTAAGCACTTAGATAATAAGTACTAGCTTAATTTCTTATATTCCTTCTTTCCTAGTGTTATAAAAGACCAGAAAGCTTATAAGGAGCTTATTTTTATAAATATAATAATTAAAGCTACACTATTAAATAGGGCACTACCATTAATTCTAAAAGCTTATCTTTATATAGGCAAGCTCCTATCTTTACTAATAATATAAAATTGCTCTTCGCCTATAAGTATAGGCAGCTCGTTAAGGAAGTTACTTTTAAAAAAAGTCTCTACGCTAGTAAAAATAAAAACATAGAAAAAAGTTTTAAAGAGTTATTAAGAGAGTGGCCACGCTTACTAAAGTAGGTCTTTACTTATAAGTATAATAAAGATAGTTTCTACACGAAGTGCAAAGTGTTATAATTACGAAGAATTACGGCGGCACAGCGATCGTGAATTAGAGAACAACAACGGTCCACGTAGAAGAACTGGCAGGGCTTAGCACGCTAGTAGGCGGGGCAGGATTAGGTTAGTAGTTATATAATTAGGATCTTACTAAGAGTACGGAATTTAGGGAGGATACTAGCTTAATAAAAGAACTAAAAAATATCTTACTAAGGAGTAAGTTTCTTAGGAAACTAAAGGGATTCTAGAATATTAAGAAATAGAATAACTGGTATATAGTCTAAGACACTCTCTATAATTTTCCTACTCTTTATAATTAACTCTTCATACTACAAGTACATCTGTCAGATAGAATAAGCTGCGGTGAGGTCAGATCTGTACAATCGAGCAGGAACCACTTGGCTTAGCACACTAGCAAAATATCCGAAACCAACTGAACACAGTGGACAATACAATAAAAAAACAACATATACTATCAAGTTGCATCAACATCTACTTATTATACTATCTAATAATTAAGAGTCTTACTACCTTGACTAATACAATATGGCGCAACTCTCAAACCGCGATTCTATAGTACACCTGAACACCTCCGCAGACCACAGGGGGTGGAGAACACAACTCCAGGCAAGATGCGTAGTACATAACATTTAGGATAAAGTTAATCCAAATTTAACTACGCTATTAACCCCGAAACCGCTACTAATAAGGGCTCTAGTCGTTACTAACTACGCGCCAGCCGCGAATATCGAAGTCTTAATAAGACTAACTAAACTATTAGCTAGAGGCTAGAAGGCTTTTAAAGAAGATCTTAAATACTATAAGATCCTCTTTAAGTAATATAAGAGCGATTAATATAAATACGAAAAGGAGTAATCGAGCCTTTAGCACATCGTTACGTTTATCTAATTAACTATGTTACCGTACCTACTGCGCACATGTTGCCTGCCAGACAAGCCACTATAATAGTGGATTACTGATCTGCAGAAGACAATTGGCATAAGCGACCAACTTGAACGAGAACAAGCACGTACCAGATACCGTGCGGCACTCAAGCCAATAAGAAGCCCTTAATAATAGGATACTTGGCTAGCTAAGTACAACAAAGCAGCTGCAGAAGTAAAAGCCTTCTAAGTTACTAAGCTATTATAAATTAATGTGATTACAAAAGACTTTATAGATACTGTAAACAAGATTGCTCCTATATAGTCTATAAATTTTTAAGATAATGGTCGATTCGCAGCTAGCATAGATTAAAAAGAAATAATATAACGCTTCTAAGAACACATAATAATAAATTATCCCCTTAGATTAAGGAAACACAAAGTATTTGTGTTTAATAATATATTATTTTTTGCTAAAGGTGGTGCACCTACCTAAGGCAACGATAGGGACGCCTATCCTACTAAAAGCGCGTTATTAAAACAAAACTGGGGTAGACCTCGTAATTAACGTACAGCGGGCAGGAAAACCACCACGCTTAAATGGCCTGTAGATTTAGAGCCTACTACTATAAGAGGAGCAAAATGCCCTGCATGTGGATAACGCTATAGTATAAGGGACTGCTAAGCTAGCCGATACGTAAGCTGGCCACCCGGGTAAGCTGGCCACCCTACCAAAACGCGACACCTGCACAAAACACGCCACATCTCTCTACAACGCTTATTAATATGGACGCCCGTAAGCATGCTATACAATTAGCTATTAGAAATTTTAATACAGGTATTTATTCTAGTTATCGCGCTGTAGCTACCGCGTACGGTGTTCCTTAATTAACCCTATTAACGCGCATTAATGGCGTATAAAACTAACGCGTTAGTCACTAACACTAGCAGCGTCTAACTCCTCTATAGGAGGACTTCCTAGTAGAATAGATCCTTAAAGAAGACGCACGCGCCTGCCTTCCCTCACACGCTTGCGCTCGAGAAATAGCCAATCGAATTCTACGTATAAATGGCGACAACTAGCCTATTAGTAAGCTCTGGCTCTTACACTTCCTCTGGCGCCAGCCACGCGTTGCCTCTGTAGTCGGCAGAAAGCTAGAGGCTCAGAGAGCTGATGCAGCGACACCAGAGCAGCTACGCGCGTTCCTAGAGCTCTACGAACAGACTCGACGGCGGCTCAACATACGGGTGGAGAACACATACAATATGGATGAGACTGGCATTGCCCTAGGGGTATGTACCAACACCAGAGTACTCTCTAGTAGTCAGAAGAAGAAGGCTTATGTTCGCTCTCTAAAGAATCGCCAGTAGGTCTCTATAATCGAGTGTGTATCGGCGATAGGGCGGAAGCTACGCTGTGCAGTTATCTTCAAGGGCCAGAGCCTACAGACAACATGGTTCTCCTCGTCCCACGTACCTGACTGGATCTACACTACCTCTGAGAACGGATAGACGTCAAAAGCGATAGGTGTTGAGTGGCTACAGCGCATATTCATACCTGAGACGGCTGTATCTGATGGCCAGCACAGGCTCCTTATCCTCGACGGTCACGGCAGCCATATTGATATAGACTTCCTGTGGCTCTGCAAGCTGTATCGTATACAGCTCCTATATCTACCTGCGCACACTTCACACGTCCTACAGCCTCTCGATCTCGCTCCTTTCTCTGTGATCAAGTCTAGCTATAGGCGTTAGATCCAGGAGCTTGCATTACTCGACGACGCTGCGCCTATTAAGAAGAAGCGCTTTATCACCTGCTATTATTAAGCTAGGGAGGAAGGCTTTACAGAGCGTGTAATTCGAGCTGGCTGGCAGGCATCTGGTATCTGCCTATTTAATATTAATCACGTGCTTAGCTCGTCGCAGGTCTCTCAGAGGCCTACTACGCCTACACGTCAGCAGCAGCCTCAGCAGCAGCTCCAGAGCTTCCTCTCTACTCCCCAGGGCCCTCACGATCTCTATATAGCGCAGCGCAGCGTCCAGAGCGTCGAGAATCCAGGTCGTACGACCCGGCTACTCCTACAGAAAGCAGGTAAGGCTCTAGCAGCTGCAAATGCTAGAGCTGCAGGCCTAGAAGCAGAGAAAAGACGACTTGAGCAGCAGCTAGAGATATCTACCTCTTAGCGTCAGCGTAAGCGCGTTCGAGTAGACCTAAATTAACGCTTTGTAGAGGTAGAGAGTATTAGGGAGGCTATGCGCGCAGCTAAGGCTTTAGCAGTTTAATTACATAGATCTACTATATTAAGCACCTTAGAAGCAGCTACTAGAGCTATAGTAGCTACAGCGCTTAAATCTATGTGTAGTTAATGGCAATTATAAGAAGCGTTGTTAAGAAATCGGGTGTTTTGTGCAGGTGTCGTGTTTTGGTGGGGTGGCCAGCTTACCCGGGTGGCCAGCTTACGTATCGGCTAGCTTATTATGTTAATCTAAACAAGGCTCCTAAATGGTGGAAACTAAACGAGACTATCAGCGAGCTTATATAATTTAAGCGTAAGAAAGACGTAACGTTCTAGGGGCTAATTTATAGATAAAGCAGGACCTGATTAAGAACACTAATTACGAAATAATTGCACACTCTAACGCCCGAGATCCTTAAAGATTAACTAGAGGGCTAGAGAATTGCTGCTACTAAAGCAGCTTTTAACTTAGTAGTAAGAGAAAGAGATACTACTAACTATCTACTATAGAAGTTGTTTATCCTTAACTTAGGATTAACCTGCTACATTACTAATAACCCTAATTATATCTATAGTTTCCGACCACCACTGCCCGGAGACTATATATGGGCCGGAAATTCCAAAGTGTGGATTAGAGGATATGGGTCTATTAACCTTACTCTAAAGAACAATACTAGAATAATAAAATTAACCTTACAAGATGTGGCTATTTGCCTAGACCTATTATGTAACTTAGTGTTATTCTAACTATTAAGGTACAAAGGGATCTAGTAAGATATATAAATAGACCTAACCACTCTTCGAGGAGCTAAGAACAGAGCTATTAGAATTATAACTAAGATATTTAGACAGTGGGTGCTGGAATACAATCCGCTACCACCTGCCACATATCACACACATAAGATCACTATAAGAACCAAAAAAGGACCGTAAAAGGCCTTAGCTATGCTGTGGCACAAAAGACTAGGATACCTAGGCCCAGCGGCTATCGAACACCTAGTGTAGCAAACTAAAGGGGTGCGTGTTAAAGGCATTATAACTATAGAATGTAACTCATGCGGGAGAGCAAAGTCTAGATAGCAGATAAGCCGCGCCCCACGAATAAACGAAGATAGACCTAGAGAGAGGCTTAGCATTAACTTCTATATATACGAGATCTAAGGAGTTACTAAATAGAAGAGTTAATTATTAATTACTAATAAGTTTTTAGGCATGTAATAGGACCATTACTTTATAAATTACTAAATAGTAAAGTTAATTATTAATGCCCTTTTAGTATTTATCTTATTCCTTAAGAACTACTACAACATCTCTGTTAAGACTATTAAAGCA
>ML976656.1:1980444-1993857 GCA_010015655.1 Bimuria novae-zelandiae CBS 107.79
ATAAAGGAGAAGTTATAGACAAGGCTAAGATAATAAGAATGCTTGCTAAAGGCTTAAAGCCCTATTAAAGTTAACTTCTACCTCTACTAACGTGCTAAACTAAGCTTAAGGATTACCTAATAGGCGAGATATTTTAAAAGGCTAAGCGAGTGCACCTCGTAAGCTACTAAGAGATAAAATTATAGTTAGAAATTCTAGTAAAGAAGATTAAACTAATAGGATAGCAGATCCTTAACTATATGTAGGTATACACTTATAAACTTAATAAGCACTATCGCTTGCTGAAGTGCAAGGCGCGACTAGTTGTTTAAGGCGATTAGTAACGAAATATTACCTCGCAAGACACTTACGCAGCCACGCTTGCCAGCCGGTTATTCCGAATGATGATGGCAATAGCAGCTTACTATAATATGGAGCTCACGCAGTACGACGTCACCAACGCTTTTGTCCACGCAATAATAGATTAAGAGGTGTACATAAGAATGCCTCTGGGTTATTAGAAGCCTGGAACAATATTGCAAGTAAATAAAGCACTATACGGCCTTCGCATTTTATTACTCCTTTAGCAGAGAGAATTTACGATAATGCTTAAAGCGCTAGGCTTCTAGACAGTGCCTTACAAGCTATGCTACCTAATTAAAGATAGAGTTATTATATTCTTCTACGTTGACGACATTATACTCGCGTACCACAAGGACAAAGAATAAGAAGCTTAACAAGTAATTAAACGCTTATAAGATAAGTACACTCTTACTAGAGGAAATAACCTTTAATGGTTTCTTAGTATAGAGGTTGTACAGGACTGAATAAGCTGTAAGATTTAACTATTACAGGCCTCTTATTCGGACAAGATTAGCTAACTAGTAGACAAGACAAATATTTAACATGACACTCTAATAGCTGCGATTAAATTACTACTAAGGAAAGAGTTAGTAACACTAACTAAGATTAACAAATTTTAACGCAAGATTAGATCGCTGCTCTTTACTATAGTTACTACCAGGCTAGACATTGCCTTTGCAACATCACGATTAGCTCGATTTCTATTAAACCCAGGGACTAAGCACCAAGACGCAGTAGACCGAGTTCTCCTATACCTTCAAAGCATAAAGCAGCGAGCCCTATAGCTTAGAGGTGACACTGGACTTTAGATTGCAAGCAATGTATTATTTACTAACAATACAATGGACCGCAAGAGCTCTTAAGGTTACGCTATTAAGCTTTTTAGCGGTCTTATCGCCTAGAAAGCAAACAAACAAGACACTATAATAATATTAACTACTAAGGCTAAGCTGCTAGCTCTCTCTTAGGTAGCTAAGGAAGCACTCTTTATCTTAAGACTACTTTAAGAACTTAAGATTAAACTAGACGCGCGCATAGTCACTATTTAGTGCAATAATAAACAAACTATATGCCTAGTAACTAAAGAGGTTTCCCGCCTCTAAACTAAACTTTGGCATGTGGACGTCCACAACCACTGGATCTGACAAGAAGTATCTATAGGCAGGATTAAGGTAGAGCATGTGTAGTCAGCAGACATAATTGCTAACGGCCTTATAAAGGTGCTTTCTAAGAGCAAGTGGGAGGGTTTTCTCTAACAACTTAGATTAGTTAATATAGAGACTAAGGAGGTAACAAATACTGTGCCTCTTAAGGAGATTTAAGAGCAACTTAAAGATCTCATAATTGCATAAGTGCTAGCTTGAAGAGTTTCTAAGCTAAAGGGGTGTGTCAGATAGAATAAGCTGCGGTGAGGTCAGATCTGTACAATCGAGCAGGGACCACTTGGCTTGGCACACTAGCAAAATATCCGAAACCAACTGAACACAGTGGACAATATAACAAAAAAACAACATATACTATCAAGTTGCATTAACATCTACTTATCATACCATCTGACAACATCTTTTATAATAGATTAGTAAACCTCTTAGTTAGTTATTCTATAGTTTGTTATAGGATTAGATTATTTATAAATTTTCGTTAGTATTACCTTAAGCTCTTAATTACTAAATATCTATAAGACGCTTTACCTCTAACCTATCTTCCCCTTACCTAAAATAAGCTTAGGTAAGTTTAGCCCTTGTAATACTTTAACTACCTAAAAGTCTAAGATAATATAATAACACTATTAAGCTCTACTAGTTTAAGGACTCTAATAAGAAGCAATGCTTTTAGGCTAACTATAAATATAATAATAATACTAGCCAATTAGGCTAATAAAATATAATAGCTTAAGAAGTAGTTAGCTAAGCTAATAGCCTACGTTCTAGTCTTAGTACTTACTATAACTACGGGAAGAACATTCTTTAAGGTTCTAAAAGTTTATAAAGGCAAAAGAGAAGGGCTTAAGGCGTTTCTTATAAATATAGAACTATACTACTATTACAATAAGAATGTCTTTAGGACTAAGTAGTTTAAAATCCTTATAGCTAGCATGTATATAAAGGGTAAGGTAGCTAAGTAGTTTTAATCCCTTACTAAGAATTATCTAGAAAACGAAGACGATATCTTAGAATATAATAATATAATTAATAAGGTGTTTAAGGACTAGGCGTCCTTTAAAAACAGACCTAAATAATATTTAAAAAAGTTGATATAGAATAATGAGCTAAACGCAAAATATAAAGGCTTAAATAAACTAAATTAGCTAGTATCTATATAGCTAAGTTTAGGCGCCTATAGACTAAAATTAATTAGAATAACGCCTTACTTTAAGTAGCTTATTATAACAGGCAAAAAAAAAGCATTAAGGACGAGCTTACACACTATAATAAAGTAGATAACCTTAAAGAACCCGTAAAACTAGCTATATATATTAATAATTAACTCTATAAATAATAGTTAGAAAAGTGAGAAGGCAATTATATTTAACCTAATAATAATAAAAGTTAAAAACTACGAAAGGACTATAATAGAGACATCGTAATAGCTAATAAAGCCTAGGAATAAAAGTCAAGAAAGTAGTAAAAGAGCCATAATCATAGACTATGTAACTTGTTAATACGGCAATAGGCTGTTGGATCAAGACTTCGTTGCAACGATGTAGTATTGATTTAATTCTTAATTGCAGATCTATTGTGGTGGGCTGTTGTAAGAAGTATTTATCGAGCGTGGTTTATCCCTTGCTAGCCTAATTAGGACTAGCGCAACAAACCACAGGCAAACTACGTAATAAACTATAGGCAAACTATATAGTAGTGAAAGCCGTAGCAGTGTTGCGCAGGTTTGAAGCCAACACTAGCTATCTTTTCTTTTATGCTACATGTGGCCAGTTTAGCCCAGAACGCTCAAATCTGCAATAAAACACAATCTGTAACAGTTGCTAGTTTTCTAACTAGACTAGCGCTGGTGCGCGTCCTCTTAGTGCCTATCTCGCTACTCCTTTTATAGACTCACTACTTCTTACTATCGTAATTGTACTCTAGGGTGTTAATTTTAGCACGATTGACCCAGCCTTGCACGCGAAGCTCAAGCTAGTTATAGTTAATAAGATACTTTATAGCTAAGTTAGAGCCAGTCTTAGTTATTAAGTCTGCTAGATTGTCACGTCTATTAATCTAGCGGATGTCTATAAGATTATTACGCTTATAGGCCTCACGCAGAGCTATAATATTAATTATAAGGCGCTTCTCCTTAGTAGTGCTAAGCTTAATAAGGTAATTATATAAGGAGCGTGAGTCAGTGCACACGACGATAGAGACATTAGGGAGGTTAAGTTACTACATAATTATGTTAATTGTACCGCTAATTATAATTGTAATATTAACTCTATAGGCTATCGCGTAGATCTTAGATGTAAGGACGCTGCGAGTAACGCGCTTGCACTTAATAGATAACTAGTAAATAATATTACTAGTAAATTTAAAGTTACGATTGCTATCTTTAGTCTTATTACTAAGCGTAATCACGAAGCCTATTTGTAATAATATGTCCTTATTATTAGTAAATAATGCGTTAATAAAGGCGTATAGCTTTAAGTTACTTAAGTCTAGTAGGATAAAGTTAAGGCCGCGAGTAATATTCTCCTTCTACTAAATAATGCGCTTATTTAATCTAGCAATTTCTTCTTTTATAGGCTTACTTGCTTAGGCTGCGGCGGCGAGGTCAAAGCTCGCCTTAGGTTAATAAATTGTTGTAATATAAGCACCTCGAGCGCGCTATTAAATGTATAATTACTTATTATTAGCTATTTCTAGCTTCTTGCCTTACTTCTTCTAGCGCAGAGTAATAGCGCGATTATTATTATTAAGCTTAATAATATAGCTGTTAAAGTTAATTTGCGCGTCTAGTGAGAGAAACTGCTTAGGCTTAGCCTTAAAACGTAGCTTTTAGTCCTTAAAATCTGTAAAAGCTTTATTAAATAGACTAAGCGTGTCGTTAGTTTGCATGCTAATAATGCCAAAGCACTTACTATTAGCCTTACTAATAAGTAGGCATAGATTATAAGTAGATATTATTATATAAAGAGTCTTAGCGTAGTGTTTATTATACGTTAACTACTAATAGGCACCTGCTTTAGCAATGCTGTACAGTAGCTTAATAATAACTATAACTATATTTGTTAGATAACTTTCCTTGAGCTGGGCTGGTATGTCAGCCATAATAGTACGCTGGAGTGGATCATCCGATTGCGTATAGGCCTGAGTGATGTCACGGAGCCAGAGGTACATGCCCAGCTTTAACAGTAATGGTGCTAGAGCGATAATCACACGCTGGCTTGCACGCTAGATAGTAGGAGACTATATTAGGACAAGCTTCTTATTATTATTAGCGTATCCTTAGATAACAAGACAGGACTTCTTGTACGGGCGATTAGTAGTCTTGTCCTTAACTTTATTAATAATGCGTGACATAAAGATGCGGATCTTATTATAATAGTAAGGACTATACTTTTCAAAGCAAAAGACACCTTATATTATAAGGGCGTTAATCTTTACCTTTATAGATACTTTAAATAGTTGCCCTAGTATTGTAATCTTGCTAACTGCTTATAGCTTCTTAGCCAGGACAAGATTATCACGCTTACGTTAATTAAGGTTAACTATAGTAGTTATAACTTTATTAGGTTTTAGCTTATTCCTTAAGCCTTTTAGCCTATTGCGCTTACGCTTGGGCGCGGGCTCCTCTATAATAGGAGTAAAATTATTATTGGAGCCACCGTTGTTCTTGTCCTCTATAGGAGGGGTAATGATGGTTGTATCGTCTGCATGATACGGGCGCACTACGGTAATGCGAAAGGTAACTTATTTATTATTAATTTTAATAACTACGGATTACTTATTAACGTAGAGGGCAATTATCTAATGCAGGCTAGACTATCTATAGTTCTCTTACTAGACCTTAACGCTACTTAGAATAGGTAATAGTAAGACATTAGTTGCGTTAGGACTATTGCGAGTTATAAAAGCCTTATTAACTTAGCACTTTACCTTAATCTTACGCACTTTAGCTATTACTTTGCGTACTATAGCGCCGCGGGCGGTAATAGATAGCGATGGTAGTAATTTCTTTAACAGGCGAGGATATGCTCTAAAGATAAGAAGAGTTAGGACAAGTCCGTTAGGACCTGCGGTGTTATTAACAGCCTTGACAGCTATCTATAAGATATGTTCGGGAGCGGTTGTGCGTCCAACGTTTGCAGAGATTACCCTATAAGCACAGCGGATAGGAGTATAATAGCGCTTAACCTTGCTAATTAAATAATGTGCCTCTACTAGGACTTCCTTAACCTTAATTATAAGTAACGTGGCGTTATTAATAAACTTATTAGTAATAAAGTTCTTGCTAGCATCTGTCTTAATAACGTTAGGAGGACTAACGTATATGTTAATCCACATGGCGCGAAGGAGATCCCAAGTAGTATTTGCCTAGATATTTGGTATAAATCGAGCAGCTTGAAAAGCTGTGGCTTTATTAACTACGTAGAGCACTAGTTTCTAATTAATATACATTATATTAATAATAACGCATAAGTTAAAGTCCATGTTATCGCGAATAGTAAAGCGGAAACGGCCAGGTGCTTTGCTGTGGATTTAACACTGGTGACAGTACTTATTAATGCGATTAATAATGTCCTTATTAATGTCTTTATAGCCTGCTTTGCTAAGGATCTTGTGCAGTCGTCTAGCAGTAGGATGGCTAAAGCGTTAGTAAAGCTAGCGCAGCTTAGTCTTAGTTAAGTAGTAGATAACAGTCTCTTGTTTATTAAGCAGGAGCCATGGATGTCCCTATTTACGGATAATTAGGAATTCTTTACCACCTTAAACGAGCATATTATCAATGTTGTTAAAGAAGATACTATAATAATCTATATTATTTAAGCAGAGCAGAAATGGTGTGTTAGTTAGTATTACTATAAAAGTAATTATACTAAATAGCGTACTAACATTAACGTCGCTAAGGGAGAAACACTCTAGATTATCTCTAAATTAGATTCGATAACGTCCTGCGGTAGACTTATTAATAACTATAAATAGTTAGATAAGCTATAGCGCCTTTACTTATATCTTACTAGCAGTTAAGACACTAGCTGCACTAGTGTTAGGCATAATACCTTAAAAGATATCTGCGCCGTAGCGTGAATTAAATAAAAAGAGTTAAGCATCTTTATTTGCTTTACTAAAGATATAAGGATTATTGCCTGTAATTGCATAAAGTGCGGCAGCGTTATTAAGGCTAGAAATAATAGCGTCGCCGTTAATCTTGTCGCAGGATGTAGTTAAGTAGACTTAGTTAGTAAAATATACTTTAATATTATTATTACTAGCATTATTGTCGCTGTCGTCGCTATCTTTAAGCTCTATGCCTTCATAGCCAGCGAGAAACACTTTATAGCTCGGGGTATTAGGATTATCTTAAGCGTATTAGTTATAGCGTTGGCGATGCTCTATACGCTCCTTCTTTAAGTGTTAAGTTAATTAGCACTTAGGCTACTTATAGATAAAGCATGTCTTATTATGGCGATTGCCTAAGTAGTTTAACTAATAATTATTATTATTAAATCGATTGCCGCGCGATCTGCCTTAACCTTAATAGTAATAGCTATAGTAGTTATTATCTAATAATCCTATAGCTTGTTAATTATTATAGATATAGCGGCGATTAGTGTAATACTGCTCATCTGCATCTCGTGATAGAAACTAGCTATTAGGATAATAGCTTAACTATATGCTAACTGCGTTGCGGAGATCTATAGCAACACCTTTAAATATAGTCGCTGGCTTTAAGCAAGCTATAGTAGTTACTTTAATACTATAATATGCGCTAAAGAGCTATTGCACAAGCAAATGCTAATTATAGCTTTTACCCTAGTCCTGTAATAGTGCCTAATAGAGCATGTTTATCTTACTAATAACTATTTTAAGACACTCTATAGGGTCTTTCTTAGGGTTAGTAGTTATAACGCTCTTGAGCGTAGTGCTATGCCACTCTTAGAGGTATATCTAGTGAGCTTGTGTGGTGTTGAAGTACGTGCGCAGCTTATTAAGCATTATATTATAAGTAAGCGTAAGCGCCTGGGGAGCAATGTGATTATAGTAATACTAAAGCGCTTAGCTAGTAAGCATAATAGAGAGTGCTATTTTATACTACTTATCTTTATTAATCCTAATTTTAGTGCAGAGGTCGTTAAACACTTTAATCTTCGTCTTAAGGATATCGTATTTGTCACCTAAATACTTCTGCTCTAGCGTGTATAACTTAGTAAGGTTAGTAAGTAAATAAGAGTTGTTCTGCACAGGCGTAAATCCAGGTTGTAATAATAATAATAATCCTCTACCTAGCAGAGCTCGCTGCTGCCACTATTATTCTTTATTATCTGCAATCTAGTGGCACTTAAAGCCTTTGCAGAGCCTTATAAGCTTAAGATGCTTAGCGGGCTATTTTAGGATAGCAGTTAATGTGAGGAGTTCTACGAATTAGTTAGGGAGATTATTACTATTACCTTACTTAATGTAGATGCCTTGCTAGCGGAGGAGCTCTTTAAGTGCTTTTTAGATGCGCTTGTTAATGCTATTAAAGAGATTACAGGTAAAATTCTCAAAATGCTCCTTAAACTTAAGTAGTAAAAATAGGTTAAATATGTTATCTTCTTCCACCTGTATTATCTAGTTAATAACTATAGTGTTAAGTTTGTCTGTATTAACAGTGGCGTTAGCGATGTTAAAATCTTAGTTAGCGTACTAGTCCTTGTAGATTATCTTGTCTAGGTACCACGAGCGATCCTTTGTTTGGGTGTACTTTATAATAGCGTTTTGGATGTGGGCCTGTAATTAGTGTAATTTAATAAGGGTTAGCGTGGTTGACGCAAATCTCCTTCCGAACTAAGCCTTGGTAGGGACAATCCAGGCGGAGAGATCCTTTAAATACGAGGCGCCGCTGATCCTGATACAGGATAGCAGTGAGCTTGTCGTACCTGTACTTCGCACTAGCGATGCTGTATCCTGGGCCTTGGTAGGGGAGGAGGCATGCGCTAACCGCTTCTATCGCCAGAATACTTAGCCTGAAACGTGCGCTGAGATTCCCTGTACACAGTATATCTTGCCGATCTGTGGTGTAGCAACCACTGATCAGTGTTAATACAGTAATAGGCTGTTGGATCAAGACTTTGTTGCAACGATGTAGTATTAATTTAATTCTTAATTACAGATCTATTGTGGTAGGCTGTTATAAGAAGTATTTATCAAGCGTGGTTTATCCCTTGCTAGCCTAATCAGGACTAGCGCAACAAACTATAGGCAAACTACGTAATAAACTGTAGGCAAACTGCATGGCGGTGAAAGCCGTAGCAGTGTTGCGCAGGTTTGAAGCCAACAGTAACTAATAATAAAAGTAACGCTTTAAAAAAAAGGGTGCTTAGGATATATAGAACAGGGTTACTTCTAAAAAAAATTATTTAAAAAAAAATAAAGGATAAAGTAAGAAAGTTTAAATTATTTAAGTAGTAATAGCTACGCTATAGACACTAATACCTATACTACTAAAAAATAATAAAGATATAGTCTCTAATATATAACTTAAGGTTCTAAAGATACTAGAGGAATTAGAATAACAGATAGTACTAAAGTACAAGGTCCTCCTCTAACTATCTAAAAGAAAGTGCTAGATATGCAATAGCAGAATGCATACACCCTAGAAATATATATAAAAAGTCGAACTTAAAGGACTAAGAACCACGACAATTTACAAGTTCGATATAAAGTAATAAGGAAATGTACTAGTACTAGGATAGTAAATTAAGATTTAAAAATAGCATAAGAGGGTAGCCTAGTTCCTTTATAATAAAAATGACTGCTAACTATATTAGATAAAGAAGGTACAAGTAGTAATATTACTAAGAAACCCTAACTATAAGTTTATTAATAACTATAAGCTAATAATAAACTACTATAAATATTTTCTTAATAAATAGACACGCTAATATAAGGAATTAGGCTAGTAAAAGTACTTTAATAACAAGTGCTAAATACATGAAGTATATAAAGAAGCTATAGGCTAGTACTCTAAAGGTATAAACTTAAGAATAATAGTAACTATAGGAAACTAATAAATAGAGGGCATAAGCCCTAATTACCTATAATAGATTAGATAACTAAATGATAATAGGGATTGCTTAGCACACCTATATTAAAAGGAATAAATAGTAGTATTAGAAAAAATACTACTATATTAAGACGTAAGATACTAGGAGTGTCTAGTTATAGAATATAGACAATACGGGAAACCTTAAAAGGAAGAAGAGGTCTAATAAATTAAGGATGCTAAAGGCACCTATAAAGCGCTTTACTAGAAATAATAGAAAAAGGCCAAAACTAACACTAGCATAGATGCAGCTGCTCTAGTCACGGCATTCAACCCTGCCGTATCTGACGACCTCAGACGTTCTCTACACGCCTCCATCAACTTTAACAGTCTTTTGAATAGGATGCTTAAGCTCCCTTATGAGCTCTATGAGTCAATTCTCTCGCATTGCCAACTTGCTCTTGCTCTCGCAATAACAGCATGTGTGGACCGCAACCTCTTTATGCAGCTTGTCAAGCAAGATGCCGTTCGGAAGCGCATTGCAACGTACATCCAAGCAGCACCACTCCTTCACCCTGGAACGCTGCAAGAGGTTTTCACAGAAAGAGTTGTCGAACTTGCAGAGAAGATGAAAGCAACATTCGTACGGATTGCCGGCGCGGAATACCTGCAAGACATTGGGAGAGAATCATCAAGCACAGACGCAATGTATTTTACCATTCCAAATGGTCAAGCGCAGCAGCTTGCGCTTCTAGTTGACGATGTAGGAATTATCAACATCGCCTTTAGAGCCAACGCCAATGGACGCCCTGATTGGATACGACCCGACGTTCGTAAGCATAATATTGTGCTAGACTCAGAAAGTTTGCAGCCATTCGCATTGTCTCTGATGTAAGTATAGTTGTTCTAGGTCGTAAAGCATTGGCACTAATTCATAAAGCCAATCAAATGCCATAGGATAAGCCCAGATCTACCTGGCCACAATATCGGCTTTCCTCGACCTATTTTGCCTTGCGCATTCGGCAATTGGGCTCCACTCCCCGCGGCATCAGTTGACGAATCAGTTCTCTCACTTTCAGGTTATATCAAAGCCTCCTACATAGAGTTTCATACTCTCAACAAGGTCTACCTGTGGTATAATCCATCTCAGATTCTTCTGGGTGTCTTCGCCGAGGCAGGGAAGGGCCGTGTTGCGGTTCCACTGGAACTTAACACTAGAGCAACTGTGAAGTTAATTCGTTACTGGGATGGCCGACCTTCTCTCCAGGTAGTGTTGCTTTTATCACTCTGGTGTTAACGACTAACAATGCATGTAGATTAAAGACAGTAGCGGTCAACTTGTACCAGTGCTGGAGAACCCTACAGCCTTCCAAGAGATTGAGACGCAAGAATGTCGTGGAGTTTGGTTTGCATTTGCTCAAGCAACTTTCATTTTCAATGTTATTTAAGAAATCGAACAGCCGTTAGACAAAGAAAGTTGAAGTCTGAGAACGAAAAGCCAGGACAACAAGGGAAAATGACTCGTGCACTTCTCTTAACCCGTCAATTCTCAACCCGCGCCATTGTGCGTTGTGCTTGACTATCGCAACAAAATTATCATGCTCTTGTCCAGTCTTGCCGATGTTAACAACTGACCACGAGCCAGATAATTTCAGGTTGCCCTGTGAATCCGTATAATACACGTAGAGCTTTGCAGTAGGTGTCTACTGCAGCAAGGTAATACGTGGCTCCGGACACGAAGGTGAATTGTTCCCAAGTTTGATCCCGTGCGAAGCCAATACATTGACCCAGTAACGGGCTGGTCTCCGCAACAGCCACCATCATGATTGGATAGGAAGCACCGCCTTCGGTGAATTGGAAATGTATCTTCAAGTATCTAGTTCCTTGGTGAACCGCAGGCCAGACGGTGAAGGACCCGGCTTGAGCCCTGTTGCTCGCCTTAGAAGCTGCCGTCTTCAAATCATCCTCTGCTTGCTCGCTAGAGTCCGTCAGTTAATTTTCTTTCCGCCACTCTTTGCAATACATACAATGCATCAGAAAGGCCCGCAGCCGAAGAGTTGTCAGAGGAAGATGTCATAGCGATAGCGAAATGGAAGCGTCACGACCACGTGTGCCGATGCGATAGTAGTTCAACGTGTGGTCAATAAATGGTATAAAAGTATCTCAAAGAGAATTGGTGTGTTGGGTTGAAGGACAAACCTGATGGCCTCTATTAGGAGAGGTATGGGCCGACTATTTATGCTTATTGCGGCCTATACAATTTTACGAACACTTACCTTCTTGATGCCACAATTTGGATGAGCTCCATGTGCAGGACCCTTACAAGCTTAAGCGGTTTGAGCAGCAAGGAGGTAAATCTGCGAGAAGGTAAATTTGCGTGAAGGTAAATCTGCGGAGATGTTGGCGTTGCGTAACCATAGCGCTAGTGAAGAGAACGGATGGTCGATGACGCGTTCCGAAGTGTCCAACTGGACAGACTTAATGCTCATTAGCACACGTTGGTTGTTGCGTCCCATAATGTCTTACATATCTGGAACTGAGACCCCTGTTAGTGTCAAGAAATGTGACTAGTGGGACTAGGGAATCTCACTGTTGTTTGCGGCTAAAAGCTTAGGTGGCCTTTAACCTTCACGGACCTCGATTTCGCAAATTCATTTGCAAGTCCTCTTTTGTCATCCTCCTTTCAGGATTATTACCACATGGAAAGAGTCGGAAGCCTCGCCAGAGAAATTTTTGAACAGCAACTCAAATCGGCGTAGCCATGGAAAGGAGCACCAAACACTGTTACCAAACATTATGATGCAACGCGATCTGCCCTAGGAAACAGCACAGCAAAGATCTTTTTAGACTCAAGTTTTCAGTCTTGGCTGGGGTACTTCATCGCGAAACAAAAGGTGACCGGACAACTACATTATAACGTGTGACGTTCGTGAAAAAGAGTGTTGAGGCAATCGTTGTTCTGATTGAGAAGCTACTCTATGGAGCTATATAGTGTGGATCACGTGCACAAGCCGCCCGTACGCGGGTGGCCCAAGCTTCATGTCCTAAACTGTCACAAAGTTTAACAAGGATGGCTACCTCTATTAATTCATGTAAGCAGGTTAGTAGTAGCACCACCCCCTGCACTAATTCGTGGGACACTTTCTACCGTGCCCGTGCACCCAACGCGCGCCGTCGGCCAACGCGCGGAATTGGCCCTAGTTATCACCAGCAAACTTGGGGCCGTAGAGTTACATATAATAGTTGTTATTACTAGATTTTCTGGTAGAGTGATCTATAGGCCTATGCGACAGAATTTGCTACTAAAATTTACGTAGTTAAAGTATTTTACGGCTATACCGTGCCTCGGCAGTCAGTGCAACACGTCAGTCAATGCAACACCCCACCATGTAACGTACCAACTTTCACGCGCCGCATCCCCACCAATATGGATCCAATCAAGGCAGCAATTACAGCAATCGAATCGCAAGAGCCAGGAGCATCTTTTTCATATAGAAAAATTGCAAAAGAATATGGTGTTGCACTTTCTACATTGACGCGCCGGCACCAAGGTGTCACGCAGGCGCGTGCAGATACTGACTCTACACGTCGAAATCTCAGCCTACAGCAAGAATCAGAGCTCCTACGATATATTAGAGGCCTTACTGAACGTGGCCTTCCTCCTACACGGCAAATGATACAAAGCTTTGCCTCTACTATAGCCAAAAAGGAGGTTAGCTTATCATAGGTTAATCGCTTTGTGAGGCGCCACCCTGAATCCTTGATATCACGATAGACGACCGGCATCGACAGCAATCGCCATAAAGCTGATTCCCTAGGCAAATATGAGGACTACTTTCAGCTTCTACAGCAAAAGATTGGCCAGTATCAGATCGAGACTCAGCATATATA
>ML976656.1:2018502-2048920 GCA_010015655.1 Bimuria novae-zelandiae CBS 107.79
TGACGTCGATGCGCAGCAAGGTAAAATTCTAGGATAATTGAGCTCGCTGAGACGAGTAGATCGACGTACTCAACACCAAAAAATGTCACGATATGGTCGAGATGCAAGGCACTGAGTAGATTGTTGCACATTTAGAGCAACAGAGCTCGCATCCAGATTCTGATACCTTGGCAGCCCACTATACCTCCTACGGTTACGTCGCCACCTGCAGCTAGCAGCTAGGCTATCTATTAATTGCAAAACTCTACGGTACTACATTCAGACACTCGTAGACTTGTAGAACTGCGCTTGATGCAAGTGAGCTTCGCTTCGAGGGATGACTGGCTGGGAGCTGGACTATTCTGAGCGCGGCAATGGCCAGCTTTTGAATGTGGATAAGATGGAGACGCGCATGCCTATTGAATGTATTCGTCGGTGTGCGTGTTATCGTGGGCAGTGATGGTGCGAGGTGAGAAGAAGAGTGACGCGCTCAATTTGCGCTAGTCCAACTTCGGCAAGGGCTTAAATCCCGTCATGTGACTGCCCATTTGCCCGGACTCTGTCCACCTACACCTGCATGCAGGAACTGAAGTAATGGGACGCGGACATCGGAAAGCTCGAGATATTACAATGGAGCGGCCTTGAACAAGCGCTGTTGAGTTTCTAGTTTGTTAATGTCGTAGTCGAGTTGTAACACGGAAGGATGAGCGGTTGCAGGCGCCCAGGTGCCCGCGTTCGCTGCACGTGACAGAACTCGCTTGGCACATGTTGGGAACGTGCGAACCACCGGACGTGAGCAGCACCACACATCGCTCCGAACTCCCAGCAGCATGCTGAGGCCGCCTATATCGTCGCGCGCACGCCTCCACGTCGCCTCCTAATAGCGCTTCCTACATCACGCTTCCCCATATTGCAGCGCGAGTGCCCGAGGCGCCTCCGAATCCTCACGCGCCGGCACCCCACACTTGTTTCTGCCTCCGCTGGCCCTAAACTCGCCCACGCGTTGTTTGCACCTGCACGTCCCTCACCATGTCGGCCGCACTCGCAGCCCGTCCGTCCCAGGCGCTCCGCCAGCGCCGCGAGTCCCAGCGCCCCAAGGCCGTAGCCAAGGCAATCATGGACAACAGCGCACCCAAGGCAGAGGAAAGGCGCTATGTCACCACCCAGGAGGACATCCTGCGCAAGTTCCCCAATGTCGAGCCGTCGATGAGGATTTTCCTGTACCCGAGCCACTTCCGCATCAACGACTCCCAGGAAACGCTCGGGTACGCCTCGCCCATGAAGGAGCTCCTCGACCACGTCAGGAACAAGACGATTCCGCACAACATGCTCGAGGAGCTCCATTTAACGGGAATTCGGTTCTATGACAACTGCCTCATCGTCCAGGTACACAACTTGCGCGGCGTTGGCATCAAGCCTAAACACGACACAAACAGCTCCGCCGACGGCTTGGGCGCAGAGCCGTTTTCCGTTCACAACTACAACAGCTTCATCACACCGTCCCCACACGTTCCACACCCATCGCTGAAGGCCAATGCTAAGCCGGGGCAAGCAGACGGGCAGCTTGCGAACTCCGAGTCGAAAGCGGACAAAGATGTGGACAAGGAGAATATGCCCGCGCCGGGTCAGCCATCCTCGCAGAAGCAGACGAGCAAGGAGAAGATTAGTACCGTGGTGCTCTTTCCGACTCCTCAGTCGCACTTTGCAGACCTGACGATACTGGCGAACACTCCTCAGCAGGACGCAGCCACCATGCGTCGCAATCAGGCGGTGGCGCGTGCTGCTGGCAATCCGCCGACCCCGTTGACAGCCGTTCCACCTACGCCCAGTGCCCTAGCTGCTAGTCGGAGCCCCAAGAGACAGAAGACGGTTTTGGACGAGAACAACTTGTACGAGTTCGAAGCTGCCGTCTTCCATGAGACCTGCCCAAAACTGTATCTTGAACCGACGAAGAGTCTCGAAGAAACGCTTGCTCTAATGGAGGCCCATACCCACCCCAACAACCAGAATTCCCCTCCTGCTCGCAAGACGCGGAAACGGACCACCGCTGAATTGGCTGCGGATGAAGCTGAGGCAGCGGACATGCAGCGTTATATGCTCGCAGGCGACGAATTCCAGGCCAGCAAGACCGCTACCGCAGCAGGTGGTGACGAGGGCCAGCATGCTGTTCGCGCGAGCGCCAATCAGCAGACTTTCTCGCGCTTCAAGACCCTTGCGGCCATTAAAACAAATCACGAAGAAGCCGAGCGGAGGAAGAAGGAGGAGGAAGCGCGGCAGGCCCAAGCGAAGAGACAGGCCCAGATGGACGCGGAAGCCCAGAAGCGTCGCGAAATGGAGGCCAATGATCAGGCTGCTATGCTGCAGAAGAAGCAGGAGGCCATGCGCCAGCAACAGCAACAGCAACAGCAAGCCCTGGCCATGCAAATGGCGCAAGCTAATGCCCAGGTGTCGCAGCCGCCGCTCTCCGCGACTCAACCACAATTCTCCTCTCCCGTAGTGCGCCAGCAGACTCCCATGGCGAATGCAGCATCACCGCTCATCCATCCGCATGCGACTCACCCAATGGGAGGCACACCGATGGCTGCTACGCCCTCGAACCAGGCCGCCGGTAGTCCTGCTCGACCCGCTTCTGCCATATCGCATCACCCGAACGCAATGGCTCGTACAGCGAGCCAGCAGCAACATCAAAACTTGAGCCGCACTGGCACGCCCCACATTGCGCAGGGGACACCTGTCATGAACCAAGTCATGCCTGCTCGGAATATCTCGTCCACGCCAACACCGCGAATGAACAATCAGGGAAGCCCAAGTGGTCCTATACCAGGAGGGACGCCAATGATGATGCCTCAGCAAAGCCAGAATATGACCCCTGAGCAAATTCAGTTCCTCCAGAGTCGTAACATGCAGATGCGGGCTGCTCAAGGTATGCAGCAGGCAAACCTATCTCCCAGTAACCCGCAACAGTTGCAGCAGCTAGCTTTCCAGCGTGCCAACATGCAGATCCAAGCGAACGGTGTCCCTCCAGGTCAAGACCCACAGCAGTACAGGCAAATGCTGGCACAACAGTACTACCGCCAATTGCAGCAGCAGCAGCAGCAGCATCAACAGCAAATGGCCGCGAACATGTCTTCCCAGAATGGATCCCAGGCCGGAACTCCCAATGCTGGTGTAACGCAAATGGCTAATGGAAATTTGCAGTCACTCCGACAGCAGTACCACGCACGCAAACAGCAGTTGATGAACAATTACGGGTCGAATATCCCACAACAACAAATGATGGTGCTTCGACAAATGGAGAGCGCCATCATGCAGAAAGAGCAGCAAGTTCGACAAGCGCAACAACACGCCATGGCGCAGTCAGGCCAGATGACCATGAACCAGGGGGTGCCCAATTCGATGAACATGCAGGGCGGCGGGAACCATGGCGCCCAGATGCAGCAGTACCAACAAATGCTCCAGCAGCAGCGCGCTCAGCAACAACGGCAGAGCCAGATCTTGCAGATGCGGCAGCAGGCTGCGATGCAGCAGGGCGGGCAAATGAATATGAACAACATGCCGGCGGGTTTCAACGTTAACAACATGAACATGGGGAATATGAATGGGATTCAAGGGATGCAGGGCATGGGCCAGGGCAACATGGGCATGCAAGGCATGCAGGGAATGCAGGGCATGAATATGGGGAATATGAACGGCATGAATCAGGCGCAGATGCAGCAGATGATGCTGATGCGACAGGCGCAAACGAGGGCTGCGATGCAACAGCAACAAGGGCAGCAGGGGCAACAGGGACAGCAGCAAGGTGGCGATATGAGCTGGAGCGGGGTTTGAGCGATGCCTGTTTTAGAAGTGGGTACGATTGTGGAGTTGATTGTCCTTTCTGGCATTTTTATGTGCGTATTTGCACCGACTGTATGGATGGGGCATTTGGCGTTTGGGTCCACGCGGTTGATACCCCTTCTTCGATGGGCTTGGGTGGGAACAAGGTCGACACTGGCGTTGGGTGGTGTTTAGTGGTTTGGTGCGTCACTATATTTATGCGGTGGAAAAGGATATTCTTACAGCAATCGAGTACACTGCTCAGTCAAGGATCCCACAAGCAGTACTCTTATCGAACGAAAAGTCTGGACGTGTGCCGTAGAGAGCTGGATCAAGTAAATAAGACATGCCCTTCATCAATTCAAGCTCATTTGTGAATATACATAGATCGCCGCGCACATCTGGAAGCAAACTTGCCCAGATCCCACTTTCAATACAGGTCATGCAGCAGTATTTAATTAGAAGATGGCTCTCGCGTAAAGCTGAAAGCTGAAAGCTGGCTATCCCCCTGCATGGCCAAAATCTGCCGTACACGGGCCACATTGAAATGGCCAATCAGGAGAGCTGCCAAGTGAACACCAAATCTGTATTGTGATGTTAGCTATTTCTGTTTACTAGCCAAAATACGCCTGTTTTGAAATCGCCAGCACCTGCAAACATACCAAAAGCTACTGGTACACTCAGCAATGACCCTGACTTTGTAAAATACACCAAATACAGCAAATCTGACACTGAAAAGCCTAATTTGCCAGCAAATCCGCCACCCGATTGGAAACCTCTCAACATTACAGCGCTGTCAAACAATCACATTAAAAGACACCTCCTAAAGCTCAATTATCAAGTAGTTTCATCGAAAAACCACAAGAAATCAAGCCTCTATACAAATCTACATACAAATCTACATACAAATCTGATCTCCTTTGGTGTTCGTCAGAAGTCGGAGCAAAGCTCCGATTGGCCATTTCAATGTGGCCCGTGTACGGCAGATTTGGTCATGCGGGGATACAATACTACGGAGGATGGTAGCGTCGATGCCCGCCAGGGCAAGCACGAAGGCGGGGGCGGGGTAGCTAGCAGCTTCCCAAACACCCAACTATGACGTGATTCTTCCTGCATGTTCTAGAAAGTAGAAGCAAACAAAAACACCAAACCACTGCACTTCACTTTTATAAAATCGCACTCTCCCCCACGCACACGCACAACGGTACTCACAGCTCCACTCCACAGCACACAGAATTTCCTACGACCACATACAAAACACCAGCAACCATGTCCAACGCGCGCATCCCCACGTCCACGTCCGTCAGCGAATCGGCCGTTATCGAGGCCCCCTTCAGCGCCGTCTGGCACCTCCTCAAGCTGCACGACTTCGACAAGTTCTGGAGCAAGCTCGAGAAGAGCGAGGCGGTGGAGAGCGCGAGCCCGGAGACGGATGTTGTGAAGTGGACGTTCAAGGACGGGACGGTGTTGGATGTGAAGCAGGAAGAGCACTCGGTACGTCTTTCATCTTCCCCCCTCTCTTTCTCTACCCTCACTTCAGCGGTGGTTCATTTTCAGAAGGGGTAGGGGTTGGGTTCGGGTTCAGGTTGGTATAGGAGGCCGTGTTGATCCTGGGTGATGCTAATGCAATGGGGTGGGGCATAGGCTATCGACCACTACATCACGTACTCGGTCATCTCGTCGCAGCCTGCGCTGAGCTACACGAGTGTTGTGAGCACGATCCGCGCGTATCCGGTTACGTCGGGGAAGCATGAGGGTCATACGTTTGTGACGTGGACGGGCAACTTTTCGAGCGATGCGGATGCCGGTATGTCACTTGCTTTACTTGCCGTGTGATTGATCGGACGGAGCTAATTTTTGTGTGCAGGAGTCATCGAGGACGCCAAGTTCAAGCGTCGCGAGGCTCTCGCTGACCTCGCTAAGGCCGCTGCTAAATAGAGGGGCCGATGAAATGGGATGAAGTATGGGGAGATTGTCTGGTGTATGGTGGAAGATGGATACGAACGGCATGATTTACAATGGAATGATTATGATGGGGTCGAGAGGTGGGCTACATTAGGCATGTATGAGCTACTTCGTGTATAAATGAATGCAGCATCGTGTTACGAGAGCGAGTCCTGCGTGGCACCAGGGCACCAGGGTACCCAACACCAGACGACTATCATGTATCCGATTATCGCGCCATTGACTCTCGCGTCCGGCGGTGTCTGCCATCTGTACCTCGAATCCATTAATGTGCATGCACCGTGTTCATCAATCTCGGAAGTTCCACAGACGCTGTAGTATAACGCACCATCGAGCTCAAAATGTGCGCGCCAGAGCATCTACATGATGTGATACTCTTTATTTCCAGTAATGACTCATACTCTACTCTTCTCATACGCGCTCACCCTGCCACCTCCCCTCCACACCGCACTCCATACAAGCTCACTCATACAGCTCTCCACTTCCCTCTCCCGCGCCCCCATTCCCTACCTCTTGCACCACCCTTCTGAGGACTCGCATCCGTCTCGTCCCCACTCCCATGCGCGAAAAAGTGACTTTTCACCTGCGCCTCGCTCTTCCTGGCTGCCTTGCGCTTGGGTACTGATCTGCCCTCGGCAGGCTCCGCAGGGGTGTCTCTAGATGCAGATATGGGGCGCTTGGCACGCGGAGCTGGGGTGGAGCGAGAGAGGGTGTCTGATGCAGGGGTATCCGATAAAGGGTCGGAGAGGCTAGGATCGGCTGCTGTGTCGACGAGGGACTTGGTTTTGCGAGTTGAGGTTGACAGTCGCTTCGCTCGACCGCGCGCACGACCACGTGTTGAAGTGGTTCCGCGGGTGCGGCGGGTTGATGCGGGGATGAGGACTTCGTCGGAGGAGGCGGAGCCTGAGAGCTGGGTGGCTAGGCCGTTAGCTTTGTGAGGTTGAGGTTCAACGGTGGGATTCTGGTGTCGAGCGTGCATGGAGATGGGCGTTTGGTATGCGGTTTCTGCTGCGGCGGGGGCGTTGGAGTGAGGGGCGGCGTCGGGCATATCTTTGTCGTCAAGCATGAAGCCACCTGGTTGCGCCTCGTCCTCAGATGGCGGCTCGAAGCCACCTGCCATGCCCTGGTCTTCGTCTTTCGCATCATTATTTTCAGGAACGAAGCCTCCGCCTGCGCTGGGCTCGTCGCGCACAAATCCACCCTCAAAGTCGCCGTCGTAGTTGTGAAACGCATCCCACTCGGACTGCGGCCGCGGCCGCGGCTGCGACTTCGACTTGGTCGCCTTTGCTTTATTGGTCTCTTCTTTGTGCTTTTGCCAGACTTCTACCGCCGTGTTGCCATGTACGCGACTCATACGCTCAACGATGCGCAGGCCATTCATGAATTTCCTCCACAAGCCTAGCACGAGCGCCTCCCTCTTGCCTTCCTCCTTCTTCACCCTTTCCGCGTCAGCCGCTTCCCACGCATCTATGACAATATCTTCATGCTCGACGGCGACCACGACACCCGTGAGGACAGGCACGGCGCGCTGTTTCTTGAAGTCAAATCCCGTGCAAGCTTCCGCGTAATTGATGCCGAGCTTCCTGCATATCTTCGCCGTGCCTTTGAGCGGGATGTGAATCGCGCCCTTGGGAACCATGGTCGGCACGTACACGTCGATGTTTCCAAATGCATTGCGCGGGATTTGGCCGTCGACGATGGGGTCTGGAACGATCCAGTCGGTCTGAGCTTCGGAATACAAGCCCTGCATCATCTTCTGGCCTTCGTCGCGTTCGCGCTCGGCAATCTCGCGCCTCCTCTGTACGGTCACGGCTTTCTGGGGTACGTATTTGAGGGGTTGCTCGCCTTCTTTTATTGCGCGGCCCTCCTTGTGCCATGATTCCACAGACCTGCAATCCACGACGTCTTTACGGTAGTACACAGGTTCGCTCTTCTCCTTGTCGCCTTTTCCCGTGGTGAAGTGCTTGCAAGGTCCCACACCGGGCTTGATCGCTTGGTGCTGGAGCAGATGCCGTTCCAACACGTACTTGGTGGAGTTCTTGTAGCCCTGGATCGTTTCCGGTGCGCCTTCATCCAGGGTTCTCGGTTTTGGCGCCTGCGCAGGGACGAGATCGCCTTCGTCTTCTACCTCATCCCAGGGCTTGCGGTGCACTTTCAGGCGCGTGTACGGCTTCAAAGCGTTCTCGAAGAAGTTCCATGGTCCCCAACCCTCAAGATGCCCCTCCCTGTCGTACACAGGAACCTTCTCGGTAGGCATACGGAACCCCTTGGTTATGCCTGGCCAGCGACGGTTGTGGAGATAACGGTTGGTGATGTCTTTGGCGGTGAGGTCGGACGAGAATGCCACCAGGTAGGCGAACACCTGATGGCATCTGTCTGCATTGGATTTAGTCGACTCGAACAAATGATATCTTTGGTCAGCGGGCGTGGCTACTGTGATCTTGGGGATTACGGATATTGCAACTGGGGTGTGAGTGAGGTTCGAGATGGCTTCGGTCCAGTACGTCGGATATGGCAATATGCGTCCATAATAGCGATCCTGCCATTGCGGTGCGTTCTCCGGGTCTTTGCTCCCAGCTTCTTCCTCGTCGCCAGAGGGAACGGATATCACACTGCTGAGTTCTGAGTCTGAAAGATCGATTGGGTCGTCTTTGCCGCCATTGGCTTTTGAGCTGCCCGCTTTATTTGGCGTAGACTTCGAGCCATTTGTCTGTGCAGTCGTGGTGTTCTTCCCAACGTTGCTCAAATCCTTTGGCTTGCCATCCTCGGCCTTTTGGAAACTAAAGCCTGCGGGTTGTAAGCTCACCACCATTCGAGCCTCAATTCCGAGAGCACGGATCAACGCCGTGAAGAGTTGCTGTCCGGCGTCCCTGCTACCCTGGCAGGTGCGCGCGAGTTCTCGGAAAGCGTCCAGGTTTTCCAAACGCTCGCCAAAAGTGTCGGTGTCCGAGGGGTGCTCCTCCCAAGCGCGTACTTCAGCGTTGACGGCGGCCGGAGACAGATAGCCACGCTTGCGTAACGAAGGCGAGGTGATCCTGTATTTCGACTTCCAATATAATGCAAGATAGTTCAGTAACCGAGGCAACGGGTCGCCGGCAGACAGATTCGGCGTATTGGGCTCTGACCGTTCAGCAGTCGCCCCCCAGTCCCGGGCATTTCGGTCGCTGCTTGCCTTCTTTGACTTGTCATTTGACGGTCCAGCTTTTGTTGCAGCCTTCGCTTTTGTGCCCTTGCCCTTTGTGCCTTTTTGCGGGCTGTCGTACACCTCGACGCCCTTGGTGCCGCTCTGTACCCACAAGGCCTTCCCAATGTCTCGTGCGATCTTGTCGGTCCAACCACCTTCCACCACGCGCGAAGGCCCATCCGCAATGCCAGCATCTCGCCAGTATCGGTTGACCGCCTTCCAGCAACCCGCATTCAGATGCCCCAGCATAATCTTCTGCACCTCTTGATCGCATAGCCACCTGTTGCGTAGCGCATTGTGATACAGAAGGTACGTCACATGCATCATGTGTATCTCCCTCCGTCTCCGCTTGTCTTCCTTTGAGGGCCGCTTCTTGCGACTCTGGTCAAGGTAATTCGTCTCCGGTGGCGCATTCAGTGTGAAAGCCAGGTCACCCGAGATGACAGGCTCCCGCTCAGCTTCCGGATTATGCTTGGTATGGTGCTTCATGCCGAGGGCATCTTCCCACTCATCCTCTTCGCTTTCATCGTCCCTGTCGAAATCCTGCGCCTTCTGCTTGCCGTTGCGTAGCGGGACATCCTCGAACTCGTCTTCACTGCTTTCGGGCGAGGAAAGGTCGCTGTCGTCGTCGCCACCAATAAGCTCTTCCAACTGCTTCTTTTTCTGCGAGAGTGTGCGCGGTATTGTCGGTGGTGTCTCCAGGGCGGCTTCTTTGCGGCGAGCGTTCGCGGCCCGCTTTGGTGGCGGTTCTGGTTTTGGGGATTCGGATTGCAGTCGTTTTCGTGATATAGCAGGAGGCATCATGTACTCAGCGGGTCATGCACCAACTGGAGTGGCGTGGAAGGTGTTTGTCTTCTGTTCGAGTCACGATGTGGAATGCGATTGAACCCTTGAAGTGGTGACGCACTTATCCCGATGGCGCGGAACTTTAACGGAGTCGCCTATCGCGCAGGGACCCTCTCCCATCTCTTTTACTCCACATTATCCTCGTCCCTTTCTTCTTTACTCTGCTTCTCTATGTATATGACATTATCTCCTGTTGGCTTACGATTTCTGCGCACTTTTCCCTATCACTTTCCCCTTGTTTCGGGGAAATGGCCTCGAAACCCGACTGACGCGTCGCATCGCGTGCTCACATGACCCGGCTTTTCTGGGGCAAGACGTGGGTCCAAAGAGCCTGTTGAGTAGTTGCCTGAAGTTCGTCAGCGCGTGCAAGGAGCTTAGACACCTGAAATGTCATTCAGCTATGGGTCAATCGCAGGCCTTTCCCTGGGCCCACACATCTGCATCTGCTCACCGTTATGACATAGACATCGCTTCGTCCCAATGAGAATCACGCAGTCATACCGTTGAGATTCGACAATACGGTGACCGATTACAGATACCAAATCATACGAATCACAATGTCCCCAGACCCAAGCAATGTACACTACCAAAATAACCATTCCAAACCATAACGACCTGTCCATCCGCACTGAAAACAACATATAACCAAGACACTCAAAAGATGATGTACACCATAACGATGACCAGTACCAACAGAATCATGCAGGCTTGATCTTGCTTACGTAAAACAAATTTAGCATAGAAGCACAGATTGAAGCAGCACATACCAATAAGTGTAGAAGGGAAGCTCTTCAGCGCAATAGTCAAACACGTCGCCCCACACACTATTGTGCAGATTTTGGCCAGACAGTTCCACAAGATTTCCTGTCGCTTAGACTCCCGTTCTTCTTCAAACCGTTCGCGGTCCGCAAGCGAGAGACCTAGCTCCGGGTCTCGATTCATCTTGTGGAGACGATGCTTGAACGGAAACTTGCGGTCGGAGCTGGAGGAATAGTTCGCGCTGAACGTGCGGTCTGTCCCAGTCAGTGAAACACAAATGCATTCAAGGTACATTTACTCGCAATGCCTGCCCAGTCGTGTAGGTACAAGATCGGGTAAGACAGTTCTATTTGGTATTGTCTTAGACCTGTGTGTTACCCCTGGACGAGCAATACAAAGTAGCTGAAAGCATCTACTTTGTACCTGACTGTCTGGACCCTATGATGATAGCGATGGAGCCACGACAGTTTTGCGCTGCCGAAGTGAGTGGTGGTGAGAGAAAAGAATTTGGACGCAGCAAGCCCCTAAATAGTTGGACGAAAACTTGTGCTGCGGAAAGAACGGTACTAGTCGAACACGAACCAGGGAAGCGCGGTGGAAGAAGTAAAATTGAAATGAGCCCCTCCCTTTCTCGTACTATATCTCGCTACGCGCATCCGTTCCGTCGTTGTGAGTTGGGCGTACCGTACCGAATTTACCTACCCTGGCATCCTCAATACGAGGTCGCTGAGACGAACTGAGACGAACTGACACGAACGCGATAATGGTGGCTTCGATCTAGACGCATGGACTGAAAAGGCATATTTGCGGGAACTGAAGCTCATGCATCATTTCTCTCACCAACTTACGTGACGCTCATATAGATTCACACTCGCCTCTCTCACATCCCAGCTATTCTGTGTGTGGCAGCCCAATATACCTCATTTTCCACTTGTGTATCTCTGTCGATGCAATGCTGGGGATAATGCTTCACCCTTGGCTTGCTCACTCACATGTACGACAGGCATTCTCTTTCCATGTCACCAGAGAAATTGCCTCGATTATCTACAACGGCTCATTCCTGTTCCATGCTGGACTTTTCAGGCCCCTCTCCCACCTGGTTAATATCACCATTCCTATTGCCCCTCACTACATTAGAGCCAGACATGGTACTCTACTGACAATAAGCGCTTCCATTGACATCCGCTACATACACGTCCATCGCACCATTCAAGATCAACGAATATGCAAAACCACTAAACAATCCTATCGCAAACCAAGACAGACTGCAGAAGAAGAGCCGAGTATCTTCCTCGTGTATACCATGAGCCTACGCACAAAAATTGCCACCCGCTCTAAGCTCGATGTGAAGACGCCAGAAGTTGCATACCCAATGCCCAGGTGCAAAGATCATTGAGCCATGTCGCAGAGGCATATCCCAAGGCAAAAGAGGCAAAGAAAGGATGTCCGCAATGTGGGCAGGTATGTCGATCGAGACTCCCGCCTCCCAGATTGTGGCTTCCCAAGAGGCGCCCGTGGAATGGAATATACGGGAATATATGGAATCCAGAAAGCAAGAGATGGAAGAGAGCCTGAGTGGCGGATCGAAGAACAGAAGTGTTGCATCTGTCGGCAACCGTATTACCTCCCCATGTTTTATGCATGGTATCCAGGCGTTCGCTCTACCGTTTGCGTCTTCAGCGATAATCGATGGCGTAACCAATTCTGTCGTTCTGGGGGGAAATTTTGTCCAGGCCTATAGAAGCCAGGAAAACTGCTCGCTCGGTTTTCATTTCCCTGGTTAAGGTGGACGGTTTCATCCACGCAGCCGCATGTTGTTCCTTGACAACCAGAATGACATCAAAATTGAGAGGATTGCTGTAGTTGCGCGTCAGTCGCACCTGACTGATACGATTGCCTAATCGAAGTCAGTGTCAAAGCCCCAGTCGCCCCAGAATCGATAGCACGGCAGCGAAGCGGAAAACAAGCGTTACGTACCCCTAACCCAACGGATCCACTCGGGATTCCGATTCTGGAGCAATATATCCAAGTGCATGGCTAGCTTTTCATTCACGGTAACGCCCGGTCGGAGCGTTATTGTGCGGTTTGGGAACTGCAATATGTGCTTGATCAGCGGCAAAACGTCTCGGCCCTCGAGTTCATCCCCTATCAGGTATATCCTCAGCCTGCCCTCGGACAAATAATAGGCCGTGTCGCTCTTCGGGCGGGCTTGAAAGAAGGTTCGGAGGTATTTGGCGATATTGCAAAGTGGGATCTGGTGCGTTTGCATCCACCACGGGCGGAACTCTTTCCGAATCTGCATGCAGGACTGGACAAGACCGAGATACGGAATGAGTGCAGCGGTTCTAGATCGACCGTTGTTGAGGTTGCCCCACCGGCTACGCAGCCTAGGCTGATGTTCCTTGCGAAAGGAACTCGTCGGAAAAGACCGATGGGCGTTGTCCATGGCGAACTCATATATACGATTCCGTAATTCTGTTTGACGGTCAGTGAAGCCTGTGGAGGATACGTACCGGGACACAACTCAGATTACTCGGTGGCTACACAGTATAGACGCGACAAAGGGGAAAACCACTTTACTTGCCTGCCGGAAGTCTCAGAAACGGGAAAGGTTTCGGTTCGGGCGCTTTTTTCGGTCGCAGAAGGCCTATTCGAGGGCGTTTCCCGGGTGAGTGGACTTCGTCGTCGTCGCGGGCTCGCTTGCGGCTTTGAGGTGTGGTTCCTTTTGTTTTCGCTGCGAGATCGTGCGCCCTGGTATCGCTGTCAGTACAATGAACAGCTTCACAAAACTGCGAGGGAGAAGACACACATGGTCATGGTCTCTAGAGGACACTTGGTGTTAAGTTGGAGGGTGTTGTGGTCGGCAATGCGCAGCTGTGAAGAGCCGTGGAAGAATATGTTGGTGGGGAAAGTGATGGGTGGGCAGTAGCAGTGAGAGGTGGAGTGTCAGGTGCACCTGCCCATGGCGCGCTTCAGCCTAGCCGTTCGCCGAGCTACAGCAAACGCGCAGCTTGCGAACCAAACGCACTGAGCATGCACCGCCTCTCATTTCGAAGGCGAACCTGTTACTCGTTTAAATTTGGCGTCTCTACCTATATATATAGAGTTTTTTTTGTTATAGATACGACTAGTTTTCTGCCGTACAGTGGCTAACTTCGATATATTGCTAGTATGCACGGAAGGTCCGTGCAATTAATTACCCGTGCCGCTTTGTACGTTTGTCTAGGTACAGTGTTCATGCTGCCTTTATGACACCCGGTGCTATATTCTGTACATCAGGACACAATGTAAGGTTCAACGCGATGTTTGGGATGGCTCCATAGTCAAATGTATGGTATCTGACTCGCTTTAAGCTCAGCTTTCTTGATACGCAGATCCTCGAGTGCTACCCAGGTCGTCACCAATCTGGCTGCTCAATCACAAATACCAGAGGACTTATTAGAGCCCCACCTCGCAACCTGGGGTCTCATGCTACCTGTCAGCGAATCACACCCGACATATAGTCACAAGGTCGATATTAGTAACCGGGTGCTCTTCGAGGTTCAAATACGTGCTTCTGGAGACGAATTTAGAAAAAAAGTTACGTCTATTGCAGTGTCCCTCTAGGAAACCTCTGGGATTCTGCGGGCTTCAACATACAGAAGTCAAAGCCACATAACTGAACACATATCTAAAAACCTTTAAACGGCTCTGTTATAATTAGTTCCTCGTACTTAATATAACATGAAATTACTTACATCCATAACTCACCGTATCGCAAGAACCAAAGAACGCCGAACATTCACTGGATAACAGTCACAAAATTCACCGCAGCGTATAACACTCTATATATATGATTTCACTCAACTCAGTCTCGTCAAATCAAACAAAAAAAAAATCCGTTCTTTGAGCCAGCACCTCGAAGTGGCTTTTAGTTTTGCTACTTTTTGCTCCCTTCAACGCCAAAATGTCCCCTGTTCGAATCCACGTCGAGACGGTGACGTAACTTTTTTTTGTTGCAAAAGAGTGTATTCTAGAGCTGATGTAAGGGTATTATTGCCGTTACGTAACTACTATTGTCTTACAGACATAGACCTTATAAGAACATGTTATCAGCGCAGAGTCGTCTCACGATAGCATGAATTGGACGTGCTGAGCTACTTATTGTATTACCCACAAATTGGTGACGTAAGAAGGATATGTCCTTTGCGATGAGCGTCGAAGCGCTAGAAAGTGCGGGAGGCGGTCCAATAGTCACTCATGCGAAAGTTCTAAACTTGCACCATGATCAAGCGATGTCTCAGCAAGAATGTCACTCTCATGGGAAGTAGTCGGCGACGCTGTCATACTCCCGGTCATCCTCGAAAGGGCTGGAGAGTCGTTCGAATATATTTGTACCTTTGTTCTTGCGGATATGCAAGGCATCACCGATAGTATTCGACATCCAACACGTGCATGGCACAACTCCTCATTGCTTTTGACCTGCCTCAGCGGCGCTTTTGGCCTGCCAAGGGCTTTCATTTCTCATAGACTGAAGAAACATACACAGCCCGATGGACTCCGAATCCTAGTCCCAAATGCATTGATTGACCCATCGAAAACTCATCCCTTCGTCGCCAGCCCATCCTGCCTGCCTGTCTCCACATCCCAGCCGGTCTATATCTCTCGCTTAAAACTTGGAGAACTGCTTGACCTGCTTACCGGTCCTGGGAAGCACACGGAGGACGTTGAAACGGACGGTCTTGGAGAGGGGTCGGCATTGGCCAACGACGACCTGGTCACCGGGCTCGACACGGAAAGCGGGAGAGACGTGCGCGGCGAGGTTCTTGTGGCGCTTCTCGTAACGGGAGTACTTGGGGACGAAGTGGAGGTACTCGCGGCGGATGATGAGGGTACCTTGGCAAGTCAGCCTCTCTCCAAGCTCTTCCAACCTTCATACTCGCGGCGCTTGTAGCGCTCGAACAGCAGGAAATTTTACGTACGGTGCATCTTGGTGGAGACGACGGTGCCGGTCAGGATACGGCCACGAATCGAGACCATACCGGTGAAGGGGCACTTCTTGTCGATGTAGGAGCCCTCAATGGCGGTCTTGGGCGTGCGGAAGCCCAAACCAACATCCTTATACCATCGCCTGTTGCGGGCGTTCTTGCGGGGACCAGTGGCCTTGTGGTTCAAGAAGATGTGCGGCTATACACTCGTATCAGTATCTCGTGGTTGTGACATGCGACGTGGCGGGTGAGAATCGTAGTACCTGCTTCTGGTAGGCGCGCTCGGACTGGACACTGTTTCGCTGTCAGCATGCGAACTCGGTTGCAGTATTGTTGCGACGTACGTGAGCTCGGTAGCCATGGTTGCGGTCGGGATGTGTTGTCGGTCTGAGATGCGCAGGCGTGAAGTTCAATTTTCGAAGTGCTCCAACTCGCTAAGCGAACCGCTTGGCAAGGAAGGAGGCACCCGGAACAATGTACTGCCGATAGACTGCGCTAGTCCAATGGAGCAACCGCGGCACGACCCCTCAACCGTTAGAAAGTTGTGTCGTCCTTTTACTCTGGCAGACGTGGTTCTTGGGCTGCCGAAGCTCTGCAGTTGACTTGTTCGCTGAGTGGAATTAATTCAGTCGTATGCCAGGTTACTGTAAACCGCTCTACGACTGGGAAACCCCCGGTCTATATAATCCTCATCGTCGTTCGATTTTCTGTCTTATCCCTCAGTACCTCCCGTCGCTCCCTACGCTCCCAATGGACCCAACAAGACAGTTCACGGACCGACTCGGAGTCACAGTCGACTCTAACTCGTCCTATCTCCTCGTTGCAATACTTCTGGTAGCGGGCGCCTATGCCATTCTCGTGCCGGTGATCAGTTTTGCTCGTGTCCTGTTCAGTCTTTTCATATTGCCAGGCAAATCTGTGAGCTCTCCTACGGCTAATTGGAGCGTCAGCATTAATGTTATCAGCTTTCTTCATATGGTCCCCGCGGCTCATGGGTCCTCATTACAGGCGCCAGTGATGGCATTGGCAAAGAATTCGCCCTCTCCCTCGCTGCAAAGGGCTACAACCTCCTCCTCGTATCTCGCACGCAATCTAAGCTAGACACCCTCGCCTCCGATATCTCGAGCAAGTATGGACCGAAGATTTCCACGAAGACACTCGCAATGGACTTTGGCCTGAACAAGGATAGCGATTATGCTGCTCTCCGGAAGCTCATCGACGGGCTGGACATCAGCATCCTGATCAACAACGTCGGACAGAGCCACAGCATCCCAGTGCCCTTTGTGGAGACGCCTGCAGAGGAGATGAACAGCATCATCACAATCAATTGCATGGCAACGTTGAAGGTTACGCAGACGGTCGCGCCTGGCATGATCTCACGAAAGCGCGGTCTCATTCTCACAATGGCATCGACCGGTGGCTTGTTCCCCACGCCTCTGCTCGCGACGTACTCTGGCAGTAAGGCTTTCCTCCAGCAGTGGTCGACCGCACTTGGTTCCGAGCTGCAGCCTCACGGCGTGCACGTACAGTGTGTACAGTCGCACCTCGTCACAACCGCCATGTCTAAAATCCGCAAGTCGTCTGCGTTGGTACCGAACCCGCGCCAATTCGTCAGGAGTGTGCTGAACAAGTTGGGAAGGAGTGGTGGTGCACAGCACATTGCCTTCACCAGCGCACCGTACTGGAGTCACGGACTGATGATCTGGTTCCTCATGCGCTTTGTCGGTGAAAGGGCGTCTATGGTTGTGAAGATCAACAAGAACATGCACGAAGACATCAGGAAGCGAGCTTTGAGGAAGGCAGCTAGAGAGGCGAAGAAGCAGTGAATGATGCGATCGAGTTCAAGGAGATTGGTGATGCTGAGCAATTTTGCCCTCCAGTAGTAGGGTCCTGGAGGATGTCGTTGCACGAGGTACCTACGTAATGAATTGATGTAGTCGATGTAGGCTTCTAATACAAATAATGAGCTACCAACCACATAAAGTAATTGAAGCATTCCCCGCACAGGCCATCCCTTCCGAACCCCTGCCGATGTTTTCCGAGCAACGCGCGCGAAACAACAGCCTTGGAAAGTAGGATTGAACACCACACATTCCTTCCTCGGCCTTCCCTTCCTCCGATAGGCCCAATGGCGCTCGACCTCCTCTCCTACCTCCCGCCCTTCGAGGGCCTGCTGCCAAAATGGCTGCTCCTCGTAAGTTCTCTCCCGCCTTCATAACTACGCCCCATCACGAGCAACAGCAACTCCAGCACGCACTCAATTACTAACCCTACCCACAGGTCTCCCTCATCTCCCTCGCCAACTCCCTCCAGGCCTACACTACCCTCCACTACGCGGCGCGCGTCTACAACCCCAACCCCGACACCTCGCGGCCCCCCTCAAACATCACGCCTTCTCTCAACCTCTCCTCCATTCCCCCCGGCGGCACCATCCCCGCGCACAAGCTCGCGCCGGGCGAGATCGCGTCGCAAGTAACTCCGCTGAGCGGGCGCAAGTGGGGCACGTGGACGGCGCTCACGGGCATCGTGCGGTTCTACGTCGCGTACAATATCAATCAGAAGGCTATGTATGAGCTGGGCGTGTGGACGTATGGGGTTGCGTGGGCGCATTATATGGCGGAGTGGTGGGTGTATGGGACGTGTCGGTGGGGGGCGCCGTTGGCGGGGCCGGTGGTGATAAGTACGGGGAGTTTGGTGTGGATGGTTGCACAGAGGGGGTTTTATTTGGGGCAGTAGGGAGGGAGGATGAGAGGGTGGCAGTGGTATGTGGTGGATGCTAGAGTGTATAAGGATGGGTAGTGATAATGGTAATAGTAATGTGGGGGTGTAGCGGACTTGGGCAACCGCGAATACTCTGCACGCACCACGTATCGAACATGCAAGCAGAACATCATACATGAACAGATTGCCTTCCGAAATATTCTAACACGAAATGGTATCTCCTGTGCTATGCCTGATATATACCTCGAATGTCGATATTCGATATGATGGTATCTAACAATCCCTTTCTAAGGAGAACGCCTACTGCTTTTGCTGCTCCTGTCCTACGTTGGTCTTGTTCCCGGCATGCCCGTTGGTGAGATGCTCGAGCTTCTTGCGGTAGAGCTCGCCGGCACAGGCACGTAATCGCTCCGCAGCCTGCTCCGGAGTGATGTCTCGCTGAGGTTCGCCCAGCATTTCATAACCGACCTGGAACTTCCGCACTGTTGCGCTGCGGAGCAGTGGTGGGTAGAAGTGGATGTGGAAGTGGCTGGATTCGATTTCATCCTCGGTTCCCTGCAGCGGTGCTTGGTGTAGACCCATGCCTAGGGTCAAGTTAGCTTAGGTTGTGAGATCAGTGATGCTTAAAGACTGACTGTACGGAAACTGAGTCTCAAACAGGTTGTCGTATCGCCGTGTGATCTCCGCTATGCACTCGGCCAGCTCTTTCCTTTCCTTGTCGTCAAAGTCTACCAATGCTCGCTTGTGCTGCTTGCTGATGATCATAATCTCAAAAGGCCAAACTGCCCAGTAAGGCACACCGGCCCAGAAAGACTCGTTCTCGAAGACAGTGCGCTCTTTTTGCTCCGATTCTAGCTTTGCGTAGTCCACCAAAAGGTGGGCACCATTCTGCTCTTGCCTGTATTTGCTGAGTTGCCTGACCTCTGTCTGTGGCTCTTCTGGATAAGATGTCGTCGTCCATACTTGGCCGTGTGGATGAGGGTTGGAGCAGCCCATGGTGGTGCCCTTGTTCTCAAAGATCTGCATATACCGATACTGCGCATTTGGTGTTGCAATATCACCTTGAGAGAATGGAGGTAATGATAGGGCCTTGGCGGCTTCTGCGAGCGGTGACTTGGGGTCCAGATTCGCCCTGTACAGATTCGTCCAAGTTTGAATAATGGGCATGATTTCAGCAGGAGACATGTCCGCAAGGGTCAGGTGATGCGAAGGCGAGAAGCAGATGACGTAGCATTTCCCCGTCACGGCCTGGGCTTTGAGAAGTCGGCTTGCAAGGGAGCCGTCATTTTGCTCGGGGTGGTACTCTTCCTGCTCTTCCTTGACGGCGCTGTAGTCGTTCACAAAAACAAACGTCTCAGTGAATTTGGGGTTCTTGGAGCCATTTGCCCGCGTATTACTAGGGCACAGGTAGCACTGTCACGGATTAGACGCGATGCTAGTGGGGCACGTCGTGGGCATTGTACCTCTGGATCGTAATCGGGGAGTGATGTTCGGGACGGCTTCTCCTGTAACCCTCTAGAAAAATATGAGCACCGGCTGAATTCCCGACCAATGCTTAACTCACTGCCACGGACGCTTGTTTCGGTGCGGAGAAACCAATATCCAGCTGCCTCGCAGCAAGTTGTAGCGGCGGTGCGAGATGTCGTTCAAGATGGAGTCGCCCATGGTAGATACATGCAAATGCCAATACGAGGCTTCACTGCGGGGAACACGGGATATATAACGCTCTCGCCAGCAGAACTACCGAAGAATTCGCAAGCACCTGTCCCTGCCGCGAGGGTAGGTAATATAGTGAATGTGACGGCGTGACGAAGCGCGGTGCGGGAACCATTCCAGAAGGAGCAGCGTTTCCACGCTACCGGGGGGTAGGTAGCTGTTGCCAACTTGCAGAGAGCCTCACCCACGCCCCCATCAATTCCAACCGTGAACGCCTCTGCTGCCCGTTTGAGCTAGCGATAATTACGCAGGGGAACTACACGCCGTTGCAGCAATGGCGGCTATGATTCCGAGCGCCTCGACGTCGAACGAGAACCCCTACGACAACGATGCCTTGGAACGGGACCTCATTGACCCGGACGATGGTGAGCTACTACCGCCTCAACACTACGCCGAAAGTTTTCCGTCTAGCCTGTGCGTGCATCGCCCTTGCGGTGCAATTCTAGCCCGAGGTGACAGTCGGCGTAGTGATGCGCGATAGGGTATGTTGGGGTCTCTGCTGACACGTGTATAGCAACGCTGGACGACCTGGACGATCCCATACAAGGCACCTCCGACCGTGCGCCGCTCACTGGGAACATTGGATCACGCTCTGGAGGGAACACGCAGTCATACTTGACCTCTGCAGTCCCGGGGGAAGACCGTCGCGCGCCAACGAACACGATAGACGAAACAGTATGGGAGACGCTGTCGCGAGATCTACTGGCGATATGGGAGAAGCTGAAGCAGGTGCTCTGGCCCAAATACCTCCTGGGCGGCATCATGCAACGAGGCGGAGGCATAGGCGCTGCTGAGCGAGGAGAGGCCGACAGCTTTGGTGGTGGCGTCAGAGGGCTCGCTGGGAGGTGGCCGGACGCAGATGTCATCCTCCAGGGCGGCATGAGCGAGGGGCTGCGAGACTGGGATCTCTGGGGCCCGCTCATCTTCTGCTTGCTGCTGAGCCTGTTCCTGTCAAGAGGCGCCAAAGACGAGCAGAAGGACCTGGTATTCTCCGGTATATTCGCAATGGTGTGGATAGGAGAGGCCGTGGTGACGATGCAAATCAAGCTGTTGGGCGGCAACATGTGAGTTCTGGAGCTACCATGATGTATATGACACAAACTAACAATAACAGCGCCTTCTTCCAGTCTGTCTCCATCATCGGCTACACCCTCTTCCCCCTCGTCATTGCCTCCGCGCTCAGTGCGACCGGCGTCGTGCCCATCATAGTCCGTATACCAGTTTACCTTGTCCTGATTGCGTGGTCCTTGGCCGCAGGCATCTCTATCATGGGTGGCTCGGGTGTGGTGCGGAATCGCGTTGGCATCGCAGTATACCCCCTGTTCGTGTTCTACATTGCGCTGGGTTGCATTTGCTTCATTAGCTAGCGGGTGTCGTACTAGGAAGTGTAATTTCAGGTTCTGGTGTAGCGATACCATTCCGCATTGCTTGGGTTGGTCGTACGGCGCAAGATGGCTTGGGTAAGAGGCAGCGACTCGAACAAGCCAGAGTGTGCTGCCATTGACGATATGTCAAATTTATGATAGAATTTTTTATCCAATCCGATCTCGAGATGTTCTTTTGCGTTTCAGAAGCCGAGCAGTCGTTACCGCGCAGACGGCTCAAGTGAATAACCCCAAGCCAATGTGCCCCCACCATACATGCGACGCGGATTTCTGCATATCGTCATTGGTTTTCCGAAATTGCCTACCTACTCGACCAATTCAAGCGCCCGCCGCCTGCCATACCGGCCCGTCTGCTTATGGACCACACAGCGAGTACGACGCGAAACAGCACGCTCAGATGAAGGCGTGTCCGTGGCGGTAGAGGGGTCCCACACGCGTAAATGCTACAGGCGCGGGCGCAACTAGTTTAGGTAAACGGCTGCGCTGCCAACAAAGCGTCCAAGCTCGAACCATCATCTCCCACTTCTTGTCACTACCGTACCAGACACTCTTGCTCAGCTCGTTCTCCTCCCGGCACCACGGCCAGCGAATCCGAACGCACACCGCTTCTGACAGCTATAGACAGGCGCCCGCTACCTACCGACAGTCCTCTTGTTATCACCGCCAGCGGTCCCGCTGCAGCCTCGCCGAAAGCTTCTTGTACCGACTTTTACGGCCCTTCACCGGTACAATCAGCAGCTGCGCACGAGGACAATATAGGAATCCCACTGCTCACTTGCCACCAAGTCCTCGGGCGTCCTTGCTGCGTCGCGACTGCATCCCAGTCCGACTCACCAACCGCAATCTCGTCAAAGCGGGCAGGTCCCGTACACAACGATCGGTCCCTACATAACGAAAACACTGCATAACCAGCATAAAAATCACACCATGGACGACCAGACCGCCAATTTCTCGTCGACGGCGAAAGCGGGTCAGCTCACTTCACCAGCGCGTAGCGACAGAAGCGACGACAGCGAGGGCCGCCCAGTGAGGGAGAAGCTCAAGGAGACTCGCATTGATGCACAAGGAAGTTCGGACCAACCACCAAGCTCTGACGAGATCATGACCAACACTGCTGCGAATGGTCATGTCGGCGCGGCAAGTGCCTCCGGCTCAGACAACGAGCGGGGTCGAGTTCGGCGTAAGCGAAGCCGCGAGGACTTTGAAGATGAACCTGAGGATGCGAAGCCGCAGGAAAAGAAGCATGAGCGCCATGCTCGCAAGAAGTCAAGGGACGTCACGAGCCCCATTGGCTCCGATGTGGAGGTCTCAAAGAAGAAGACGAACGGCACTGTTGCTGCCATCGCGGAGAATGTGGAAGACGTAAATACACCATCCACAGGCTCGGCCGCCGCTCGACAGGGCACACCCGAAGCCATTTCCTCGGACAAGGAAGGCGTCGCCGTCACCAGTCCTAAAAACAAGCGCAAGCTCGAGCAAACCACGCCCGGCAGTGACACAACCGCTGGGCCTTCGCAGTCCGCGGCGGCATCAACAAAGGCAGAGGAGCGGAATACGAAGCGACCCAGAGATGGGGCTGACTCCGAGCCTGTCACACAAATAACAGAAAACAAGTCCAAGGTACGCTGTTACCCACATATCCCGAACTTGTACTGACAGCTCCAGATTCCCGCAGGCAGTGGCTTCGCTAACACTTCCGCCGTATCACCTTTTGCATCCGTGGCTCCAACGTCTTCTGTCAAGCCGACTGAGACCCCCGCGAAAGACCTACCACAGACCTCGGAGCAAGCGTTCAAGAGCTCTGGCTTTGGCGCATTCGCAAGTTCAAGTGCCTCGCCCTTCACGGCGGCCACAAAGAGCGGTATTAGCTCCCCCTTCGCAGCAGCGACCAGCAGCAAGCTTTCTTCCTTCGCATCGACGCCCGCCGCGCCCACGCCTGCCCCAAGTGGTTTCGCTAGCCTTGGAGGCGCTACCTCATCCTTCTCGAGTGGCCTTGGTGCTGGAAACTCGACATTTGGAGGCTCACTGGGGGGAAGTGCATTCGGAAGTGTGCTCGGAGGCAAACCTGCACTCTCCACCTTCGGAGGCGGTGGTAGCATCACCGGCCTGAAGCAAAAAGCTGCTCCCGAATTTGGCGCTGCCGAGACGAAAGCACAGTCGGACGATGAGGAAGATGATGAGGGCGAAGACAACGAAGATGATGAGGGGCGCGACGAAGATCACGAGCGGCGTACAAGTCAACCGCTCCTTTCAGCGACAGGGCCACTGGAGACGGGAGAAGAGGACGAAGACGCCCAGTGGACGGGCCGCGCAAAGCTCTACGCCTACGTTAATCAAGACGGGAAGAAGTCATGGCAGGAGCGTGGTAAGGGTCCGCTGAAGCTCAACATCACTAGAGAAGAACCCAAGAAGGCTAGGTTCGTGCTGCGTGCGGACGGGACGCATAGGCTCTTGCTGAACGCGGCTATCACGACCAACATGAAGATCGGCGATGCTAATGGCAAGGAGCCCAAGGATGGCAGAGTGTTATTCGCTGCGCCCACAGCCACTGGCGAGATAGAAACGCTCATGCTCAGTGTAAGCAACGACTCTGCTCCCACCTGTTTAATCACACTGCTGACCCACAATAGCTGAATAGTACGCGTGCCGTTGAGCTTTGGCAGCAAGTGGACGCTCTTAAGAGGACAGGCTCTTATGCTTAATCCTTGTGTGCACGACCAGTTTCGTTGAACACTTGGAACACCTTGTACATCATGGTCGAATTGTTTTGCATTTCAGCGAGGCCTTCACTTCTCATTTGTTCCAGTCCATCGATATCGGCAACTTTGCAACGGTCACACGGCATAGAATCCATTGGACCATGTTCCGACACGAAGAAACGCAAGCACACGAGTACATGAGTTATGTTGAGCAATAGGAAGAGATCACCTGGAGGATACGGCCTCTGCGTGCAAACGCGCCTTGGTACGCTGCTATCGCGATAGAATCCAGTACTTGGATCTGCATTGCATCTAGTAAAATGAGAATTTTCGTCTGCGTTATTGCGCACTTCTTCTCCCTCGTAACGCTCAGTTTTGATCATTATCATTGAGTCAATTCTCTCTCACGCCCTCGAAAAACCCGCAGTTTGGTCTGGAGTGATTTGATGTACTTGGGTTAGTTCTAGTAGGAGATGGTTGGCGCTATCTGCGACTTTTTCGAAGGCGTGAGAGACTTCTCTTGCAGGGTTGCGGCTTGGGCGGTGAGTCAGCGCTTCAGCACACCTTCTTATCTCGGTAAGGGCAGGCCTCTTCCGATGGTGATCGGTCGCTAATGCTCTTTGAGCTACCGTTTTCTGATCTTTAATCTTGTTCTTCTTAAGCTTCTTGCTTCGTCTCGGCATCTGCAAGTGTTTTTGAGGGCATCTCAAGATGAATTCCTCGGTGGATGGGCTAGTGAACTCGGCTGTGTCCCAAGATACATCGTTCGGACCAACACTGCATGGCCCAAATGCCCCGTTCGACTTCACACTATCGTTTGAAAGAAGCATACTAAGCATTTTGCCGTCTGCGTTGTTCTTACTCTATGTCCCTGCTCGGGCGTGGTGGCTACGGTCCTCCCCAAAGAAGGCGCGATGGGGACGTTGGGTTGTCGTCAAGCAGGTAAATCATCTCCACTGCGGAGCAATTCATACAAATTCCACTCAAGCATACTGCAGCTACTCTACATCCTGCTCTTCGCAGCACAAACTTTGACGCTGGTGTTCACAGCTATCTCCCATGGCGGAGCCGATTCACAGACCGCCATCGCTGCGCAAAGTCTTCTTTTAGTCGTTGCCCTAGGTCTGGGCGGGCTGTCTACCATTGAGCATGGTAGGTCACCCAGAAGCTCGGATGCAATCAATGTCTACCTATTCTTCAGCACTATCTTCGATGGGGTGCAGGTACGTAGTTTGTGGTTGAGAGATGCCACGATGGGGGTAAGAGGAACGGTGAGCGCGTGCTTTGCGCTGAAGGTGGTGATTCTTCTTGCAGAGGCGCAGGGGAAGGTCGCATGGCTGTTGGAGGAGTATCGCGGTCTTGCACCAGAGACACTTAGCGGGGTATATGCCAGGCGAGTGTTCTGGTGGTTGAATGGGCTGATGGGAAGAGGTTACAGCGCAATTTTTCGACCAGCGGATTTGATGGCCATCAAGGAGGAATTCGCTTCGAAGCGCCTCCTCCACGCTCTTGAAACCCAGTCCAACGGGAGGGGTCTGCTCGCTGCTTGTCTCCGAGCGTTTAGAGGGGATATGGTTTTCCTGGTTCTTCCTCGAATACTAATGCTGGCGCTCAGCTACACTCAGCCTTTCCTTTTTGAGGCCATCATCAGTCACCTCGATTTACCGGCTAAGGAGCGGGACGCAAACAGTGGGTACGGGCTCATTGTCGCAACTGGTCTGCTGTATCTGTCGCTGGCCATCAGTAAAACATACTACCAGCACAAAACGTATCAGCTTGTAACCAAAGTGCGCGGAGTATTGGTGAGCCTGTTGTATGCTCGCACACTCGACTCAGCGCCTGGAAGCTTGACTGACCGAGCGCCTGTCACGCTGATGAGCGTCGACGTTGACGGTATCACTAACGTAGTGCCGTTATACAACGAAATTTGGGCCAGCGCTGTGGAAATCGGAATTGCCGTCTACTTATTGCAGAGACAGCTTGAAGTCGTGTGGGTGGTGCCATTTGGTGTGGCGTTCTGTGAGTTGCATAACCAGATCGCGGTGATCAAATACTTACGATGAGGACTATTACAGGCTGCTCCGGTCTCGCTGTCTATCTTTCCCGTAAGATGGGCCCGCGACAAGCGAAATGGAACGCAGTGACACAAGAGCGCGTCTCAGCGACATCGCTTGTGCTGGGCTTTATCAAGTCGATCAAGATGATGGGGTACTCAAAGTATGCTAATGACGACATTCGAAATTTGAGGGACAAAGAAATCCGCACGTTCAAAGTTTTCAGACGGTATACGGTCTTCTTGAACGCGCTCGGTATGAGAACTACCCTTGCACAACGGGCGACGCGAAGCTAGAGTATCTAACTCCTAGCCAGGAAATCTACCATTCTATGCTGGACCGGTACTGACTTTCACGGTCTTTGCGTTCGTGGGCAAGGAAGAATTTAGTATTGGGAGAGCATTCACGTCTCTCTCATTGATCTCGCTACTCGAAATGTCGACGCTGGGCTTCATTGCTTCTCTTCCCCAGATTGCGGCCGCATCCGGGTGCCTGAAGAGACTGGAAGCCTTCTTACATGAAGTCAAGCCGACGGGTGCGTTGAACCAAAGCACATCACTCCGCGAGATTGAAACACTACAGGAAAAGACTCACCGAGTCGCTCCAAGCGAGAACGGTACCAACACGCCCATCTTTTCATTTCGGAACGCTATTCTAAAGCCAAGTTCAGAGACCAATGGTTTCGCACTCCGAGATATCAACCTCGACGTCAATGCTGGTAGCTTTTTCGGCGTCACTGGTCCCGCTGGATCTGGCAAGACAACGTTGATCAAAGCCCTACTAAATCGCCTACCGGTCATCAATGGACAAAAGCTACAATATTCAGAGGCATCGGTCGTGTACTGCGCACAAACACCTTGGCTTCCCAACGTGACGATAAAAGAGGCGATCATTGGAGAATCGGAACCTGATGAGGAATGGTATGAAAGGGTAGTGAGTGCCTGCGCGCTTGATGAAGATCTCCGAAATTTGGAAGCGAGAGACCAAACAAGTGTAGGTAGCCAAGGGACAAATCTGAGCGGTGGCCAGCGGCAGAGAGTGGTGAGTTGCCCTCTGAGCGAGTGAAATTTTGACTGACCATCGTGTACAGGCACTCGCGAGAGCACTGTTTTGTAGACGAAAAGTTTTCGTGTTTGACGATATCTTGAGCGGCATGGACGCGCATACTACCGCACATATATGCCGTTCGGTGTTTAGTAAAGAGGGCATGCTGCGCGAGCTTGGCGCTACTGTAGCTGTAGTATCGCATTCTCGTGAGTTCAGATTCACATGTAGAAGTATCGTGCCGTTGTTGCTGACCCTGTACAGCGCAAGTCCTTTGTCATATGGATGACTTATTGCGGCTCGAATCAGATGGCCGCATCCAACAGTTTCATTCTTCCCAGGACATCGTATCGGAGAGTGCATCTGGTTCTTCGCAATCTTCGCAAACATCAGAAGTCGAGGCGAACCTTACGAGCGCCGATCAAAAAGCAATGGTAACAGCAGAAGCCGAGGAGGCTGAGGTAATTGATACCGCTCGTCAAACAGGTGACTGGGCTTTGTACAAACACTATATAACCTCAGTTGGGTGGTGGCGAATGGGCTTGCTTGCAGGATCCCATCTTGTCGGCGCGGCGTTGGACAACTTTCCAAGTGAGTCTGCCAGATATACCATCGTCTGATCACAGACTGACTCAGTGTAGCTGTTTGGCTGAAGCAATGGTCCTCTGTCGCTCAGGATCCGAATGCGCCCGACCGAACAGCCTTCTATCTGGGCATCTATGGCGCAACAGCCCTTCTTGGAATTATATGTATTCTGTTCGGGATCTGGTTCATCTATATGATCCTCATTCCGGCTGCTGGACGGAATATGCATGACTCGCTGCTACATACAGTCATTCAGTATGTTTTGCATCACATATCTGCCTCGAAGTAGCGACACTGATTCGGTAACAGTGCACAACAATCCTTCCACGATACAACACCCACTGGCACAACGCTTAATCGCTTCACACAGGACATGCAGCACATTGACCGTGACGTTCCTTCAGCCACCTTGCGTTGCATGCACGCAACAGCGGATTGCCTTGCCGCCTTTGTCCTGTTATCAATCAGTGCATCCTACACCGCTGCTTTCATCCCGCTTCTTCTCGTGGCATTGTACTACCTCCAAAAGTTTTACTTGCGCACAAGCCGTCAGCTGCGACTCCTCGAAATAGAAGCTCGTGCACCCTTGTTCACTGTCTTCCAAGAGGCGGTAGACGGGCTAGACACAATAGTGTCAACCGGGTGGGGCAATCAGTGGCGAGAGAAGTTGTTTACGATCCTGGACGCTTCGCAAAGGCCATATTATCTTCTGTTCTGCATCCAGCGGTGGCTCATCATTGTCCTAGGCTTCGTGGTTGCGGCTATGGCAACTATTCTTGTCACCTTCGCGATGCAAATCCAAGGTCTGAGTAGTGCTGGTGCTATTGGTGTCGGTTTGATTGCACTGCTCAATTTCAACGATAGGCTGAACCTACTGATCGTGGAGTGGACGACTCTGGAAACGAGCTTGGGCGCTATTGCAAGGCTGAAGGCATTTTCGCAAAATACCGCAGTAGAGGAAGATGGCAGTGGCGAAAATGTTGGAGATGAGTGGCCGAGAGCAGGCAGCGTGGAGTTCAAGGACGTGGGTGCGCAATATCGGTATGGCGCTTACTCTCCCATATCACTACTCTTGGAAAGACTAACTAAAGCAGTGATGATCCCCCACCCGTCCTCAAAAACCTCTCATTCAATATTCCTTCCGGCTCAACCTGCGCAATCGTCGGTCGGACTGGGAGCGGAAAATCATCAACGCTCTCCGTCCTCATGCGCATGCTTCCCTTATCGTCCGGTTCCATCATCATCGACGGCCTCCCGCATACTTCAGTACCCCTTCAAATCCTCCGTTCACGGATCGCTTGTCTCCCGCAACAACCGTACCTCCTCCCCGGCAGCTTACGACGAAACCTCGACCCCGGTTCCCAACTCGACAACGCAGACCTCCGCGCCGCACTGGAAAGAGTACGCCTTTGGAGCGTATTCTGCCCATCAAGCCAATCTGTATCCACAGCAACGACCTTAACCGAGCAATTGAACCCTGACGCCCTCACGCCCGGTCAGACACAGCTCCTCGTTCTAGCACGCACACTCCTCCTTCAGTCACGGCCAAAAATCTTGGTCCTTGATGAAGTCACGTCTAGTCTCGATGATGCGAGCGAGGAGCTCATGCAGCAGCTCATCAGGGAGGAGTTCGTGGGGAAGGGATGCACGGTGATTGTGGTGACGCATCGGCTCAGAGGCATCGTGGATTTCGATCAAGTTGTTGTTCTGGATGCGGGGAGGGTGGTGGAGGTGGGGAGACCGAGGGCATTGTTGGGGGATGAGGGGAGCGTGTTTGGGAGGATTGTGGGAAGCAGGGGATTGGGAGGTAAAGTACTTGATGATGTGATGTGTCAAGTTGTTTAGAGAAAATAGGGTTGAAGCTATGAGAAATCTAAATAGTACCATAGGTAGGGGTACAAGTTTTACTCTTTATTGCTAGTAGTAGTAGTAGGAGTAGTAGTAATACTGCGCCTCGGAGTGCTGTCTAGTGAGCAACATTCGTCCGATGTCAAACGATGAAGTAAACAATAACCTAACGGAAGTCCAAGCTATGACATATACAAATCACATCCTAAGCACCACCTCGCCCAGTTTCCATCCCAGCCACACATGACCTCAGAAAGCCCCTCACCACCCAGCTCAATTCTTCCCCGCTACCATAGTGTTCACTCCCTTCACACACCCACATCTCCCTTACACCTCGGCGCTTTCTCCTTGCTACCCAGCCGCACCCGCGGATGGAGCCCCTTCCTAGCCCTATCCGGGGCTCTACGCTTACTGAGGATTCTAGCCAGCTTTACGGCGCCGTCGTCGGCGTGCCCACACCTACCTTGAACTGTTGGGCTGGGCTGCCCTTTAGCTTGGACGGCAGCTGTGATCTGAGATTCAGGAGCAGCATGGCTGCATGTGTTCTTAAGTTTGCTTACGCGGTGGGCTGGGTGGGTGGAGATGCAAGGTTTGGTGGGGAGCTCCGTGGCTTTTGGAGCGGAGAGAGTAGGCTCATGGGTGATAGAGGGTTGCAGAGTGGTGGCTGAGGGAGTTTTGGGTGTCTGGATAGGCGGTGTGATGCTACTTGTAGCAGTGGTGGTGGAGTCGGGCATGGCTACGGGCTTGGTGGTAGGCAGAGATGCCAGTAATCAATCAATCAATATTGAAGCTCCAATATTGTATTGATTGGTAGTTTTTTGGTGTTGTGATTAAATTGATTGAAAATTAA
>ML976656.1:2051350-2101750 GCA_010015655.1 Bimuria novae-zelandiae CBS 107.79
CGGCAGTGCAAGTGTCTCGTTTGGCGGCCCTGTAGGCTGTGTAGGCGGTGGGGTACCTAGGCATACAGGCTTCGGTTGCTGCGTGCCATCGCCCTCGCGGGCTTTAAGTGTAGGTTTACGGTTACGTTTAGCGCGTTTAAATAGCGTGTTAGCTACCTTAGCTACGCGTTTAGCTAAGATAAGAGGTATTAAAAATTATTTATAAATAGATAAATTATACTAAATAACGCGTATGTTGTGTATGCTAGTAGGCTGCGTAGTAGTAATAATAGTTTAGCTAAGAAAGTACGTAATTAAGTTTAGAAGAAAGGCTTAGCAGGCTATAGCTAAGTATAGCTTAAACACAGAATTATTTCCACTACTATAGAGGTAAAAAATAGTTCTTACTCTAAAATTTAATTTTAAGTACAAAATATCAATTAAGTTTTAATATATTAATTAATATTTTTATAGGATATTAAAATTGAATTGAAAATAGCAGCTGAAGTATTAAATTAATTAAATATTGAATTTCAATCAATATCAATCAATATATTGAAACATGATTGATTGTTGGCATCTCTGGTGGTAGGATTTGGCAGTTCCTCCGAGGGGCTCGCATCAGGAAGGAGAGAAAGACTCGGGGTGAGGCCGCATGGTGTCGGCGGCGGGGTCGGGGCTGCAATCTCTTTGTCGACGGGAGGTCGACCGTGCGGAGGTGATGGACTCGCGCCGTCCACGTCCATGAGCATGAGCTCGTCAGCGGTATCCGTTGTGTATACCCCGTAGGACTCAGCAGCTTGTTGCACACCCACTGTCACTGCCCCCTGTTTCCCAGGTCCTTTCCGTGGAAGCGGTTTCAGCAGTGGCGCTCTTGCCATGCTTCGATTCTTGTCCTGGTACCACTGCGGTATGTCGGCTAGCCCGATCTCCTTCAGTTTCTCCGGCGGAGGCATCTCGTGCTTGTACCAGCATCTTTTGGTCGTGTGGATGCAGTTGCCTGTCTTGACCCAGTGCCGACAGTATTCCCTTTCTTTTGGGGCTGCAGTGTTGGGTTTGGTGGGTGATGGCTTGGTGTACCCGACTCGTCGTACGTCTTTGGTGTAAATGTCTGCCATGCTGTCGGTGAGGGATTTGATGTTAGTTCTGCATTCGCGGTTTAAGACGGCGGGTGCGGTGGTCTTCTTCTCGGTGGAGATTGCTTCGTTAGGGATTGTGAAAACTTCCTTTGCGATCCCTTCTTTGCCCAATGCCTCCGTAGCAAGCTCGACCGGTGTCATTCTCGCGATAGCGACTGCCTTCGAAAACCCATCCTTCATGCCCACTGTTACATTTGATAATGTTCTACCGCGTGTAGAGGTCACCGGAGTGAGGAGAAGCGGGCTCAGCAATGGCAGCGGGAACGGGATCTCCGGCGTCTCGCCAATGAACTTCCATCCTCCTTCGGAAAGCTGGCGGTGTTCCATGTTCCGTGGGAAATCTTTAAGTTGAAAAGGAAGCTGATCAGCAGGAATGAGAGGTACTATGGCGTTTCCGTGTGTGCGGTGAATGTAGTACCGGATACTAGGGTCTAGCCGACCAGCGGACGGCGCTTGAGTGGTAGCCATTTGAGCTGTATCCTGGGGTAGCGAATATGCAATAACTATAGCTACCGGCCTCACTTTGAAAGCTATAAGGAATTCAGAGATGAAATCACGTAGATAAGTTCATATAGTGGGTGAAACTGTGTGAGGTTGTCAAACCTAAAACCCTTTGCTGTTTGGCACAACAGGTGAAAACGTTCGATATATATAGTGTCTAAACTAGTATTTCTCATAGTTTTGGGAGTCAAACTGCTTCATTGCGCTTTCAGCCAGACTTCGACATTGTACTGGTCTAAAGCACGCCAAAATGTGTGCTGATTCCTGTACGTTTTGCTCCTGCGCAATCAGCGGACAAAGTAGTCACTTGATGGGATAACATTAGAAAACACCGCTTCAGGCCTGACAATGGAGAGATTCTGATGATACAGCAACGACACATCGTTTTTGATAACGTGCGTTGTTGGACGATACTGATCGGAGCTGTCCAATCCAAGATCCACAAGCTGAGGGGGGTTTAGTCGTTAGCACCAGCTATCCTGACATCGAACACCTATTGTTGCCTAAGATAACTTGTAATGAAGCGAGATGGAGGTTGCAGCTGTATGGTTGATGCCTAAACAGGTCCGGATCTTGAAGCGCTAATGGTTGACTAGTGTCAGCGCTTTGCCTTCTTTCGGCTAGTAGTCGATCAATGCACGTGTTTTCGCGTGCTCAATTCAGACGCGGGGCAATCGTGTCAGAACATCCTCCTGTAGAAAATGACGAGCATGATTTTGGGATGAGTGAGTAGGCCAGGTATCTCTTGGTGCGCTGTCATGTTTCCACGGCATCACCAATGGCCTGCTTATAAAAGGATCTAAACGCAAAGCACTCACCGTGGCTGCAACTATGTCCGAAACCAGCACTTCCGACATCCTTCTCTTCGTCAATTCTTCTGAAGCCGATTACAAAGTTATAAATCGGTTCCTCCTCGACGCGAGCACCCCCGATGCAGGGCCAGGTGCAGATTACACATGGCATGTCGCGCTGCAGCGAAACCCTACATTCTTCGCAGATGAGCCGGAAACAACACAGCCAGGCTCTGACGGCCTGGATGGAATAGACTTCGACAATCCCTGGGCGGGGGCCTCCATCTCCGAAATAGAAGCATTTGCGTTCCAGGCCCAAATCTGCGTTCGAAGCGGCCTGATCCTGATTCTCGACGACAAGGGAGTAGAGGACGAGATAGTCATTGTAGCGGAGAGGGCTGTTGTCTATGAAGATGGTGAAGGAACTGTGGAGGAGAGACAGAGAGTACTGGATGAGTTCAAGAAGGTACGTGTTCCAAGGCTTGACGTAGTAAACGTGGCAATGAATCTGTGGGTTGCGAATATGGGGTTTGAAGAGTTCACTACTTCGTTCTCGGAGGGTACGTTCAGAGGAGGTTGGTACGAGTATCGGGCTGAGTCGATGTCGCGTGAGACTAAGAGGGCAGAGAAGAGAAGGGAGAGAGAGCCATTGTTCAAGCAATTGCAAGAGCAGGGTCTCGTTTGACTCCGAAGCTGGAGGACAGTTGCAATTGTGCCTAGACTCATGGTCTAAGATGGCGCAAATATCTAATTTGAGCCACCGGCAGAAGGAGTGCAGGTTTAAACGTCACCACGTGCTCCAGTGCATCTTCCGAGATCGCGCCGCGACCAGGATTTTGGGAACTACCAATAGCCCTGTTGATATTACCCCACCAATCATTTTGCCTGTCGTCAAATCTGCCGAGATTTTCAGCCTCACATCCGAACATTTTCCCGGGAGTTATGACCTCGTCACGACCACTGCAAATACACCAATCGATGACGCAGCAGAAGGCGAAACCGCTACGAAAAGTGGACCGCGGAGCGGAACCAGTGCTGAAGACGGAGATGGCACCGGTCCCCAACCCCACCATCCCACCTGCAAGTTTGCCCCGCGTCGCATTCTAAAGTCCTTCCCCAACACTCAAAAATATTTTTATCCTACCAAACTACTCATTCACACATCAAAATGTCTCTCGGAAGAACCGTAAAGCTCAACACTGGCGCCTCTATCCCGTGAGTATTCAGAGAAGCACCATGCGAATACGTCGCTAATCAAAGTTGCACAGTCAACTGGGATTTGGCACATGGCAAGCCGAGGCTGGTCAGGTCGAGGCTGCCGTCTTCGAGGCCCTCAAGGCTGGTTACAAGCACATTGATCTCGCCAAGGTCTATGGAAACCAGAAGGAAATCGCCCAGGCTTTCAAGAAGGCTTTCGAGGAGATTCCGGGGCTCAAGCGCGAGGACCTTTTCATCGTGTCCAAGCTCTGGAACTCACAGCATCGCCCCGAGCACGTCGCTGAAGCTCTGGACGACTGCCTAGCTGAGCTTGGTCTCAACTACCTTGACCTCTACCTTGTTCACTTCCCTGTTGCTTTCGACGAGCGCGGCGATGTCCACCAGAACCTTTTCCCGCTGCAGGGTGACGACGTGAAGATCCTTGATGACGTTTCGATTGTAGACACATGGAAGGCGATGACGAAGCTACCCAAGGAGAAGGCCCGCGCCGTGGGAGTCTCTAATCACACCAGGGAGCACCTCCAGGCGCTGATTGACGGTACTGGCGTAACACCTGCTGCCAATCAGATCGAGCGTCACCCGCGTCTCCTCCAGCCAGAGCTTATCAAGTACTGCGCGGAGAAGGGCATTCACATCACCGAGTACTCTGTAAGTTCTCTCCACACGCCGGACCCGCATTGCCCAAGCTAACAGCCCTAGGCCTTTGGCAACAACATGCTCGGCGAGCCCCTTCTTGTCCAGCACGACGTCGTCAAGGAGGTTGCGAAGAAGAACAACGCCACACCAGCGCAGGTCATCCTCGCGTGGGCTCAGGTTGGCGGCCACTCCGTCATCCCCAAGTCCGTCACCCCGTCACGCATCCAGGAGAACTTCAAGGAGATCGAGCTGTCCAAGGAGGACTTCGAGAAGATTGAGAGCATCGGCAAGAAGGAGCCGCGCCGCTTCAACATCCCCTACATTGCCAACAAGCCAAGGTGGCCGATCAACATCTTCAACGAGCCCGAGGAGAAGGAGGCGCCGCACAAGGTCATCGTCTAGATTTGAGCCTACGCTGTGGCGGTGTGCTCGTCTGGGATGATATAAAATTATAATAGAACAATGAAATACATGAAATAAGCACTCGTCGGTCCGTATCTAATGCCTTGTAAGATGTGTTCATGAAACGAAAACCGTGAGATTGCTTTCGCTACCAAGTGAAAACGGCTTATCCATTACCAACCGCTTATCAACTCACTTAACGAAAGGGTAGTGTCCACCTATCAACCTTGTTCTAGCTTCTGGTTGAAACCGAGTAGACAAACGGCCTCACCCGCACTGACCTGGAGAATTTAACTCGCCCAGCACAGCGTTGCCGTATCAACACACGACTGTACAGCGACCCCGTTCCAAATTCTCAGATACAAACCCTCGCACTCCCAAACACAGCCCTTCTTCACACAATGGCCCCGCTCACCGAAGAAAACCTCTGGCGCTTAACTCAATACTGGAAACAGCGCGAGACGGGCGACGATGCCAACTCCGGACCTGCCAACAACTCTGTGGTGCAAAATCGTACGGCCGCAGCCGCGCCCGGTTATGGCGATGATAAGCAGCATGTCAACGGGGAAGCAGCTCGTGACTCAGGCAACGCGCGTCCCACCGCCGTCCAACGGAGCTCAGCATGGGAGAAGAAAGAATTGCAAGCCGACACCGACGCCAGCTTCAAAGCGAAGTCGGCTCCGTACACGAGGCACTACCACACGCCGCAGCGCCCTGGCTTGCGCGAAAATATTGATAAGTCGAGTCAGCAGGCGCGGAAGACGGAGCGGCGGATGATGGTGCAGTGGAATGGGGAGGATAGGGTGTTTACACGGGTATGAATCCCCTTGCCTCTCACTACCTCCTTTCACAAGGGCGGTCGTCTGTATAAGAACGTAGTTTTCAGGAAACTTTGGGATGACGAGGGCTAACGTGGGACAGACTGAAAAGACAGCCGCCCTGAAGCATTTCGGTAAGAACTTCAAGCTCAATACGCCCGTGGCGGTGGATCTGCGTTCGATGCTGGGAAAAGATATGCCCCAGCACGAGGGCAACGGGGAGAAGCCGGATGCCATAAACGAATCCGATAGTAGCGAGGTCAAAGCGAAGGTCATCAAGGACTTTCAGGATCGAATGAAGACTGGACAAACGACTCAGGCGGAGGACGAACGTGTGGGCAAAGACAAGGCTGAGTGGATACAGCGCTTCAAGGAGGTGCTGGAGCTTGGGCCTCGAGCGCAAGAGGGGGAGAATGAGACGGACGAGTGAAAGGCTGGGTGAGCTGCACCGAAATACAAGGACCGCGACTCACAGGGCTAATATGATGTACTTGGTTAGAGGGAGCCTTGAATGAATACAGCGGGGGGGGGGGACTCTCGAGAGGATTAATAACGTGGTAATATCTGTTGGACGCAATAGCTTCGGCGTACATGTAGGATTTTGCGGCCCGCTTGGCTTGTAGCAAAACAACCATACGAGACTAACGGATGTTATGTTATGTTATTTGAAAGGAGCTGAATGCTGAGGTGTTCAGTAATGTGGTGATTTGAGATTGCGGTCCCTCTGAGGGGTGGTATTTTACACCGGAATTGGAGACAGGCGCTTCTAAACACCAAGGGGATCAGTCCCAGCTCTGACCGTCGGAAGACACCCGCTATATACTTTAGGAAAGATGCAGCATGCCGAATAGCCCAAATTGAACCAAACAAATAGGAGAATGCAGAACTGCGCCGCCCATATGCCATGCTGAAACGAATTCTAATCCGCCTCCCATCTACACGTCCACTCTGTTCATTCTCGAGCTCCAAAATCCTCGAATACCCTATTCCTCCGCAATGTTGAAACTAAGCAAGCCTTCCACCAACCTTCTCTTCCTGGTCATCCCCCGCCCTGTCCAACATCCACAATCATCAACCCCTGCGTCCTCCTCCCGCCTCCCCTCCCAAACACAAAGCCCACCTCCCCCGGCGTCGCCCTCGCATAAACGCACTTTTGCGTATCCCAGCCAATCTTCTGGCTCTGCAGCATCTGCAGGACGGTTTGGAAGTGCTTTTCATGAGCGGAGAGATCCATGTCGTAGAGCAGGATGATGTTGCGGTGCGCTGTGGCGAAACTCTCTGACATGCCGGGACTTGCATAACAAAGTTAGTGTCAGGAAGGTAAGTAGTGTCCAACATCAGACGAAGACGTACTAGAAGGAAATCGTATCAAGAAGCACGGGCCACAGCATGTGCGGAAGATGTGCATGTATCCTAGAGTAGAACCGCGCGCCCGTGATAGCACGATTCAAGTCCGGTGTTGGAAATAAAATCTTGCCGTTCTCAGGGCACTCGCTTGGAAAGCTACTCTCACCTTATTTTAGCCTCGACACCTTCTCGGTATGTGAGACGGAGGGAAGGGGGTGCGCTCACGTGAACCCGCTTCCGTCGATGCTAGTATACGGCGACGGCGACGGCGACGGCGCCGTTGCGGCACTGCTTGGCGACGTGGTGCTACTCCCGGGCGAAGCGGCGCTCCCGCTCGGCGACGCATAGCTTCCAGGCGTCGAATACTCCCACCAACCGGACATGTTTACGGCCCGGTGCAAAAAGCGCTCTTCGTTTCATAGAGGGGGTTCAGGGTGAGGGGTAGCCTTGAAGTTGGGTTGGACGGCCAAGATATCGGCAATGGCGGCCGTCGGTCATCTCGTGGGAGTGCGGTGGTGCCTAAAAAGTGAGCGCTCGCATCCTGCAATTCGGCTATCCGGCGCCTCCGCCGTTTCAGCACTGTCCTCGGCTACCCGTTCGAGGGGCTATAACAGGTGACGCTCCGCACGCCAGTGCAGCGAGGAGACGCGTGTGTTGGAATTGTGCATGTAGTGGTATGTATGCATTCACAAGTGTTGCGCAGCTGTGGGGCTCACTCGCAAACGTCGTTTATACCTGATGGCGTTAGAAGCATGCACCGACGTCAATCGTCCCACGCGTCGCTGTCTGACGTCACTCGCACCCGAAGCTTGAATTCACATGGGACGCGTCTACTTAAGCATGGAGTTGATGCGCTATCTCTTTTGCACCCCGCTATAATTACACTAGACCCTTTTCCCAAACAAGATCATAATACATAATACCTTGATATTGAATCCAACATGCCGGACAAGGACAGCGAGAACCAAGAACACATTCCCGTGAACCAGGAGAAGGAGGAGGAGCAAGAGGAAAACAAGGGCTCGGGCGGTCTTCTCTCACCGATTGGTGACCCACTAGGTACGTCCGCTTTGCTTTCAGAATGAAGCCCTGGATTGAGCTTTCCTCCACCCTCCGCTTCCTCCCTCCTACCCCCCCTCCTTCTCTTCCTCCATCCCAACTCCATCCTCACGCCTCTCATCCCATCCCCAACCCCCCTAACATCCACCCAGGCAAAGCCCTCAACACCGGCCTCCGCCCCCTCGGCGCGCCCCTCGAAAAAGTCACCGGCCCCCTCGGCGACGCCCTAGGCGGCGGCACCCGCGGCGTCCTCGGACCCCTTCTCGGCACCAAAGAAGAGCGCAGTGAACTGCTCGGCGGAAAAAACGTGGATAGCTACAGCAAGCCCGAGAAGATTGCGGGCAAGGAGCAGACGGGGGATAATCCGTTGGGGTTGGATCAGACGGGGAGGTGGGGGTTTGATGATGACGAGGAGAAGAAATGAGGGAGCAGATGTACGAACGACATGCGTGATGAGGGAGAGGGGCCATGTTGATTACGAATAATGAGGAAACGATAAGATTACGATTGATGTATGCTACGAATTTGCTCGTGGTCGACCAAGTTGATGATTGCTTGCAATTGCACGAGACGAACTGGGTATACCCGCCAACGCCCGCAACGCCAGCGCTGCTTAAGCCGTAAAGGCATCAAAACATCTCATCCAATCCACTTTCATCCAGCGCGCTCCTCCCCCTCGCCCTTTCCCTCTGCTCCCTAAACGTATCGTCAAATCTCGCCATACTACTCATCCCCCCCACAGTCTCCACATACTCTTCCTCCCCACCTCCCTCACTCGCGCTCCCCGCACTACTCCTCCCACCCCGTCGCAGCGGCGGCACCGGCGTCCTCCCCGTCAAGATATCATACAAACTATCATCGCTCTCATTGCCCTCCTGGCCGTCAATCCGCAGAATCTGGTCTTTGCCCTCGGGCCACACGAGCACGTACCCCTGCTGATGGCCTACGACGAGTGCTGGTTTCTTCTCCGCGCCCGTGTCGAGCCATTTCGCTGTCCATTTTGCGGGTGCGGAACCCGCTGGTCTGGCGATACTGTCTGCGAGGGAGAGGATAGTCGGCGGACCGGGGTCTGCGTCGGACGGACCCCCTGAATTAGACTTCGATCTTGATTGAGAGAACGTGTGTGCAGTGTAGAGGTAGAATGTCGAACTTTCATGGCTCGTTTGGATGAGGAGGTGTGAGGGGTGTGTTGGGTGCCAGGAGAGTTTTACAAGCGGGGAGTGCAGTATGAGAATCGTTATGGGCGTGAGGCTGCGGAGGTCCCAGATCCAGACTGTCGTTGGTGTCGAGTCGTCTCTTGTCGCACACAGTGTCCCGTCTTTGTTGAACGCCATGATGCTGATGCCCTGCTTCATGGGTCCGCTGTCGTTTTTCTCTGCGGGCGCTTTCGGCGGCGTGACGGGCTGCTGTGTGAGTGCGAAGCTCCTCCGCCCTCGTGCATCGACTTGCTCCGTGTACACGGATGCACTGGGCACGCATATCTGCGCTGTATGATCCAGGAACACGACGGGAGCGAACGTCCTCGTGGACAAGATCCGGACGCGACGATCCCATCCACCGACCGTCAGCCACTCGTTCCCCGACACCCACTCCACCGTCTTGATACCCAGCCCCTCAATGCCCCAATCATTCAGCTCATCCGACGGTTCGCGAGATATCGTCCGGTAAAGGTGTCCATCCGCCGTGTATATGCACAACCTATACCCCACGCTCGCCGCATCCCATACAGCCAACCACCTCCCATCGCGACTCCACCTCATCCCCTGCGCATCCTGCGTCGCCAGCTCCACCCTCCTAAGCACAGCATACGACCTCGGCGCCAACAACATCAGCACATCCACGCCCGCACTCCGACACAGCAGCGCCAGCACACCTTCCCCTCTCCCCCCAGGCCGATACCCCCACCCCCTCCCGCAAAACTTCGGATCTCTGACCTCCACCGCCCGCCCCGTCCGCAAGCACCACACGCACACCCGACTCGCAAAGTCGCTCCAAACGAGCACTTCCTCCTCGTCCGCGCCAAACTCTACATGCACGTTCTTCCCCATGCCTCCGGAGCCGTTGCTTATGACGGCGCTCCACTTGTCGTCGCGCAGATCGAAGACGCGCGTGGCATCGTCGTCGGCGACGAGGACGCGGTGCGCACGGGGAGACGGCGTTGCGGCTGAGGACGACGGGGACGGGGACGGGGACGGGGATGGGGACGGGGACGCCGGCGACCATGCTATGCGCGAGGTGCGCACATCGTGCGACGATGGCAACGGAATGTTGCGGACGAGCTCGAAGGTAGCGAGGGAGCGGATTTGGAGGCGCGCGCCGGCGAGGCAGGCGATGTGCGAGGCGGTCGGGGATGGGACGGAAAGGGACGTCGCTGCCTTTATATAAGCCATCGCACGCCAATAGTGGGGAGATTAGGTATGTACCCTTGTACTGCGGAGAGACGTCTATGGTGTTCATTTGTGAAGATTATATGGTTTTTTTTATGGCATAATGTGAATCTGATGTGGTCGTGTGTTGACGGGGTGAACAAATGCACGAAGGCCAGCCAATCAGGTGTGGAATGCGCCGCCCACTTCCGAGACCGTTCCGAGTCCTTTATCTCCCAACTTTTGAACATGCGATCAAGTTAAGATCCTCCGCGGCGTAAACATCCTACTCTGCACAAACCTGTATACAGTATAAACGTGCTTCCATATGTGAGATCAGAGCAAGAAGGGTATTGATATATCGCAAGAAAGATATCTACTCTTGAGTTTCCTCATGCGCGTTTTAACCACTCCCACATTTCTTCATCATCCAAACCTGAACATCCAAACATGATTTACCAAGGAAATTGTCGTATCCAACCATGCGTTCCAAACATCGCTCAAGTGCCGTCATTGCAAATTTTCATTTAGAGAGCCAAAGTCTAAGTGCTGTACACAGGCGCCTTGATCAAGATGCTCTTGCCGCGGATTTGGACCGCCACGCCCACAGAAAGGCGAACTCTCGGTTGAGGAGCGTCATCTTTGCCGGACTGCGACAGGCTCTGTTGACTGGGGTTGGGTTGATGGCCCAGAGATTTTCCGAGTGTAGCTTGGTTCTGAGACGGCTTCTTTGATCCGCCAAATCCGAACATGCTGCGTTTCTTGTCGCCAGCTTCCTTGCCACCCTGTTGGCTCACTTGCTCCTGCTCCCCAATTGATGCATTGTCGTCAACCTTGGATGCGACGCTCCGCAACGACGCGCGGTCCGCTTCGTCAACCTCTCGGATAGGATCTGCCAGCGCAGGAATTCCAGACTCCATCTTCATGAACTCGGAGACGAGACCCTGTCCGGGATAGAAGTATTCGATCTGCACCTCTCTGCTTTCTAATGGAAGATGCTGTGCGACACTGATGGCCAGCTCCACAATCATCGGAACCCCTCCGTTCAGGTCTGGAGGCGCAGGCTCGTTCATGTACATTTGGATCGAACCAATGAGCTTTTCGTTGAGTGTTTCGGTCAAGGTCGTGCGGTTTGGTCCTGACTGAGCAGCTTTCAGCTGGTCTGCCAACCCCTCGAGAGTGGCTAACCGCCAATTGATGACCTTAGCGTTCAATGCATCTTCGTCTTCAGTTGTGTGACAGGTCGCAGCGTATCTACGGATGTTGAGCTGAATCGTCTTGAGCTGCGTCGATAGGCCGGTCTCAAGATCGGGGTGAAAGTATTTGTCAAAAATATTCTCAACCAACCATTGCGAGATAAATGCACGCCCGACTGCCGTCATCTCCTGCTTGCCGGTTTCTACGGCATTCTTATTGACCACCGGCTGCAGCCACGGTGGGATTGACTTCCAGTCCTTTCGAATGGCGAAAGAAAGTTGTGCTATTAAACCGTCCAGTCTATTGAACCTGGTAGCATATTCGCTGTCGTCCCAAGATGTGCGCGAAAGGGAGAGCCGTTGGTTGGCAAGGGTATTCTGCAGCTGGTGTACCTGTGTTTGCTGTTCAAAAAAGTAGCGCTTGACCTTCTGGTATTTCTCGCCTGGCGCGTGTTAGTATGACCCCATACGGTTTCCAAAGGTGACCTTACGCAAGACATCGTGGTCTTTGACCAACTGACTGATCTCCTCGTCAGACATGTCGACCGTGGTGCGTGGCGGTGGGGTTGCCCGACCCAGTTCTGCACCCTGCGGATTCTGCCCTGGTTTCTCACCCCGATATGGTTGCCCTTGCGAAGCTGTTGGCACGACGTTAGCGCCAAAAGACGGAATGCCCGGTGACACAGGCCGTTGTCCTTGAGCCTGACCTTGAGCTGAGTTTTGTTGCAGAAGGGAGCTCTCCCTCGACGGTGGAGCCTGCTGCTGGCCTCCGTCGTTGACCTTCCTCAAAGCGTTGCGCTGTCCGCTGTTCGCGGGAGGCATGTTGTCTTGCTGCGGCGGCGTAACGCTCTGCGAATGAGGGTCAGTGGACGGAGACGGTTGTCCCTGCTGGTCGTAGGTCTGAAAGGTCGCCAACTGCGTCTGGAGGGGCGACGGTGGGGCGAGCGATGCGTGCGACGACGGAGGCCGGAGCTGCTGGGTGTGCTGATTGTCGGCCGGCTGACCTCCCTGCACGATTTGTGGGATCTGTTGCGTTGGCTCGCCTTGGGCTTGCGAAGACGAGCGGCCGTGCTGCAGCTGCTGGAAGTCTTGGCCCTGGTGCGGCTGAGGCTGCTGCAGGGAGTTCTGCGATTGCTGCGAGTAGCGATGATTCTGCTCGGGTGTGCCCTGCGGCGATTGCTGCTGCTGCGCGTGCTGTGCTGCGTGCTGCGCCTGGTACTGGTAGTAGCTCTGCTGTTGGTGTTGTTGTTGCTGCTGCTGCTGGGGGTGCGCCTGAGCGGTGCCAACAAGCGGGCTCGGTGCGTTCTGCGACGGCTGGAAAGCCTGGTACTCGTTAGGGCTCGGTGTGTGCGGGCCAGGAGCTTGCTGGTAGGTCTGGTACGCCGGCGGGTGTTGTTGTGGTTGCACCACCTGGTGCTCGGGGCTGTAGTGTTCTACCCCGCCTTGGGCCTGATAACTTCCCTCCGTGCTCACTCTAGCGAGTGGGGGCCGATTGTACTGCTCCTGCTGCTGCTGCGGATTCGGCGAATATTGTTGTGGATGGCCCTGGAATATTGCGCCTTTGGGGGGCACCTGCGGTCGCTCGTCTTCCTGCTGCAGAAAGGGGTCGAGGTCGTCCTCGTCGTGCTCATTCGAGGACGCGAGGTGCGAGCTGGACCCCTGCTGCCCGTGCTGCTGATTCCACTCGGCCGCTCGCAGGCGGTTCTGCTCTTCCTGCTGGTAGTCGAGCGCGCGCGGGTCGCTCTTGCGCACCGAGACGCGTCGTCCAAGGTGCTTCGACTTGGAGCGGTCCTCCTTCTCCTCCTTGTGGCTAGAGAGGCCGAGGCGACTGCGAAGACCCTGCTTCTTGGGCTCTTGCTGCGCGTAGACGGCGGCGGCCGATTGAGGCTGGTAGGACCCTCGCCGGGGCTGCTCGTAGCCTGGGGCAGGTTGCGCGCCGCCGTGCAGCTGCTGGAGAGTGTGCTGGTCGATGCCCGAATGGCGATGGCTTGCCGTGCGCGCCGGGAATATGTGCTGCTGCTGCTGTTGCTGTTGTTGCGGTCTATAAGCTCCCTGAGGCACGCCGGCGGGGATTTGCTGTTGTTGCTGCTGTTGTTGCTGCTGCTGTTGCTGCTGCTGCTGTTGTTGCGCGACGTGCTCGGGGGGTGGGTATCGGCCTGCCTCGTTGACTGCGAGCGCTTCACGGTCAGCCGCACGACTCAATGGGCGGCCAGCCGCTCACTTACTGGATCCGGGCCCTGAGGCCACGGGCGACGGGTGGCCAGACGAAGTATCGACCGACGAGTGCGAGCGATTCGACTTGCTCCAGGGAAGTGAAGGCATCGCAGGAGAGCGCGAGAGCCTCCCGTGTCTCTTGCGGAGGAGGATGGCGGGGCTGGCGAGCGTACAAGAGGAATTTCCGACCTCAGCTAACGAGAATAAACACAGCCAGCGGATCAGCGGACGACCAGGACACAGTAAAACAGCACCTTGCGCGTCTATCCAAGCCGTAGCAGGCCGACTTTCTTCTGATGGAGCCCGCCTACATGTAATGCGCCGCGGGCCAGTACTAAGCGGGACCTCCGGTGGCCTCAGCCGTACATACGTGCAGGCCTGCAGCAAATCGAGGACAGCGAGCCGCACGCGAGTGGAAGCCTGGCTGGACTTGCTGCTGTTTGCCGAGAAGGTCAATGGAACCCGACGGTGGCAGTGCTAGAAACGGTGACAAAGGTGCCTGCGATAGTGCTATTTGGCCACAACCCGGACGTGCTCACGTTAGCGGTGACCTGGTCGAACGGGTCCGGAGTATTGTATGCAAGTAGGACAGTCTCGCACAGAACGGCGACCAGAGAATATTGATATTGCTGGGCGCATTGAAGTTCACGCCGCGAAGCCTCGCGGGCCTTGCACATGGTGTACTTTTGCAAGCGCACGCTAAGTTGATAGTGATTGCTTGTTGCAAGGTGTTGCCTTCCAGATACCCGTGTCGGCCTGTCCATGCAAACGGCCGGGGCTCCACGCCTTCTGGCTCAGGCTCCTTTGTGCATCCCTCCGAAAGGTGTTCTCTGCATAGTTCACTTCAGGAACTGGAGCTATTATTAGGGCTGACAGGTGGGTCGCGGTAGGTATGTCACCGTTAGTCTAGTCCACTCGCTTACTCTTGCAGGCGAATGGAAGGTTTTGAGATTGAGCCTGCAAGGCTGACACTTCTGGAAGTACTGTTAACTTCTCTCGGACAGGTGCTGAGATCTAGGCTTCCTCATGGAAATTTGCTAAGCCGCATTATGCTCAATAGCAGGCAACAAATAAGTGATTCGACCGAGATCCTTCCAACATTCCTGTCGCTTTGTAGCACGAGATGCGTTTGGGCGAAGCCTAGAAAATCACAGTGGACCTAGAACCTTTGCACTGCTGGAAGTATGTTTCAATTGCCAGCTACTCAAGAGTGCGAAATCTAATCAAAGATTCCGCATGTCGACACGAAGTAGCGCATGCTACGTGCTTGAGGTTCTTCCCTCGAGGAATCCCCGGGATGTACGTCTAAGTAGAACGAACCGTCAGGCCTAGGCATCACTAGCACCACGGCCTCGTCCGAAACCACCGCGGAACTCAGGCTTGAAGCCACCCGGGGCACTACCCTCGCCCTTCTCGCCAGCATCACGTCGTCGGTAGCCATCACGGTCGCCGCCACGCCCACGCCCACCACCACGGCGCTCACGGTCCTCCCCACCCATGTTGCGCGGGAGATCGTTGCTGCGCTGAACCTTGATATGAGTCTTAGGGACAACCTCGGCGGGAAGATGAAGCCACTCGCGGAGATAGTCTATGATCATTAGTATTGTTCACTTGTTAACAAGCGCCAAGAACGAACCGGTGCCCTCTGGCGTAAGAGTGTAGTAGTAGTACTGCCAGGAGAAACGCGTCTTGAGATAGCCGCGCGAGGTGAGAGACTGGCAGGCTTTGATGACGAACAGGTTCTTTGTGTCGATAGCAGGGTGCTTGGGCAGATTGAAATCCTTCTGCGCGACTAGGGCGCCCTCGCGGAAGAGGTACTCGTGGATCTGGCGGCGATCGGCCTTTGGAATCAACATCTTGACGACCGAATCTAGGATTCGACGTGGACTTGGGCGATGTTGACGTGCCGGTTGTTGGAGAGGTTGCTCGTAATCTGCTTGCTGTGATTGAGGTGTTGCGAACAGGTAGATTTCGTACCTGGTGGCCGGCGGAGAATAACGGGCCGATCATAGCGCCTTGGCATCTCTTTTCGCTTGCCCGCCCCTAAGCTTTGCGGCCCGCTATTGGCAGGCAATTGCACGCGCAGAGCATCTCGTAAGGCTTCCTAGCGGATATGTTCACTAAAATGTGTCATTCTATATCTCTGCCTGCTGTATCATCCTGTGATCCGTCACCGGCGGAACTCGGGAGCGACCAGTGAGAGAATGCCCATAATACCTACCGAAGTACGTCGAAGTTTTGACAGTGTATCGTGTATTCAAAGGATGTCAGCAGCACCTTCAGTCTACCTACCCGGACTCTCTCTGGGGTCAATTCTAATTAATCTCTCCCGGTTCGTCACCTAACTTCCCATCACCACACCCTCGTTCAACATCTCCAGCATATGTGCAATGCACCTCAATATATCGGCCCAGTTCTATGCATCAATTGGATTCATCTTTCCTGTCATGTCATCACTGATAACATTATCCAGCGTATCGACAGGTGGGGCGTCCGTTTTCCCCAGGTTTGCGGAGATGAGGTGCGGGGGTGGGGCATTTACCCTCTGCAACACCAGGCCTAAGTGCCCATATCCTTGTCATAACCATGCTCGCTAAGGGCAGTCCATCTCCTAGACTGGATGCGGTTGGAAGAAGGAGACGGGGGGATTGCCCAGGGCCGGCAGTTATGCTTGGCTAGGTTCCGAGGTGCTTGCGGTGGGATCTGCAAGTATTTATAAGAGAGGGAGTGCCGGGAGGATCCACGGGGTGGAGTTGAGCATTGAGCTTGTCTCGTCATCGTGGTCGATATATAATCGCGGTCGTGAAAATGGGTCTCGGCGTTCTTGAAGACCACCACTTACAGCATGTGCCTGGCACCGCACTGTTGGCGGATATCATAGGTGCGCAGCAACAGCACCAGTATCATGGTATATCCCCCTTTTTTCCGTGTATCGTCTCAAATTCCTAACAATGGCAAGGCCGCGACACCTCCGCTCTCAAGCACGCCAAAGGCCGCAACTCGGACATCGTCCTTGTCCCGCAGCCCTCGGACTCGCCCCGCGACCCATTGAATTGGCCTCAATGGAAAAAGGAGTTACTGCTGCTGATCATCAGCATCGACACCGCCGTCGTCGGCGCTTGGGGTCCTATGATCTCGCCAGGCTTCGCGACAATGGCCGAGCAGTTCGGCATGTCGTACAATTCGCTCAATGGTGGTCTCGGCTGGGCCATCTTTGCCATTGGCATCTCCTGCTTTGTTACCAACGGCCTAGCTGTCAAGTATGGACGACGCCCGGTCATCATACTCGGCAACTTGATGCTATTCATCAGCAGCGTGTGGGCGTACCACGCACATACATACGAGAGCCTGCTGGCGAGTAGGATATTCGGCGCGATTGGGATGAGTCCTTTTGAGGTGCTGACAACGGCGATTATCGGTGATATATATTTCATCCATGAGAGAGGGTTGCGGCTGGCATTTTGGGGGTTGTGCTTGTCCGTTGGAGTAGGAGGCGGGTCGTGTATCTCTGGATACATCATTGACGTACGCCTTGCCTCTGGCCTTGATGGAAGAACATCCGCTGACTGAATACTAGAACCTCGGGTGGAATTGGACCTATGGGATTTGTGCGTGCTTTTACGGCGTATTCATTGTGCTCATCTTCTTATTCGTGCCGGAGACGGTGTACCAGCGCGATCCGGCATACAATCTTGACCTTGGGACGACAGACCATACGGAAGAGATCCTCGATGCCGCGAAAAATCACGAACCCAGATCCAACATTGTAGGCGAGGAGCCGAAAGATGAATCCCGACAAACGGTACGTGTGGTCACCACCGAGCCTATCTACACAGGCGCAGACGAAAAGCCGTACACATTTTGGGAAGAACTACTTCCTGTACGTGGCGTGGAGAGCGATGAAAATTTGATTGCGATCATCTTCCGGCCGTTTGGTATGCTTTTGTTCCCACAAGTCTTTTATGGCTTCATCACCTACGGGTTGTCGACATCCTGGCTAGTTGTCATGGGCGGTGTCATGGCGCAGATCTTCACTGCGCCGCCGTACAACTTCAGTGTTACGGCCGTGGGCCTAGTCAGCATCTCGCCGCTCGTGGCATCTCTTCTGAGTTTTGTGGCTGGTCCCGCAAACGACTATACGGTCAAACAACTGGCGCGCTGGAATGGTGGTATATACGAGCCAGAGTTTCGGTTGGCCTTGAACGTGTTGACTTTGATCTTGGGTGTGACGGGCTTTTTCGGGTTCGGTGCGACGTTACAAAATGGGTTGCCTTGGGCAGGTCCGGTGTTCCTTTACGGCCTGATCTACTTTGCGATGGCCTTTCTCAATGTTGGGTGAGTGCTCTAGTGCATGATCTGAGCAGTAGTCACTGATGACCACAGCATATACGGATACATAACCGAGTGTCATCGCTCCAAGGCACCAGAGGTACGTTGACGTATTTTCCCGTGAAGGATTAGTTTCTGACATTGAACAGGCCTTCGCAGCGCTCAACCTCAGAAACGTGTACTCGTTCGGAATGAATTACTTCATTAGCGCGTGGATCTCCAGCATGGGGCCGTTGCAGGTGTTTTCGACTATTGGCGGGCTACACATCTTTATCATGCTGTTGACGATTCCGATGTGGATCTTCGGAAAGAGATGCCGCTCGCTGACGGCGAGAAACTCGTTCTTCAAGGTAATGCAGGGGCATTAGTGTCAATAATTTTTGTATCGATAATGAGACTGTAAAGTTCCCGATCAGGAAATAGAGTATGTGGATCGAAGGTAGAGCAACGGCGCGGCCACTAGGTGACGCGGCTATGCGACGTATACGAATACGGACTTTCAATTCCGCATCGGCGACAGGTATTCCTACCTGGGCTTCTCAGGTTGAGAATCGGACTGTTGAACGCATCGTTTAGCTGTGTCATAGTTGCTACCGCCTTGAGGTATGGTGCATGGTACGTGCGGTACGCGATATGTACCCCAATCCAGAGTGTTGGATGAATGGGTCACACACCGGACATTCTGGGAAGGCGCGATAGGCTGCACCTGCTACATGAGATTCACAGACCAAACCGCAGACGTGCCCAGTGAATACATATGCAGAGAGCTTTGTTGGAGGACCAAGTATCGTGCTCGATGGTGTTTCTCGGTTCGCGGATACAACGGCAGCGGGCGGGCCAACGACTCCACAGCCTGTTGCGGTTAGAGCGTTCGCGGGCCCTGAAGGGCTGAGGCTGTGTGAGTGGTGTGTGCCTGGGAGTTCCGTCTGATCCTGTCGCGAGCTGGTGCCGCGTTCTCTCGCTCTGCCCGTTTTCCAATCCACGAAGGTGATGTCGAGCCGTCGTGGACGCTGCACACCGCAGCTATAGCACCCACGACCAAGAATGCGGCGGCCATGGACAGGAAGGCGCTCCTTGTCCCGTGGTAAGTTGCAGCTGTCTACTGACCACACCTATCCTCGCCGGCTGATCATCGCCAGCGGCCTTGTCTTGGGATCCAGCTACCTGGCCACGAGCATTCCCACGACCTTTGCCCTCGACCGCCCACTGCACACCGTCGCCACCGTCCTGCTGCTCTCGGGGCTGGCCATTGTCGCCTACGAGACGCGCGCCGCGAAGATACGGCGTCCCCACCACCGGAGCGAGCGCCATGTCGCGATTCCGCTGCAAGATGGCAACGGGCGACGACCTTCATCCGAGGAAGCATGGCCGCCCGACGAGGAGCGCCCCTTTCAACACCACGGGCTCTCCCCGCGCGCTCTCGCCGTCATGCTAGCGGCGCTGCTGGGCCTGCTGAGCGCCCGCATCGCCGTATTCCATGCCGTAGTCAAGGATGTCGAGTGCGCGGGGCCCCAACTCACGGTAAGAACGCGCCTTCCGCACGCGCATCGTCCCTTCCTAACATGCCCAGGCGTTCCTGCCGCTCGTGCTCGCCCTCTATCACGGCTTCTGCGCGCCCAACAGCCGCCCACTGCTCGCCTGGAGCGCTGACTCACCACCCTCGACGTATCTCGACCGCTTCGTGCACTTCTTCTTGCACGGCCCTACTCGCTACATACTCCCTTCGCTCTTGCTGGCCATCAGCAGCTTCATCACCACCCTCCGAACCAGCGTGCTGCGGTCGACGTACATCTGCCCCGTCTCGACTTCTGCCGCATCCCTCGTTCCCAAACTACAGTTTTTCGGCTTCCTGGTAGACTGCATCGTGGCCCTGCTTCTTTACCGCTTGGTAGACGAGGGCTTGTCCCAGTCCGAAAGTGTGTCACCCGAGCCCAAAGATGGCACTACCGTCCATGGGCTTATTGGCTTCACTTTCATTGTACGTCCACTTCATCCAGCTACCAGCATACACTAACCCTCCAGGCATCTGCTCTTGTTCTCGGCATAGCGGGTATTATTGTTTACAGTGCATTGCCCGAACACCGCGAATGGCTGTTCTCAGCCCCTCGCGAATACCTACTTGGTCTTCTTCGTTTGTCTTTGATGATACCCCTTACGATGTTATGTTTCCTTATCTCAGTAAGTCTCTTCAATCTATCGTTGTGACAGCAGCTGACGTGACAGGCTCGAATGTATGGCATTATGGGTGCCGTCCTTATCGCGGCGTTTTCATTTGCATATATTGGCGTTTTACGAGCTCTTGCCGTGGACGTTTCCTATTCATTTCCTCCAAAATCCACAACTGGTGTCAGCCTCTGCCTCACTCTTCTCACAATTGCCTTGGTACTCCAACTCGTCGCCGACGCTATCGATTCTGGTCAGAACCGACCAAAGATGCCCGTCCGTCTGGGACGAAACCAAACTGTCACAGTAGTCGCCGTCTTGGTCTTTTTCTCCATTGGTGTTGGCGTGTACCGCTACCAGCGGCCTGTCCCAGGACATCCTATCAGCAAGCTTATTGCAACTGCCAACGAACAGCACGAGCAGTGGGCTTTTCAGGCCTACCAAAGCAAGTCGTTAGCACAAGCCGTGATACGCTATCAGGAGCGCTATTCCCGGGACCCGCCTCCGCATTTCGACAAATGGTACGAATTCGCAACAAACCGGGATACCATTGTCATTGACGATTACGACAATATTGAAGAAGACATCATCCCATTCTCCTCTTTGAAGCCAGCAGAGTTACGAAAACGCACTGCCGAGATTCTCGTTCGCAATGAAGATCTAGGCGGCATTCGGATAAGAGACGGAAAAGCTGTGATCTTCGGTAATTCGCGTGAGGAGCAGAAGTGGATGTTGGATGGCATAGTTCGCATGATTGGGAAATTTGTTGAATTCATTCCCGATATGGATCTGGCTTTCAACCTCAATGACGAACCTCGCGTTGCTGTGCCCTATCAACAATATCAGGCAGCCCGCATGCACCACTTGCACTATCCGGAGCATACAGCTGCTGATGGTACGATCGACTTCCGGCTCGATCGCGCGTCTACCTGGACAGAAGATGCTGGATCTCCACGCGCGTTTGACCAGGCCGGAAGGAAACCGTCGTTCCAGACCTATGGCTCTATAGCCTGCTCTCCAGAAACGCGCGCACGTAAAGAGCGACGTTGGGATACTAGAGCTTTTTGTTCTGCCTGTTCTGCACCTCACTCAATGGGAGCCTTCGTTGCGAATTGGACACTATCGGCCAGTCCCTGCCATCAACCGGATCTCGCCAATCTCCACGGGTTCCATCTAAGCCCTGCTGGTCTTTCAGGAACCCACGTCTTGGTCCCCGTCTTCAGCCAAAGCCGTGCACCGGGATACGCGGATATTCGATACCCTTCGCCGTGGAACTATTTGGATAAGCTGAAGTACGAGTTTGGAGAGAAATTTCCGGACCACAACTTCGCTCAGAAGGATAATGTCTTGTTCTGGCGTGGAGAGACAACGGAAGGATTCAGTACGTCCGGCTCGTGGAAAGGCATGCTACGACAACGCTTTGTGCACCTGATGAACAACGAGACATCGCGACAACCAATCTTTCTACCTACCGGAAGCAAGAACGGGAGGCTGGAGTATGTGATGGAACGTCCCGAGCAGATCAAAGATCTGCTCGAAACCAAGGTCGATGCACGCTTCGTCAACGATGTAGCCAGATGCGAAGGTCAAGACTGTATGGACCAGAAGCTTGAGTTTTGGTTTGGTAAAGACATTAATTTCTTAGACCATTGGCGCTATCGGTATCTCTTCGACACCGATGGTCCCGGTTTCTCGGGCCGTTTCATTCCCTTCCTACAATCAAACAGCGTCGTCTTCAAAGCAGCACTGTTTCGGGAGTGGTACGAAGGCCGCCTCATTGCATGGAAACACTTCGTACCTGTTGACCTCCGCCTCCACGACCTTTTCTCTTCGCTTGCGTACTTTGGCGGCTACAATCTCAGAGACAAAAGGAAGCGTACCATGGAGCCAAAGGACAAAGAGGCGGAGGCTATCGCGAGGCAGGGCAAGGTGTGGACTGAGAAAGTGTTGAGGAAGGAGGACATGGAGATATACATGTTCAGGTTACTGCTTGAATGGGGTCGATTGACGGACGATCGCAGAAAAGACGTTGGATTTCGTATGGACACCAAAGGGCACAAAGGAAAAGAAACGGAAAATAAGGGCGGAACATAGCTGTACCTAATGTAGACATGATCTGACACTGGACACCTGAATTCTTATCGTTTTTTATACGCTTCCAGTTTACTTTTCTTCAAGCTGTGAGAGGAACTACAGTCAGAGTCTTTGTACACATTGAGCCTCGAAGATTATATATAGAACACTCCAGAGCTGTGTCAGACACCATTGCGGACTAAGCGGCAAGCACGACCCAAACACTATCTGACTTCTCGCTCCTGCGGTTGGCTGTTAGACGAACAAGCCAATCACAGGGCAGCGCCCGTTCCCCTAAGCGTGGTCATCATCCCTGGTCTAGCATCCGCAAGTCTACGCTTCAGACCTCATGGACGAGTCTCACGCTCTCTTCTCATTGCTCACGGCTTCATTCCATTGGAATCCGCCATGGTTGCAGACTCAATGCGCAAGCGTGCGAAGCACACACGCTCTAGACGCGGTTGTACTGTGTGTCGGTAAGCTTTGCGTCTTCACGCCCTGTCATTTGATCTCATTTGTATTACAGGATACGAAGAATTCGATGCGATGAGACTAGCCCTGCTTGTAACAAGTGCACGTCTACAGGTCGGAAATGTGAAGGCCTGCCGCAATCGGCGCTGGAGTGGAAGGCTGCACATACCTTGGTATGTTCCCTATACCTCCCCACTATTTCCTTATAATACGAGTCCACATCTCAAGGTACCATGTAGATTCGCATTTTACTGAATAAGAATCACTGACCCTGGTGACTAGATGCAATTGATACTGCATCGAGGTAGCACGAATGCAAGCTCGGCAGAAGATCGTTCATTCGCCTATTTTCGCAGGCACACCTCGCCACACTTTGCTGCTCCCTTTGGTAATGAGTTTTGGACTTGCTTGGTCCTGCAAATTGCAGAGCGGGAGTATAGCATTAAACAGGCCATCATCGCTCTGGGTGCCTTGCACGAGTCTTTCACCGACGAACATCTACCCTCCCACCTGCAGAGTACACTTCCCGTCGGGTTTTTACACAAGTCGAACCGGAGTCTATCCAATTTAGCAACAGCATCTTACACCCGTGCTCTCCGTGGACTCAACCAGTACATTGTACCGCAGACGTACGACGGCTTACATGTCGCCCTTCTTTGTGTAATCCTCTTCACCTCGTTTGAATGGCTTCGAGGCTCCTACGCCGCTGCAACAATGCATCTCAAATGCGGCCTGAATATACTACGTCAATGGTCTTCTACCACGTGTACGTCGCCGAATACGCCTACGACACACTTCGTACGAAGCCAAATAGCACCAGTATTCGTCCGTCTCAGCATACAGGCCCGAACTTTCACGCAGGACATCACCCCCCTACCCTGGCTCTCCACTGGCTTCTTCGCCCAATCTAGCTCAGGCGACGCCCAAAGTAAAGATCAAATTCGCGCCGCACGCGACGCGCTCGACGTCGTCTGCAGCGAAATATACCTCCGACCCTCAGGCTTCACGCTCCTATCCGCCGACTGCCTACTGAGCGGACCTTCTTCGTCCCTTCCAGCCGACGACTTCACACTCTGCCAACATTCTTCGTCCGAATTCTCCGTGCGACTCGCGGAGTGGTTTGCCAAGTACCATATGCACCTCCTCCTGCTTCCATGTCCGCCACAGGAAGCGCCGCGCCCGGAAAATGTCAGTCTAACGATGTGGTATACGGTGCTGAGCTTATTGCAAGCGACGAGTTCGACCAGTGACCCGATGGCGCTTGATGCATATTTAACCCCGTTTTCGCATATCGTGAGCCTCGCTCGACTTCTCATGGGGGCATCAGGTATGCCGGCACTGCAAGCTTGTTCGCAGATCCCGATGGAGTCGCATGATACGCCGCGGTTCCGCATCGATATGGAGACGGTGCCCATGCTTTATCACGTTGCGTCCAAGTGCCGCCATCAGGCTCTTCGACGCGAAGCCATTGCACTGCTGCGCATGGGGGCGAGCCGCGAGGGGCTCTGGGACGGGTGGGCGGTTGCGAGACTGGCAGAGGAGATTATGACAATGGAGGAAGAGGGGTTGGTGGGCGTGGAGATGTGCGGGCCGGAAGTTGTGCCTGCGTGCCAGCGTGTGTCGAGGTTGATTGAGGAGACGGATTTGCAGACGAGGACTATGAGGGTGAGGTTGAAGAAGTGGGGTGAGGATGATTATGGGGAGTGGAGGATGCTGGCGTGGTGAGCATTTTGGATTCGGGTTGATCGATGGTTATTCTGAGAGCTGAGAAAACACTTGAAGTTGTCCCTCGCGTGAAGCTGAAAGCTGGCTACATATAACTGTATTAGCACCCCTCGAAGTTTAGATCTTGTATTATCTATTCCAAGATTACTTATCACATTTTTCTGCTATGAGAACTTCGGCCTCTATGGCACACTTCTGCCATTACGCGAGAGGCTGTCTCTACGATCCTGTGCAGAGCACTGGAGTCAAATAATTTGGTGCTGTGTCATAGGGCCGATAATGCGTGCGGTCCAGTCCTTCGCTGTTAAAGTTGGCAGATCCCCTGCACACCCCAGAGTTTCAGGTCGGCATACCCCTGCTACACTCCTCTGAATCAAAACCAACCATCGCAGAACACTGTCGTTAGTCGTCATCGCACGCTCACCATCTCATCAATACTATCAAAACCGCTGGCATTCATCAATACGCTACGGTGTTGACAACCACGTGCCCACTCACGCCCTCAATTCCTCACTCGTCGCAATTGTCGCCGACCCGCCCCCCCTCGCCTCAGCAATAACCTGCGTCCCGACAACCTCGCCCGTGCTCTTACTCTTAAACACCCCACTAATAGCCATCAGCCCAGCATACGGCTCATACACGTATTCCTCCTCCCAGACTTGCTCGCCCTTGTACTCCACGCTCTCATTAAACCCATTAAACCGCATGTCGCTCAGATAACTGCCCACGACTTTGCGCACAGACACGCGGCCGTTATTGTCGAGCGACTCGTCCACGAGATCCCCGTTTTGCGCAAGGATGCGGTTCGTGTGCGTGTTACCGCTGTAGTCGTCGATGGAGTAGAGGATGTTGTTTGCGAGCTGGAATTGGTGGTGATCGAGGGGGGAGCGCTTGGTTGCGGAGGAGCTGGAGCCCGTGACGTCGTCGATGAGGCCGGTAGTTGAATTGATGATAGTACCGAGGCCAGAGCCGAGCTCGGCGATGATGGGGTTGAGGTCTATCGAGTTGAGGGTGTCGTTCTGGAACTTATGAGCTTTTTGTACGTTAGGGAGGAAGGGGAGAGGCGTACGATCATGAGTACAAGGTTGGCTAGGCGCGCTTCGAGAAGCACTTTCGCAGTGACGTTTTGGATGAGCAGGTTTACGCGGTCGATGGAGAGGTCGACGCCGGCGTTGAAAGAGAGGAGCGAAAGGACTTGGGCGTCGAGGTTGATCTTTGCAGTGAGGTTTTGGACTTCGATGTGGATTTCGCCGACGTGCACTAAGGCCTGAGACTGGTTAGTATCGAATGTGACAATGGTGAGAGAGGTGCTTACATTCAGGAACACGTCCGGTTCGGGGAAGGAAGACGAGACGTTGTTCTGGGTGTTTTCCGTCTCGTAAACGACTGCCAGTGGATCACCATCTTCTCTAATGTCAAGTTTGTAGCCCGTATATCCATCGCTATCGGTGAATTGAGCGAAACTAATAATGGGCAGCAGAAGGAACATGAACAAGAAGGCGAGCATCTTGAAAGACTTGACAATTGTTAGAGAGCGAACGCAGCTGCAAGCAGCTACAAGACGGTGGAAAATCAGCGAGCGACAAGCAGGCCGTGGGTTGTCAATCGCACCTCCACATGCGGGGATGCGCTGTTGACTAAAGGTTCGCGCTGGTGATGTTCCAGCATGGATTATGCATGAATTTTTTAGCCTCTTCACGTTCGACGCAATTTTAGATTAAGGAGACCAATCATCCCGCTCAAAAATTCGACAACCAGTTTCTCATTGCCATCATCGCAGGTCGCGACCTTGATTTTCCCATCGCGTACCCCTGTTCGGGTCTTCTCTCGCGTTTACCCGAAATTAGGTTGGATGCGTTCATGCACGGGCATGGGAAACATCGACAACGTCGAGCGCGCTAGTGTGTCTGCTTAAAATGTTAGCACGGCCGTAGGCTTCGTGAGTGCCTGCCTTGTCTCGCTGCTCACCCTCGGTCGTTACGTCTCATTGTGTGTAAAAATTCGCAAATATGCAGTCCCTTCTTTCGCTTCGCATGCTTGCGCTTTTCTTCCTCTCCTTCGCGGCGCAGATTTTGGCACAGTCTGCTACGTCTTCAGTAATCGCACCGCCTATGTCTAGCTCGACCTCGTCACCATTTACCAATGGAATATCGACGACTCCGCCGGACGTCTATCTGAATGTGCCTGAACTGCATGTCGGACGAATTGAATTGGACGTGGAGCAATTGCAGGCGGACATCAACTTGAACGCCAAAATCGCCAGTCTGGTAACCATCAATGCGGGCGTGCAAGTCTCCGTTCAAAAGATCAACATCACCATCGCGGACGTGGATGCCAACCTAGAGCTCGTCGTGCGTCTAGGCCACCTTGTGGAAATCGTCGAACGCGTCTTCGAATCACTAGATCTGAATCCTCTCCTCATCGGCCTGGTAAACAACGTCACAAATCTCGTTGGCGATGTAATCGGCGCTGTAGACGGCCTCCTCGGCTCCATCACCCAAGGCGGAAAGACGCTCAACTTCTTGGTTGACAATCTCGGAAACATTGTCCAGGAAGTGGCTGGCGGAGCCGGCGGTGGTCTGTCCCAGATCATCGGAAACTACCAGCAAAGTAAGACATCTGCATTTAAAGGCGTACAGTTGCGCGTTCGCTGACTATGCATCTAGATATGACACAGGTTGGAGACATCAAGCAGATCGGCAATGGCTTGATCCAGAAGACGTTCTCCTACGATCCTTTGAGCGCTTTGGTGGATATTGTCTTCAATGCGGCTGGACAGGTTGTGCAAGCTACGGTGCAGAAGAAGAATGGTGGTGGTGGATCGAGTTCGACGTCGGCGAGCTCGACTCCGACGGCGACACCGGTCACGCTGCCTGTTAGCACCGATGCTAGCACTTCGTCCCAGTAAAGTCGCAGTAAATGATAATCCTAATTCTAGACGTTGAGAACAGAAGATTGTTGCGTGAAATAGAGCAGGCTAATTGCATTAGCAAGTACTAGTGACCAGAAGATAATGCGGTCTGTCGTCGTAAGCTTGAAGGCCCTCTGTGGTTCTACTGGAAGATAATAAAAGAAAAGGTCGAAAGGCTCGACTCATCACTGGTTCAGCCTTTCTTCGCAGCAAGTCTTTGGCTTCGCCTCGGGATGACAGCAGCGCTGCCAACGAACAGAACGTTCGATCCGAACAATCGATCCGAACGGCGTTTTCTGGTGTTTTGGATCGAACGAACAAACAGGCATGGTGGGTCGAACAGAGCTTCGAACGAACGCATTATTAGAGCCAAACGTTCGGTTGTTCGGTTGTTTGGTTGTTCGGGACTACGTTTGATCGATTTAGTATGGGGATTCTGTCCTAATTGGTGGAGTATTACCTTGTTCTGCTGGCCTTGTGCCACGCGTGGCGTTGTCGTATATTGCCTTGTGCAACGTTCTTGTAGGGGAAGAAAACTCTGAGTTTTCTCGTCGACGTGCCTCCCACTGTTTCCCATCGTCAGCCGTGAGCGTATCTTGTTATGGATCAATTTGTTACCCGCTCGCAGTCGTCCCAGTCGACCCAGTCGACCCAATCAACCCGGCTGGCATTTGACAGCTATCACCATGCCGGGTCGCGTACGGCAGCTGTCATGGCGATGGCGGAGAGCTTCGAGAGCTTGGATGACTCGCCATCTGAAGTGGAGTCCGTCGCTCCTACCCATGAGTTTCCCGGCGAGCTGAAAGCGTCCGGAGCCCGTTTTCCTATTGTATGGACCCGCCTCTGGCAAGGCAAACGTCTCCTCAACCACGTCGTCAAGAAGGATGCCGGCCAAAACATCCAGCTGGTGGACGGCAGACAGTTTCTCGACCACAACACTAACCTCCTTCCTAATTAGGAAAGTTGTATATATACGAACGTTCGGCCGAACGTTCGTTATACTGTTCGAAGACGCTCCTGTTCGAGTCGTCTCGAACGTACGTACATTTGTATGTGAGCCGAACGAACGAACAAGCACCTTGTTCGGATCCTGTTCGATTCGTTGGCAGCGCTGGTCAGCGCTTCCGGATTTTGCATCCGCCTGTCATAGGGTTTCCGTTATCGTCAATCAACCTGAACAGATCATGCGACTGTCCCCCTCCATCACCTGGTGTTTCGATATCTGCATGTGGACATGTACAAGTTCAAAGCGCATGTAGTCGGAAATCAATATATACCGGCTAGATAGAGGCGGCTAGAGCGTTCAAGATTACTGCAACCTTGATGCAAGCGTCATCAAACCATTGCGTTGCCTGGCCACGCTAATCCTCAACACCACGACCTCGTCAATCCTCAACACCACGACCTCGTCAATCCTCAACACCACGACCTCGTCGAATTGCGTCTCGAGCGCGTCCATATTCGCTGCAGGTCCCTACACGCACGTGCAATCACTGCCTGGAGACGGGTAGGGGTGCGGGCCGTGCCGCAATGATGCAACCGTCACCAAACCGTCGCGTTGCCTGGCGATTCTACCCTCAGCCTAGCTCAATAACCAGCAGCTACCTCCTCACCATTCAGTACACCTTTGCCCACTTCAGTGTCCAATATCACTCTCTATCTGACGGCCTACGTAGAGCCTGCACTCTCTACTCTCGACGAACAATTCCTGAACAGGTACTCAGCTAGGCAAGAAACATGCCCTCAGAGAATCTATCAAGATAAATGCATCCCGCTCTTCCACCACCAGCTAATCTGGTTTCCAATTTTGAGGATCCTTCTACTCTCATGAGATGGATTATTGGTGTCGCTATCTGCACCATGGTTCTTATGCTTCTGGCTATAACTGCAAGGATATATACCAAATTATTCCTGGTGAAAGAAGGGCGGCATGATGATTGTATGACTTCCTCGAAGCTTTTATGACGTCTATGCTAATCAGCGCTATAGCCTTGGCTGTATTTGCTTTGGTGAACTGCCACATAGCACTATTCGAATTTGGAGCCAATCTAACAGCGAATAGGTTTGCATATTCTCCTGGGATACCAGCGCTGCCAAAGTACAGAACGTTCGCTCCATACGTTCGGTCCTATAGTGATTCGAGCCGAACGAACGTATAGTCATATTGACCTGTATAGAGCTCCGAACGAACACACTTTTAGGGTTATATATTTAGTTATTTAGGACTATAAGAGGTTCGTTTATATAAAGAATATAAAATAGTTAGTCAAGTTTTCTTATACTTTTTATTGTCCTTGTGCTATGCGTGGTGTTATTATATAGTACCTTATATATTATTCTTAAAGTAAATTTTTTAATTACGTTCAATTATCATTCTTTATTACCTTTACACTATTTTTAGCTATAAGTATATTATTATAAATTATTGTCGCGGGAATTATCCATTATAGGTACCCTAATCGGAAGGATCAGGTGGAACGGGCAAACATAACACTAAATGCTTAGTATAAATACTACTCTTATAGTAACTTTTTATATGTTACTAACTAATTAATTCGATTTTTAAACTATATACTATCTAACTTATTTTACCCTTTATAGTTATAAGTCTAGCGTTTTAAGAATATAAGATAATTCTCCCTTCGTAATTAATCGTTAGATAAATTATTTAGACGCTTTAATTTATCTAAATACTTCTTGCGTCGCTCTATTCTTGTATAATAGAGCGCACTTTGTTTCTCCCTACAAGCATCTCGAGTAGAGCATATAGAGCTTCTCTATAAGCTCCTTCCTCTCTCTTCTTCTATTACACTAGACCTACTTTACCTTTAGTAGTAGGCTAAGATTTATAATAAGCTTAAAAGTGCACTCTCCTTAACTTATAAAAAATTCTACTCTCTTAGTAGGTATAGTACGCTTAACTAATTAAAAAAGCTAGCTAGTATAGTTTATATAGTTTATATAGCGTAAGTTTTAGGCTATGCAATAAGGCATTTAAGATTATATTAATTTAAATACTTTAATTACTAATAACCTTATAGTAATTACTCTTAAGCTTTTAGAACTCTTAGAGCTCCTAAAATTATCTAATAATAAATATAATAACCTAAATAAGCTTAATAAAAAATAGTCTAAAAGAGTAGCGCGTAATAGCACTTTTTAAAATAGAAATTGTCTTAAAGAGTGTAGGAAAGATCGTGCTAATTACTAAAATAAAGCCTTACGCTAACACTAGTTAAAGGTAGGTAATTATAAGACGCGCTTAGCTAAGCATACTACTATAATATAGTAAGTATAAAATATATTTAATTAGGTAGTTAGGACTATTAATACGCAGCTCCTAATACTTGCTATAATAAATATTAGTAATTAAAAAAGTTTTATCTTATAAATAATTATATAATACCTTAAAAGAGAGCTCGCCTTATTAGACATAATAATACTTAATTAAATCTAATAGGAATATTATATTTTACTTAAATAAGCTTGCTAAGGAAGAATAAATCTAGAATAATAATATAAGGAGTAGAGTACTCGTTATATACTTACCTCGTAGTATAGGATCCTAGATATTAAAAGAGAGATCGCGGCAACTAACTTCTTAAGCACTATAGTAAATAAGATAGCTTTTAAATAGGCTTAAATTTAGCACGCTAATAATGAATAATAGTAAATGTTAAATGGGCTATACTAAGCCAAGCATATCGCGATATGATAGGGCTAGATAGTTGTACGATGGTACGGGTGAGAAAAAGGTCTGGTATTCAAGTCTTGTCTATCTTGTCTACGTACGGGGGAAAGAGGGTTATAAGGATTAATGTTCGCGCACGGTGCCTGTGGCCTGTGCCTTTGCCTGTGCGGTATTACATAACCATTGTCACCTGTCTTAAGACATCGCATTAGGTAGCTGCCCGTACTGCGTACGGACAGTAAATTTAAAGTAAGTACCTACTTACTTTAAAGAAAGTTAGTAAGATCTATTTAGCTTACCTTAATATATAAGCTTTAAACGTAAACTCTAAACTAGTAATTTTTATAACGCTTAGCGGACAAAGCGCTCTTAAATTTAGTAATAAGGCTAAAAAAGTACTATAGCTAAGTAAGCTAAAGGGCTACTTATATAAAGAAGAATTATACTACTAGCTACTTTAGACTTATAAGCGCTTTAGGACTATAGTAATAGGCTTATTTCTAAGTAGAGCTATTACGCTTTCTAAAAAAGATAAAAATAAAATTCTTACTTATTTTATACTTTTTAAGTACGCTAAGGTGCGCGTAATAATGACAAAAAAAATCTACTATAACTAAGAGTACTACTTAAGTTAAGTTCTTAAAGTATATTACTACTACTATAATTAACCCTTTATTTATAAGCTTAGAGAAAGCATCTAAAATTTATTTTATTATAAACTTTAATACTTACCTTTTCTTTAAAAACACTATTTTTAATAATAATAAAGCCTTATACTTGGTAAATAACGTATTAGTACTCGTACTAGACACGTTTAAAAAATCTAAAAAGTATAAGATAGTTAAAGCTAGTATAGCTATTTATCTAATATGTTATAAGGTACTCACACCTTGGTCCGATCCAGGTTAGGGCAGTAAGGCTAAAGTAGCACTTTATAGATTATTTAATAATATAAGTTAATGCGACACTTAGCGCGTGGCTATATAATTTAATCTTATAATAAATAAGATAACTATTAGTCTATATAGGAGAACGTACTCGTACAGAAGATATGTAAGTTAACTATAAGAAGCATAATATAGGAAACCACCTATGTATAATTATCCCTCCTGCCCCATAAAGTCCCACAGTATCCCATGCCTCGGGTCCACGGGATTTCTTAGGATTCCTGGGACGTCACGTGACCTAGGTTACGTAGTCCTACATTGTCCTATAGGCTTGGCGTCTAGGACAGCCTGGGACATTATGTCATCCTTAGGTGGGGATTGTGTACTGTTATAAGGCTCGTCCGTCCTAATGTCCCTAGGTTATAACACTATCCCCCTCCTTCCTCTGCATGTCCTCATGCAATAGTTAATATCCTTTTAAAGTATCCTCTATTATTATTTTATTAGAAATTATATAAACTTAATTAGCTAGACTACTATAGTGTCCTATAAGTACTACGCGAAGAAGGGCTTAATCTATAAACTATTCTCTTTAAAACGTAGTATAGTAATTACTATAAAAATAGTATTGCTAAGTGTAAGCTATTAGAACCTATAGTTCTAATTTTTTTTATATTAACTTTAAGGTAGACTAGCTTAAGCGCTTAGAAAAGGTAGCTATTACTAAGGAAAAGGTAGCTATAGTAGCCCTATAAGCTACTTGCGTGAAAAGAAAGAGACTATTAAAATAAAAGTATTTACTAAAAGAGCGTAAGAAGAAGCTTTTAACTAATTTAATAAAATTTATTAAGGAAATTAAATACCTTAAGGGTTTTAAGGAGCTAGGCTAAGATATTACGTAATTAGAGGGTAGACCTATACTTAGTACTATTACTTTTAACTAGGCTACTTTTCCCTTACCCTTTAATTTTAGCGATTTTAAACCTTTAGCCTCTTAGGCTTTATTAGGTATTCCCTATAGAACTTCTCTAAGGCGGCCTTGTAATTAGTAAGGTTTTTTACTAGTTTTTATATATTATAGCTCTCTAGCTATCCTTCTTATTTTACTAAATACTTATACTAACGTTTAATTTTTCGTAGGTCTTTAATTGCTTTAATCTTATAATCTTTATCCTTAGGTTTTAGGTATAACTCTAATTCGGCGCCTAGTAGTACTAGTTCTAATAATAATTTATAAAAAAAACTAGGTGTATACGCGTGTTTATAGGTAGCTATAGCTTAAAATTAATTAAGCTCTAGACTTCTTAAATTTTAAATAGTTTCTTTTAAAAATTATCTAGTTTCTTTCTTAGTCGTGTTATCTTAAGATTTTTTTTATAAAAGGAAAACTCTATCCCCCTTTTTAAAAGATAGTCTTTTAATCCTTTTTTTATTTACTTGCTTCGCTATTTATATATTTTACTAGGTAATATTTTTACGTAGCGTCTTATATAAGTCCTTTATAAGTTCCGCTTCTTTGGCTACATCTCTCGCGATGCTTTTAATGTCTAATAGATTCTAGTAAGCTATTAGCTTATATCCGTGGTTAGCGTAGTATAGTAAGTACCCTATAGTCGCTAATCTTGCGCTGTTATATGCTAGTTAAGCTATTAGTAGTAGCTTAACCTAATTATCTTATAGCTTATTTACATATATATAAAGCTATTATTCTAGTAATTAGTTAGTTTATTTTATTTATTTATTTATTTATTTTTAAGTAGATGCTCGTCGTAAGCTTATGCTTAATACTTAGTATAGCGATAAACGTGGTTTAATACGAAGATGTGAATATCTTAGCTTTATTAGTAATAAACTTGTCTAGTTATCTAACCTAAGATATAAGTTTTTATTTTACTATATAAGCTAGTTTTTCTACTAATATAGCTTTCTTAATTAGTATAAATCTTAATTCCTTAGTTAGTTAATAAACTATAACTAAAATAAAGTTATAGGGGTATTTGTTTTTTAGTGCTAGTGACGCTAGGAGCTTTATAGTAAAGTCTATAGTTACACTAGACTATAGTCTTAGGGGTAGCTATAGTAATTATAGAAGGCTATAGGGCTTATATCTCTTAAGCTTATTTTACTAACATGCTAAATAGTTACCTATTACCTTTTATACTATCTACTATAGCCTAAAAATAGTGTATTTATTCGCGACTTAGCGCGTTATTTTTATAATTTCTAGGTATCCCTATTCCTTATCCTTATATAGCTTTTTAACTAATAGTAGTGCTACCTAGTTACTTAATTACACCCTATTCCTGTAATCGCGCGTAAATAATTTTAAAGCCTAGTCTAAGTTATACGCGTACTAATTATTATCTATAAGCCTTTTATAGTCTTAAAAGTTAGCTATAAGAAGTTTATAATAGGCGTGGTCTGCGTATCGTACTTCTAATATAGGCGTAAGCTACGTTTTGTTATAGCATAGCGTTATATCCTCTATCTTTATAAGAATAGCGTTATAGTTAACGTCGCCTTCTTTTTCTATAAGATTAAATTATTTACTAAGGGCGTATATTGCTCTATTAGCTATTCCTACTAAGTAAGTAATTTAAAAGTTATACTTTACTAACTATTTAGACTACCTAGCCTACCTTTTATTAAGCTTCTTCGTAGTCGTGAAGCGGGTAAGGCTTAGGTAGTTTAAAAAGACTTTTACCTAAGATTTTACTTTTTTAAGCTATACTTCTTATTACTTAAAATAATTAATAATTGCTAAGTATTCCTTATTATAGATTTTATAGTTAAGTTCTGCTCCTAAGAACTTTCTTAAATAGTATAACACTAGTCTTTATTTCTTATTATTATATTTTTATAGAAGTATGGCTCCTAGCACGTAGTCTAATGCGTTAGTGTAGATGCAATGCCGCCATTCTAGGTTATATATTTATAGTAATTGCGTAGTTAAGAATAGACATTTTAGCTTCTTAAAAGCCTTTATCTCTTATTCCTGTAGTAGTTGCTATTTACTAGTCTTTATAAGTTCTGTTAGTAGAGCGGTTGTCTTAGAGTAGTTCCTAATAAATTTACAATAGAAGTTAGTAAAGCCTAAGAAAGACTAGATGTCTTTTACTAATTTTAGTAAGAGCTATTCTTTTATTATTGTAATTTTTTAGGTCTATTTTAACACCTTCCTAAGATATTATAAATCCTAAATACTCTATTGTCCGATTATATGGCCTCTATCTGTTGTGGATATGAGGCTGGAGCACTCTCTCTTTTGTACTATTCTAAATAGGGCTAGCGCTGCAGCGGCACTTATTTGGAGCCTCGCACACATCTGCATTCCAGACACAGACAGAACACGAACATCATCAATAAATCATCACAACCATCAATTCTCATCATTGCATTATCTCAAAGTGACAGAACACTATCAAATCTGACATCTATCTTGGTGATGTAAAACTTATATTTCTTAGGGTGTAAGAGTAATCTATACTCCTATAACTTCTTAAGTACTTTTTAAACGTGCTTTATATGTTCTTTAAGGGAGCTATTTATATAAATTAATATATTATATAGATATGCTGTGCAGAATACGTCCAAGTATTTATATAAAACTTAGTTTATAAGTTCCTAAAAGGTCGCTAGGACGTTTGTTAACCCTATTAGCATAACTATATACTTAAAAAGACTATATCGTGTGCGAAAGGCAGTTTTCTATTTATATCTTTTTTACTATCTATATCTAATAGAATCTATCCTAGATATTAAACTTCGTGAACTACTTGGCTCTACAGAGTTAGTTTATAAGCTCTATAATTAGGGGTAATAAGTATTAATTCTTAACTACTAGGGCGTTTAGCTATCTATAATTTATATAAAGCCGTAGCCTGCTATATTTCTTAAGTATAAAGAGTATTAGGAAAGCCGTAGGACTCTAACTAGGCTACTATTTCTTAAAATAAAGATTCTTTTCTAATAGTTCCTTTAACTCTCTTTCTTAATCTTATATAAGGGACTATAGGCGTTCTAACTATAACTTAGCTCCTTTAACTAATAGTATTTTATAATCCTACTTTTAGTATTTAGGTAGGACTATCTCGTCGTATTCCTTAAATAAGTCTATAAATTCTTAGTATTTTACTAGTAGACTAGGGTTCTTATTAACTATTTTAGCTAATTATACCTATACACATCGTACTTATTCTAGGTATTACTATAAGATTTTAATTTATTTTATACACCAATATCTTTTATATTATAGATGTGTTATTCTCCTTTTTTACCTAAGGTTCCTGGAGGGTTCTCTTCCACCGTGGCTCTACTAGAGCCATTATAGTTAGTTTCCTAAATAGGATTATCCTAGTAAGCTAATCTATCTCGAGATTATGCTGCTTAAGCTATTTATAACTAATAATAGCTTTTATGTCTCTTATTTTGGCGATAGTAATGACATGCTAACTTTTTAAGTCTTTAATATTAACTTATACTAGCGCTGTCTTTAGATATAGCTAACTATTACTATATTCTTGCGATTAGGTCCTATCTATAAGTCCTATTTATAATAGTATTTTCTTATTATAATAGGGTATATTATATCTTTTAACTGCTTTTAGGGCTACTAGACACGCGTTTGCCCTTAGATTAATAAGTACTTTTACACGATATCTATATATTATAATATTGTTAATTAAGCGTTTCTTAACTTAGCGAGTATTTACCTAATAAGCTATAATAATTATACTATTACTAGTATAGCTTATTACCTAGTAATGCCTTAGTTTTTTAAGTCCTTAGGCTTACTACCTAGGCTTATAGCTCCTTAAATCTAGTTCTTAACTTAAGCTAGTTTCGAGATTTCCTTAACTTTATACTATTTATAATATTAGTAGTATATACCATAGGCTTCTCTAATTCTGTTAGATTTATATACTTTTAAAATCCCATGTTAAAGGTAATTTAAAATAAGGTATTTATACGCTACGAGTGCGTAGTAGTTTAGCTAGTCTTTAAAGGAGGCTACTTTCTCTTGCAGGCTTAGATGGGCTAAGCACTATAGGTAATACTTATCTTATTAAATAGATAGGTGTAAAAAGCGCCCTGACTACGGGCGACTCAGTCTATCCACAGTACTAAGGCGATCCCTTAGAGAGGGAAGAGAAGGGCTGCGGCGAGGGAAGTAGATAGACGGAAGGCCCGGATAGCGCTGGTCTAGAGCGGACTAGGGCCGTCGAGGGCCCTCGACCTACGACTCGTGACAATAGGTAGGTTTTTTTGTGTCCTGTCTAGGTTACTCCTATAACGCTTCTAGGGTTGTAAGGGTCCATGCCACGTAGAAACTATCTAATTACGTATTTCTGCTAGACATGAATTTTATACGTGTTCTTAAAGCACCTATACTAATTGTTCTACTTATAGTAATTATTAAATACCCCATACTAGTTTTTACCTACCTAATAATAGTCTAAGTTATTAGGGGTGCAAGCCACCTTAGCCTATCTTTTATAATACTATTAATATCTTTTTTTAGTATATTACTACTATTCTACATGTGCGTACTACTTAACTATTATAATTTAGTATAAATAGCGTGCTAGGACTCCTTATATTTTTTCTGCTAGCTAGTAGGCGTCCTAAGTATGTAGTTCTTATAATACTATTTTTTAAGTATACTAGGGTAGGTAGTAAAACTTACTATTATATACCTAGCATGTTCCTTCTACTAGTTAGCTAAAGATATTATATTATTATAAAACTATTTATTTTTTTACTTACTTTATTAAGCTAAGGATTTCCTGCTTAAGGTCCTTAATCTTATTACTTAAGGTAATGGTAGCTATTACTATATTAAAGAGGTTAGTTACGGTAACCTTTATCTTTTACTTCTTATAGTCCCTAGTAAAGTGCCTTTATTCTCTATAATAAAGGCATGCTTTGTCCTTATATTGTTATTATTTTTCTTTAAGAGATATAGAGTTCTTGCCTTGCTTAGATCTTTTAAACTTCTAGTTTTAGTTAGCCTGTTTCCTATGCCAATAGGCTTTATTAGCTATAATAATGTCTTTATCCTTATTACGGGTTATAAACTACGCGTAGTTTTTAGTTTCGTAAATATATACCCTCCGCGATACTTGTTTATTTTTCTTTTATATAAGTAATTATCTACTTTTATAGCTTAGTTAATAAGTTTATTTAGGTTATTAAGTTTCTTTTAGTAGACTAGCTCGTCCTTAATAGCTTCCTTAAGCCTATTATAGTAGACAATTATAAGTAGAGCCTTGCCCTATTTAACTAATCTTACCCTAATTTATTTAAACTTTAACGTATAGAGTACTGCTAACTTCTCTTAGCATAGACGTTAAAGGCAGATCTTAGCCTAGTGTTTTTTATTAATCATGCTAAACATATTTTTTATAGCGTTATAAAAAGATTCTTAATTCTTTATAGCTTCCTTCGTGGTGTTATTATAATCCTGGAATTTATTATTCTTAAGGAAGTTATTAATTATTAGCCTAGCCTACTCTACTACCTTGCCTCGCATATTTATGTAGATAACTAGAATCTTATTTTAATTAGTTTTAATCTTTCCTAGGTTCTATTAGATAAATAACTCTATAGTTATTAGGAATATTACTAGATATCCCTTACTATTATAAGGCTCTAGCTTAGGGACCTTTATCTATTATTTCGCGTCCTTTTAGGTATTTATCTTCTTATTTATCTAGTTAATAATCTTTTAAATTTATGTAATCTATACCGCTTGCTTAGCCATAACTTCTCTTAGAGTTTTATCTAGGGTTAGCGCTGCAGCTAGGGTGCTAGCAGGTCCTATTATATCGTACTCTATAGGTAGTTTAAAGTGTTATAAGGCGCTCATACCTTAGTCTAGTTTAGGTTAAGGTAGTAAAGCTAAAGTAGCATTTTATATATTATTTAGTAGTATAAGTAAATGCGACACTTAGCGCGTAGATATATAATTTAATTTTATAATAAATAAAATAAGTATTAGTTTATATAGGAGAACGTACTTGCATAGAAGATATATAAGTTAACTATAAGGAGCATAACATAGGAAACCACCTGTGTATAAATATCCCTCCTGTCCTATGAAGTCCCACAGTGTCCTATGCCTTGGGTCTATAGAATTTCTTGGGATTCCTGGGACGTCACGTGACCTAGGTCACGTGGTCCTACATTATCCTATAGGCTTGGCGTCTGGGACAGCCTGGGACATTACGTCATCCTTAGGTGGGGCTTGTGTACCGTCATAAGGCTCGCCCGTCCCGATGTCCCTGGGTCATAACATAATACTTGAAAGAGGCACTAGAGTGATTAAAACACTTTTTAAAAAGTTAAATAAAATATATACTAATTTTGCACTTTTAGACGTTATAGTAGTAGAAGACCTTTATATAAATATTATTTTTAAAGCTTATTTATATAAGAAGGGCGTCTAGTATCTTAGTCTTAATAATATACTTTATATAAAAATACTTAAGCATAATGTTATGCTAGACACGCTCTATTATAAGTATAACCTTATTTTTATTAAATATAAGCCTTTTAACTATTATACTATAGTTATAAGCGTGCTTTTTACTTATTATAAGAATACTAGCTCCTATATTATGCATCCTAGGATAGACACTTTAAATATTTAGTACTAAAGAGTAGGCTACCTTAAGAAAGATACTTTAGAAGCTCTTATTAAAAAAGTAAAGAATATAAGAATATAAAATATTCTAAAGAGATAATGTAAGCACTACGCTATTATACACGCGCCTTAAGTAGTGTCTAAAATTGTTATGGGACGCTCTCGCTTGGTCCGATCCGGGTTAGGGCAGTAAGGTAATAAGGTGCCTTATAGATTATTTAGTAGTACAAGTTAATGCGACACTTAGCACGCGGCTAAATAATCTAATTTTATAATAAATAAAATAACTATTAGTCTATATAAAAGAACGAACTCGCATAGAAGATACGTGAGTTGACTACAAGGAGCGTATAAAGGAAATCGTCCTGTATATATATCCTCCTTGTCCCATAGAGTCCCATGGTCTTGGCGTCTAAGACAGCCTGGGACGTTACGTAAGCCCCAGGTAGTGCCTGGTTGTCGTTATAAGGCCCGTCGTCCCACCTTCGATCTCTGGACCGTAACAAAAAGGCTAAAAAAGCGCTTGCCACGACTATACTTCTAAATTTCTTAGGATCTATTTAACTACCTATTAGGAAGGCTTAGAGAGCGCTAGACAATAATTCTAAAGTATAATTATAGTAAAAAGCTATATACGTTTTGCTTATATAATAAGTGTACCACGTAGATTCTTCATACCTAGGAAAGCTTTACTAAGCGTACTTAAATATACTATAAGCTTAAGATTATTATAATTTTTTAAAATAATAATATAGTAATATAACTTCTAAAAGGCAAAAGGCGCTTTAAAATATAAGTTAAGGAATATAGTATTAAGGTAAAAATAATACCCCTATTTACCTATAAGCCTAATAATAAAGCAGAACGCGCTAGGCAGGAAGTAATTATATAACCTTTAAAAATATAGCTTAGTATAAACCTACCTAATAAGCTATAGCCTAACGTTATAAAAGTAGTTACTTATTTTATTAATATAAGCGCTACTTCTTTATAAAGAATACGCTTACTAAATAAAGCACTAGACCTTTAGTTTACTTAGTATTTTAAATAATATTAGCCTAAGCGTGTAAGAAGTACTTTAGCTAATTTAAAACTAAATTAAAGTAGTATTTACGCGTATAGCCATTATGCATACCCCTTAAATAAGGACTAAGTAGCTAGTTATTATAGGCGTAACTTTAAAATAAAGCTAAAAGATTATATTAGATATTTAGTAGGCTATAAAGCTTCTAATATTTATAAAATATAAGTACTAGTGCTTAACTAGGTTATCACCACGCGTAATGTTACTATAAAAATGGCCCTGACTGCGGGTCACTGAATCTGTCAACAGTACTAAGGCGATCCCTTAAGGAGGAAAGAAGGGCTAGGGCGAGGGGGATAAATAGGGTGAGAACCCTGACAGCGCTAGTCGAGCCCTGTCTTGCGCTGTCACGCGCTTGTCGAGCACTGTCATGCACTGTCATGCTCGGTCTAGCGCTATCGTGTGCTGTCATGCGCTGTCGAATGCTGTCTAAGGCTATCGTCAGCTCTCGACCCACGCTTCGTGACAGTCACATTTAATAAAAGTTATTTTTATTAAGTAGAGAAAGATCTAGTAGTTGTATAAAAAAAAGTAATAAAGCTCGCTAATATTCTTTAGCTAGCTAAGCTAATTAACTTTAAAATAGTTTTTAAAGATTTTCCTACGTACTCTAGCATGTAACTTAGAAAGTAAGTAAAATATAAAAATTAAAAACGCCTTTTAAATATTAGTTTAAAGCCGTAGCTAATTAAGAAAGCAAGTTTTAAGATAGTCTATTAAAATAAAGCTTAACTAATTAGGTAAAAAGCGTATAAGTTACTAACTAGGCTAATAAATAGTTAAGAATCTATATATAGTGCCTTAATTACTTAGGCCTTATAACGCTAGAATACACGCCTGCTCTTATATATAAGCGCGATAATAATTATACTAGTAGCTTATAGGAAGTGCACTCTACTAGCAGAGTAGGCCCGCTAGGATTAAGGCAAATAAGCTAATAACAAGAGCCACCAAGCTCCGTGGATGCCTCTCGAAGCCGTATACGAGACTCTAAGATACTAAACAAAGCAGAACCATCACACCCTATACAAAGACAATATAAGCGCTAGAAATAGGGTCCCTACTACGCGTTTAAGCTATAAATAGCATTACTAAGATCTTAATAATTATAGCACGCGAGGGGTGTAATGCGGAAAATATTAATATATTTATAATAATTAATAGCCTAGTAATTAAGCGCTTAAATAAGTTATAGCTTAAATTTTCATACTCCTTTCTCCCTAGTATCACAGAAGACTAGGGAGCTTATAAAAAGCTTATTATAATTAATATAGTAGTATAGGCTACCCTACTAATTAAAGTAATAAAGCTAAAGTTAGGGGCTTACTTTTATATAGGCAAGCTCCCTCTTTTACTTATAATATAAAAATAGCTTATTTTATATAAGCTTAGGGAGCTCTTTATTAATACTACTTATAAGGAAATTATAACGCTATTAAAAAAGAAAACCTAGAAAAATGTTTTAAATAACTTTTTAAGAGAGTGCCCGCTCCTACTAAAGTAGGACTTTACTTATAAATTTAATAAGAATAGCTTTTTTATAAAGTGTAAGGCTTAAATAGTTATAAGAGGTGACTTATAGTAAATTAACTTAATCTCTTTTATATATGCTACTACGCTTATAGCAAGGTTCTTTAAGACTATAATTATAATTATAGCAGAATTGTACCTAAAAATATTATAATATAATATTATAGGAGCTTTCCTAAATACTTTAATTAGCAAAAGCAATTTAGTGCTCTACGAGCTACTAGATAGTTTTAAGAAGCTTAGGATATATATAAAGCTTAAATAAGCGTTATATAGACTAAGAGACTCGCCGCTACTATAGTATAAGGAGTTCTTAAGCACCCTAGTAAAAGCTAGCCTTACTTCTTCTAAAGAAGAGTCTTATTTATTCTTTAATAAAGAGTAAAAACTCTTTATACTATTGTACGTAGACAATATCCTCCTTATCTATTATTAAGATTATAAGAAAGAAGCTCTTCAGCTTATTAAGTAGATTAATAATAAATATAACCTTAAAAACCGCGGTCTAATAGAGTAGTTTTTAGGGGTTTAAGTAATTAAAAATAAAGCTGCTAAAACAATTACCCTGGTCTATAACACATATATTAAAAAGATTATTAAAAAATTTAAACTAGAAAGCACAGCGCGCTTTCTAAAAATACTACTACTATTAATAAAGCTTATAAAAAATAAGGGCAACGCTTTAAAGTAAGAAGTTAAAGTATACTAAAAGTATATAGGCTTAGCGCTCTATATAGTAATTATACTACGCCTAGACGTTGCGTTCGCTATTACAAAGCTCTTAAATTTTCTAATAAACCTAAGCAAAGCTTATTTTAAGGTGGTTAAGCGTCTAATTATCTTTCTATTTAATTCACGCTAAGAAGCGGTCTATTATAAAGCTACGCTAAGCCTAGAGCTTTTAATATATAATAACGTATTATTTATAAATAATTTAGAAACATGGCAATTATCTTATAGCTATATTATAATGCTCTTTGGGGGTGCAATAGTATAGAAGGTCACTCGCCAGCCTACTATAATAATATCTACTACGAAAGCTAAGCTGATTGCGCTCGAGCATATAGGTAAAAGAGTAATAGCTTTAAAAAGGTTTTTCGCTAAGCTATTACTAGACCTAAGCAACGTTTAGAAGATCTATTATAATAATAAGTAGATAATTAGACTAGTAGTAGGTATAAATAAGAGGATTATAACTAGCCTATGCTATATTAATATAAAAGATATAGAGATACGCTAGGAGCATGCAAAAGGCTCTTTTAAAGTAAAATATTTTAAGATAAGTAACATGCCTGCGAATAGGTCAATAAAAGCTCTTTTAAAATAATGGTTTAATTATTTTAAATAGTAGCTAAACTTTACGAGCATAGAGAAGTAGATTATAATTTTACTAAAAAATAGCTTAAAAGCTTATAGTTAACGTCTAGAAGCTCGCTAAGCTAGAGAGTGTGTCGCGGGAATTATCCCTCATAGGTACCCTAATTAGAAGGATTAGGTAGAACGGGTAAATATAACACTAAATACTTAGTATAAATACTACTCTTATAGTAACTTTTTATATATTACTAATTAATTAATTCGATCTCTAAACTATATACTATCCAGTTCGTTTTACCCTCCACAATTATTTTATTACCTACTTATAGTTATTATAATTAACTTAGCTAGCATTTAAGTCCTAGCTATTGTACTATCCTAGGTTACGTATAGTAGCTTTTATAATAAAAAGCTTTAAGAGCTTAGATAACTTACTATTTAAACTAAGTTTAACGTCATTTTATGTACGTATTTTAGCTACCTTTAGACACTAAAGTTATAATTTCTTATTAATTAGAGCTACTTTTAGTATAATAAGCGTTTACTTATCGCGTCCTACGTTAGGTATAGAGTTAAAAGTAAAATATAGTTACTTAGTAAATAATAGCCAGTAACTATCTAGTAATATAGTATAGAGATTTAGTACGTTAAGGAAAATAAGAAAAAGTGTGACAGTTATAAGGAGACGCGGATTACTAGTGCTGCTTCCTTATTATACTAAGCACCTCTTACCTTAATAGGATTATAGATACGTTATGTAAATAGACCCTACTGCTAGCCCGTGGAGAGCGCCGCACTAAACAAGTTCGAAAGAGTTCAAAAGAGTTCTTGCCTTATTACTGCATGAAGCTGGTGACAAGGGTCCAGGCTTCATGCATGAACGATCCTTAAATAGAGATATCGGGCGTTAGGCACGTCTTCAGCTGCATATAGCCAGCATTACTACGCAGTACTTAGTTAGGCAGGTGTGTAAATGGTGCTCTAGATGCTCTAAGAATCTATATTATCTCTTATAGTGTAACATCTCGTTATATTGTGTGGCAATACCTAGGCTTCTACACTTGAACCCATCGGCGAACTTTATCGTGCAAGAAGAGCTCGAAGATGAAGACATGCAACGTCGCGACGGAACGAAACGCCGATTGAAAGACCTTCTCAAGCAGCGATGGGGCTATGAAAAGTCGATTGACTCCTATCTGGGTAGATAGGCGTGGAAGGGCTTATATAAGAACTTGAACCCGAATGGCAAACACTATCAACTCATATAACACGGCAGTCTAGCCTGACTATTTATCTCGAACCGTAAGCTCGGACCTATACTTTTCGCGCACATAGGGTTCCCGCGCACCCCACCACAACGCGGTACTCTATTTTTAATGCTTATACTATTAACGCTATATAGTTAGTATAGATCTTAAGGAGTTTACTATATAATACGCTATCGCAGATCTTAATTTTAGTATTTTTATAAGCTACTATAAGGCTACTAAGTAGTATAGAGTTACTAAGTCTACGCTGCGCGGTTAGCAATAAGGTTAATAACTATATATAATAGCTTATTAATATTAGTAATAATTAATTTAGGAATAAAAGGCCTTTTTTATAAAGTAGATACTTAATAAGGACTTACGCGTATAACCTCTATCTTACCCTTGCGTACGAGAGATGGCCACCCGAATCCTACACATGAATGGCGACTACGAGCCTCTAGGGCAGCTATGGGTACCCCATTTCATCGCCCGCAACCCACGCGTCGCATCTATAGTCGGCCGAACAATCGAGAGCGCACGGACGATAGCAGCTAGCTATGAGACTATACGAGCCTTTCTTGAGCTGTTTGAGCGTACTCGAATAGAGCTAGGCATACAGTATAAGGATATATAGAATATGGATGAGACTAGAGTCGCACTAGGGGTATATACAAATGTCCAGGTGCTCGCAAGCTCTTTAAAAAAGAAAGCTTATATTAAGTTTCTAAAGGATCGCGAGTAGGTGTTAATTATTAAAACTATTTTAGCTATTAGCGCTAAGCTTTAATACTTAGTTATCTTTAAAGGCAAGTATTTATAATTAACCTAGTTCTTATTAGAAGACACACTAGATTAGCTCTTTATAATATTAGAGAATAGATAGACGTTAAACTTAATTAGCTATAATTAGTTATAACGGATTTTTATACTAAATACTTTACTACGTAACAACGGCTATTAACTTCTCCTTCTAGACGGCCATGGCTCCCATATACCTATCGACTTTATGTAGCTCTATAAGATTAATAAGATACACCTCTTGTACCTTCTAGCTTACGCCTTACACCTACTACAGCCTCTAGATCTTGCTCCTTTTTCTATAGTTAAGTTAGGCTATCGTATTAAAATACGAGAGCTCTTAGCCCTTAATAATATAGCACTAATTAAGAAGGAGCGTTTTATAGCATTATATAATAAAGCTAGAAAATAAGGGCTCTTAGAGCAAGTTATTGTTAGGATCTGAACATGTATGGAACGCGGAGGACCAACGGGCCTTAGTGGAAGTGACACTCGGCAGGGTCGCGTAACCAAGGTCACGTAATGTACTATCCAGCCAAGACATACCATCCTGCTAAGATTGTGGAAGGTGTACCATCCACGGACGGCGCGACCATCCATCGGAATCTAGGGACAGTAGAAAGAGAGATGGACGGTAAGGTTTACCCCTCTTGTATATAAACCCACACGAATACCCTTAAGGCATTTATATTTAACCTGTTTATTAATCTATTGTTTAGATCTGAATAAGCAACCTTATTAATTTAATTATGCTGTACACACCTTTAATACTAACGCCCTAGTGACACGCGCAAGCTATCACTACTACCCTCTCCTATTCTACTAGTACTCCTGCCCGAGAACTAACCTTAGCCCCTTAGGGATTAGCTATCTCTTTAGGATCTTAACATCTTAAACACCCTTAACATAAATACTAATAGGACCCCTACCTCTTCCATGGCTTCGGATAACTATGTCACCCCTATGGGGGATGGCAAGAACAAGGCACATAAACCTGACTTGTATAATAGCAATTATACCCTCCTTAATACATGGCTCTTATAGCTAGACCTCTATTTCTTCGACTAGAACTAAGACCTTAAAGATAAAAAGAAGGTTATCTTTGCTGCGACCTACATGTAAGGAAGCGCTAAAGAATAGATCTATCCCTACTTAGTTAAGTACTTAGATATAGACCACGATAACGAAAATAAGGAGTATATTAACAAGCATGCCGATGCAATCGACATTATTAAAGACTATAATAACTTTAAAATATGCCTTTAACAAATGTTTAGAATTGCTAACAAAACAGCTATTACTGGACGAGCAATTCAAATAGTTCGCTAACACTAATTCGTAGCCAAATACATGGCCGAGTTCCGCAAGTACGCAGTGTAACTTAACTAAGAGGATAAATCTCTTAAGATAATATATAAATAAGGCCTTAAATATAATATGCGCGAAGAACTCCTGCGTAGTAGTGTAAAGATAGAGACTTTGGAAGAACTGTACGAAGAGACTATCCGCATTAATAGGGAGTAGTTTGCTTTGCAAGAAGAGTTCCGTAGGAACCCGAGAAATGCTAGTTTTGGACAATAGGCACCTGTAGTTTATAGGGCGCTATTAAAAGCACCTCGTCGCCAGCAACGCAACCACTACGGACCCCAACCTATAGAAGATATCTAGTTTAACAACCTAGAAAAGGGAACAGGAAAGGCTATAGGCTTTTAAAAGCTTAACTAACGTATCTTAGATAGAACCTGATAACAGGGGACCGAGACGCGTAAATGCTTTACATGTGGCAAACTGGGCCACATAGCCAGGAACTGCAGATCTAAGAACAAGATTATTAGGCAGCTAAACGTACTAACTATTAATAAAAAAGAAACCACTAACGAAGAATGGCAGGTAATAGACGCCATTAAATAGATTGACATCCACGACGAAGAATTAGAGCGATTAGAATTGCCTAACTCACGACTCTACGAGGATGCACACGTAAGTTTAGACAAAAAAGGAAAGGAGAAGGAACTAATGCCTCGACCTCCTACGCCTCACCCTAGCTAGAACAAACCAGTCACTAGCAAGACGACAAACGTTTTCGACTTCTTAGAAAAACACTAACCAAGGGAAGGAGACTTCGGGTTTATAGCAGTAGAATAACAAGACTACGCAGAAGCATTTTTTCATGCTTACTAACCTAACCTAGTTAGTAAAGTAGCACGAGAAATGGCGGACCACCGCTACGCCCACGAAGACCCTAAGAAGAAGTACCTAAACGAAAGCCCGAACTACAAACCATAGTACGACCTGGACCACCGCAATCCTACGCATAAGACCATACAATGGACCCTCTACAGAGAAGATTAATGTACCATTTATTACTAAGCTAAGGAATACAGCATAATAGTAGATAAGAGAGCTATTAATAACATAGTCTCGCGACTAAAAGTCGATAAACACGAAACCAACTTGGCAGACGCTGGCAGGAACCACCAGGTCACAAAGCGTAAGCACGAAGAGAACAGCACACCTCTTAATATCCCTAACGAATATAAAGAATAGAGTTATTTATTTTGGGAAGAGAAGGGAGCAAATGCCCTTCCTAAGCATACACACTAAGACTATTACATTGTTCTCGAAGAAGGAAAAACGCCACCCTTTGGACCACTATACAAATAGAGCGCAAAGGAACTCTAATAGACACGCAAATTCCTAAAGAAAGCCCTTAAAAGGTAATAGATACGCAAGTTAGAATCGCCAGCAGCATTACCCTTAATATTTATTATAAAAAAGGATAGAACATAACGTCTATGCATTAACTATAGAAGGCTAAACGATATAATAATTAAGAACAGATACCCACTACTAAATATATAAGAGTCTCGAGACAGGCTAGGACGAGCCAAGATATTCACACAATTCGACCTACGAGACAAATACCACCTCATACGAATAGCAGCAGGTGACGAGTAGAAGATAGCTTTTTAAACTAGATACAGACTATTTAAGTACCAAGTTATGCCTTTTGGACTCACAAACGCACCAGCAACGTTCTAAGCAATAATTAATAACGTACTAAGGAACTACCTTAATATATTTATAGTTGCCTACCTCGACAACATCCTAGTATTCTCTAAACAAGAGAAGGATTATGTATAACACGTATAAACAGTACTATAAGCGCTAGACAGCGCTAACCTATAATTAAAACTTAAGAAATGCAGATTCCATGTCACAGAATTAGAGTTTCTAGGACATGTCATTAATACTAAAAGTATCCAAGTAAGCCCTTCGAAGATCGAGAAAGTAAAAAAGTAGAAATTACCTACTAACCTTAAGGAAGTACGAGCCTTCCTTAGATTTACGGGATTTAATAGACAATTTATCACAGACTACTCTAGGATCACACTACCACTCACGAACCTTACGAAGAAAGACAAACCTTTTAATTAAACGAAAGAATGCGAACAAGTATTCTAAACACTACGAGAAGCATGCATTACGCCACCAGTCCTTATACACTTCTAGGATAACAAACCGTTACGTATTAAAACAAATGCAAGCGATCTAGCGGTTAGAGCATACGCGAAGCAAGAAAAGAACAGCAAATAGCACCTAGTTACATACTACGCACACAAGTTTACACCAGAAGAATTACGGTATAAAGTACATAATAAAGAACTACTTGCAATAGTAAAAGCTATTAAACACTGGAGGATCTACGCACACAGTTACTTAGAACTTATAATCTTTACAGACCACAAGAACCTCACACGCTTCATAACCACGAAAGAACTAACCTAACAATAAGCAAGATGGTCAGAAACGCTGGGACAATACAAATTCAAAATTATATATACCCTAGGCAAGGAAAACGGACGAGCAGATGCTCTTAGCAGAATAAATAATAATAGAGAAAAAGTTAAAACCTACTCCGCAATACTAAAACAAAATCCCGACGGTTCTTTAGAACCTACGGCAGAACTTAATCAACTCCTTGTACTCACACGAGAAGTACCCAAGGAATAACAGACAGAGGTTATACAATAATACCACGACGACCCTATATACGGACACCCCGGAATCAAAAAGACAATGGAACTAATCTAGAGAAACTATAGCTTCAAAGGAATTAAGGAAGCAGTAGCAACCTACATACGTAAATGCGCAGAATACTAGCGCAATAAACACGTAACACATCTTAAGTACGGAGAGATGCAAGCTATCCAGATACCCACAGCACTATGGGAAGACATCGTAATAGACTTTGTCACAGGATTGCCAAAGTCAAAAGACCCTACAAACGGAGTAAGCTACGACGCAATACTGGTAATTGTATGTAGATTTACCAAGTATGTGGAACTACTACTATGTAAAAAGATAATAACAGCAACGGAACTAGCATTCCTTATCCTGGACCAACTTATACGACATCATGGCATTCCCAAGACAATCATCAGCGATAGAGACAAGCTCTTCACCTCGAACTACTAGACAATAATCATGGCACTTATCAGAACAAAACGAAAGCTATCGACAGCTTATCACCCACAAACTAACGGACAAACAGAACGTACGAATTAGACAATCGAAACGTATCTACGCATCTACTGTAATAACCAGAAGAATAACTAGATTTCCTTATTACCTATGGCACAGTTGGCATACAACAACAAGATATTAGCAGTAACAGGATTTACACTATTTTATACGAACCACAAAAGACATCTACATCTCTTTAATTAAACACTTCCTACAACAATTAAGACAGAAGAAGCAATAAACATAGCAGAAACTATAAAGAAAACACATGCACAACTCTAAGAAAACCTCGAGAAAGCTTAACAGCAAAGTATTTCCTACACAAACCAAAAA
>ML976656.1:2101760-2116367 GCA_010015655.1 Bimuria novae-zelandiae CBS 107.79
TATAGCACAACTAGCATACAACAACAAAATATTAATAGCAATAGGATTTACACTATTTTATGCAAACTACAAAAGATATTTATATCTTTTTAATTAAACACTTCCTACAGTAATCAGAACAGAGGAAGTAATAAACATGGCAGAAACTATAAAGAAAATACATGCACAACTCCGAGAAAATCTCGAAAAAGCTTAATAGCAAAGTATTTCCTACACGAACCAAAAAAGAAAAACGGCACCTTAGCTAAAGAAGGGGGATAAAGCATATCTGCTTACGAAAAATCTTCGAACCTAGAAGAAAAAGCATAAGAAACTGGATTATATTAAGGTCGGGCCATTTTTTATTATCGAACAAATATTACTAGTTAACTACTAATTGGAACTACCGCCAGACGCAAAGATACACTCGGTATTCTATATAGACTGACTCGAACCCGCAGACCCTAAAACACTAGTTAAAATAACCTTCTATTACCAGCCAGAGGAAGAAACCGAATTCGAAGTTAAGAAGATACTACAACACACGAATTAGCCATAAACATATCTAATTAAGTAGAAAGGATACCCACACTTAGAAAACACATAGGAACTAGAAGTAAACCTTAGAAACTATTGCTAATTATTAGCATAATACTATCGTTAGACCACAAGAAGGAATTAGGAACGATTAGAGGAGAACCTGATAAAAATTCGTTAAGAAGAAGATTTATTAATAGATTAGGAAGGGGATTATTAGCCTGTAACCAGCCTAGATTAGCGAAGAAATTATTTTAGAACGGAGTATTCGCACTCGAGCTCTCCGTCTCTTACACCTTATCCTAGGCGTCTAGTAACTTCCTATCTCGACGCGCGAATAACCTCTTATAACTCTTAATTTCTAATAACTTACGCTTATAGTAAGTAAGTTTTTATTAACTACGTAACACTTCTTCCTTAGCGCAAGCTAACGCTAATTATTTTTTACGTTCCTTATCCTTTACCTTCTCCCACTCCTCTTTAGGAATAAATAATTCGCATTCGCTCCTTGCAGCAATACAACTAGCACAACGACTAGATGTAGTATCTACAAAATAATAAATATTTAGCTTTTCGCAGCGACCGTAATAAAAAGGCATCTCCCTACTACTCTCTTTAACACGGCGAATATAATCACGTCACTCTTAGGTCGAAGTCTTCTTGCGAGGCGCGCGCGCTTTACGGGGCTTAGGATCCTTAGGCATGGTTAGGAAGGCATTAAGACCAGAACACGAAAACAGCGACTCACGCGAGTATTTATATGCGACGACCGTATCTGTAGCTAGGGGGCGCGGAACGAGGATACCGAGGACGCTATCTAAAAGAGGGGAGGTGATGTTAGGATCTGAACATGTATGGAACGCGGAGGACTACCGTAACGGGCCTTACCGTGCCCGTGCACCCAACGCGCGCCGTCCGCCAACGCGCGGAACACCATCCACATGACACTTTTTCATCCTAACACAGCACAATAACAATGACAGGCATTGACAAAGCAGTTACAAAAGCAAAAAGTACACTTTTAGGAGAGAAAATCCTATAAATAAAAATAGCTTAAAAGCATAGCGTTATTTGCTTAACTTTAACGCGTAAAGTAGAGCTTAGTACGCGTTCTTACTAAGAGGATATAGTAACGCGTTAGAACCTTAGCCCACAAGAGGAGGCAGAGCTTATAAAGTACATAGACAAGCTTATAAAAGAACACCTCCTACTTATAAGAGAGATGGTTTAAGATTTTGCCTTAAATATCGCTAGGCATTAGGTCTCTAAGAGCTAGGTATCGCGCTTCCTGGATTGTCACAACAATAAGCTTACGTCTTAATTTACTATATCTATAAACCAGCAACGCCACATCGCTAACTCTAATAATAAGTATAAGCTGTACTACAACGCGCTACGCGATAAAATTAAGTTTTATAAGATAGAGCCTGCGCACACATATAATATAGACAAGAAAGGCTTTATATTAGAGCTATTAGCAGATAGAAAAGAATCTTTAGCAAGCGTTAATTTAAGAAGAAACCCTTTAGGCAGATACTATAGGATAGCAATCGTGAGTAGGTAAGCCTTATAGCATGTGTGTGCGCGGATAGATCTGCTCTTCCTCCAGGCCTCATATATCTGGCTGAATCTTAGAATATTTAGAGCACCTGGGTAGAGGATGTGAAGGTGGAAGAACATATAGCCTTCTTTAGAGTATTACCTAGTGGCTGGAGCAATAATGGCCTAGGCCTTGCTTAGCTATAACAGGTGTTCTAGCGCTTTACTACATCTAAAGCTTAAAGAAAGTGCCGCCTATTACTTGTAAATAGCTATAGGAGTTACCTAACTAAAGAGTTTTTAGAGTATTACCACTAGCACAAGATTCTTATAGGTATCTATCTACCTTACAGCACGCACACGCTTCAGCCGCTTAATATAGTAATATTTAAGCCTCTTAGTATAGCATACTTAAAGAAGCTAGGAGAGCGCCTCTTTAAGCACAAAGGCCTAGTACTAGTAAAGAAGCCTAACTTCTTCTCGCTATTCTAGGATGCCTGGGTGGCTAGCTTTACTAAATTAAATATACTTAGCTCCTTTAAGGCAGTGGGCGTGAGCCCATTTAACCCTAACATTATACTAGATAAGTTTATGGATAGCGACTCCGAGACTGCAGAAGATAGCAACTCTAACGCTACTATCTATAAAAAAAATAGTAGAGGGTTTTAGATTAAGTAGCAAGGCGTGCGTTAAGGGGTGTAATAGAAAAGGATACATTAATTATTTAGCAATCGCTCTACTATATAGCTATCTAAAACACCCTTATAAGGAGCGAAAATAAAGGTCTAATAGACGCTCTTACTGCTAAGAGGAAGCGAGAAAAGTAAGACAAGCCTCTAGCTTTGCTACAACACTACGAGTACTAGGGACCGTACATGATGTGGACTCCTCGCTCCTTTCGAAAAGCGCGCACACGGATGAGGTTAGCAAAGCGTAAGGTAGAGGAGGAGGAGTTCTAAAAAGAAGAGGTAAGAAAGTTAAAGGCTACTACTATAGCGTATAAGAAGTAAATTATAGAAGAGAAGCGCTAAATAGCGGCGAGGGAGAAAAAAGAGTAAGAAAGGAAGCGTGTAAAAGAGCGCTAAGCTATTAATGCGCGTAAAGCTAAAAGAGCACGCAAGAAATAGTAGCGCAACTCTTAAAATAGATCTTAGACTACATAAAAACGTAAGCGTAAGGCCTTACAGCAATAAGAGGTTAAAAAGAGATAGAAACGTAGTTCTATAGCTATATAAAGTAGTAGTGTTACTTATAAGCCGTGCTCAGCACCTGCACCTATACTGTGCCTCGGCAGTCAGTGCAACACGTCAGTCAATGCAACACCCCAACAAGTAGTAGTAGTAGTAGTAGTATTGATTAACGTCCAGGAACATAATGTTCTAGCCTCCCATGGGGCATGGGGACGTGCTAAGCTGTATTTACAGAAAGCGTTTCGTGCCTGTCGGCTGGCTACCATCACAGTAGCCTTGTTGTACATAGCCCATCCTCCCTTTAATAGGTCTACCTGCTACTACAGGCACCTAGATACCTATAGTAGCCGGCCCTCATCTGTGAGGGTGTTGTTGTCCTGCCCCTCTCTCCCTCGCCCTTGTAGCTCTGCTCCCGTACTGTCTTCCTCCCCCTACCTCGTACGAAGTAGGACCTCGTACGAGTTAGCAAGCTGCCTTGTACCTTGAGTAAAAACCTCGTAGGGGAAAACCTCAAGCTTGAACAAGTAGTAGTAGTCGCCTGAGCGGTACTTAGTTTGGGTGAAAGGTTTTGACCAAGTCTTGGCAGAGCGAAAACTCTGCATCTTGGCTTTTGGTCTCTTTATCGCAACAGCGCCAGCTTTTTGCGGATAAAGAACGTGATTCTAGTAATCAGCTTGTTCAGGCGAACAATTTCATACTACAGGAACCCCCCACACGGTCGTGTGGGTGGAATCACGATTTTGGTGTTCCTGCAACACCCCAACAAGATCGCTCGGCCAGCAACATGAAGCTGCTGAGCCACCCACAATCAATATTATCACGAGATTTTCTGGATTTGGGGTCTCTGAGGCCTGTAGATAATTGCTAGCTACTTAGATTATCGATATCTACTTGGTGTTCTGATGATTCGGCCTCTGCGCGACTGTGAGGCGGATGCAACAGATGAGGCCTCATTAACATCTACAGCCTCACGCTAAGGCTATTTTTTCTTAGTAAGCTTGCTAGGAGGCTTTAAAGCCTTCTTATTTACTAATTTAAATATTTTAATCTGTTTTTAAAGTTAACTTTGTGCCTTATAGGCCTATTACTTAAGGCGTCGCTTTATGTTAAGTCCCCAAAAGGATAGCTAATCCCTAAGGGGTTAGGGTTGGTTCTCGGGCAGGAATACTAGTAGGACGGGAGAGGTTGTAGTGATAGCTTGCGCTTGTCACTAGGGCGTTAGTATCGAAGGTGTGTACAGCACAATCAAATCAACAAGGTTACTTACTCAGATCCAAACAATAGATTAATAAACAAGATTGAACACGAATGCCATAAGGGTATTCGTGTCGGTTTATATACAAGAGGTTTATTGGTTACCGTCCACCTATCTTTCTGCCATCCTATCTTTCTGGTGGATGGTCGTGTCATCCATGGATGGTATACCGTCCATGATCTTGGCTGGATGGTATGTCTTGGCTGGATGGTACATCACGTGATCTCGGTTGCGCAACCCCACCAAGTGTCACCCCCGCTGAGGGCCCGTTGGTCCTCCGCGTCCCATACATGTTCAGATCCTAACACTTTATAGCCTTATTAGCCCTCTGCTTTGCGCGTGCATCTCTAGTAGCTACTTAAGTAACACGCCTCTCCTAGAGTAGCCTTATTTTAAGCTACTAGCTAGCCTGACGTGCCTTTACTTGCTTACGTTTTTAAAGCTATAGTTACTGCGCTTTAGTATCTTTTTTGTATAGACAATTACGTGCCCGCTAAACGCGATAGGGTGACACGAAAATAGATCCCCCTTAATCCTTATAAGGCTAATTAAAAGGTAAAGGCCTGCCTCGCTTTAAGCGTTTTTTTTAGATAGTTAGGGCCTTCTATAGGCCCTAATTTTTATGCTCTGTAAGCTGTGCTCGTGCAGAGATTAAGTGTATAGTTTAACTTAGCTTTTTAGCCACATTACTAGCCCCTACATTAATATAAGCTTTTAGAAGCCTATTAATTTTCCTCTAATCTAATGCGCTAAATACTAAGATTAAGCTTTCTTATAATTCTTGCTTAGGTACGTGATCGTTATTAAACCGCTTAAGGATAACTTCTAGATATAGAGGTAATAGGCTAGTAGCCTTAAAGGCCTGGAGTATTAATAGCTGCCTTATAGTACTAACCCAGGCCTTCTAGAATAAGCTAAAGAAGTCCCTTTTAGCAATAGAGGCTATTCCTAGGCTATCTTGTAAGAAAGCTAATAGCTCGTTTAAATATGCTGTTGATAGAGGCTTGAACATGCAGACATCTAGAGGCTGCAGCGTATAGGTCGAATGTAGTAGATAGATAGCTAACAGGATCTTATTACGATCGCAAAAGTCGATAAAATCCATAGTAACGTGAGATCCATGGCCATCGAGGATTAATAGTCAATATAATCGTCTAGCTTTTAACTTTGTAAGGCGATTAAACACCTGTTGAAGCCATGCAAGGCCTATCTAATTGTTTATCTAGCTAGATTCTAATACGGTGATAAAGACTTGATAATATTGAGGGTTAAGGTCCTCTATCCAACTTGATTGTATATCTATAGAGGTGGCCTGATAGATTAGAGCTGGATCTAGGGCAGATCCGTCGGCGCATATGCAAGCGATGATCGATATCCATTCACGGCTACTATCCTGAATAGCTTGCCTTACTGCCTTGCTCTCGTACAGAGGTCTATCAAAGATCCTCTTTGAGCGGGAGGTGATGCCGAGCAGGCAGCCTTTTTCGTCCATATTGTATATATGCTAAGTCTCGATCTGATACTGGCCAATCTTTTGCTGTAGAAGCTGAAAGTAGTCCTCATATTTGCCTAGGGAATCAGCTTTATGGCGATTGCTGTCGATGCCGGTCGTCCATCGTGATATCAAGGATTTAGGGTGGTGCCTCACAAAGCGATCAACCCATGATAAGCTAACCTCCTTTTTGGCTATAGTAGAGGCAAAACTTTGTATCATTTGCCGTGTAGGAGGAAGGCCACGTTCGGTAAGGCCTCTAATATATCGTAGGAGCTCTGATTCTTGCTGTGGGCTGAGATTTCGACGTGTAGAGTTGGTATCTGCACGCGCCTGCGTGACGCCTTGGTGCCGGCGCGTCAATGTAGAAAGTGCAACACCATATTCTTTTGCAATTTTTCTATATGAAAAAGATGCTCCTGGCTCTTGCGATTCGATTGCTGTAATTGCTGCCTTGATTGGATCCATATTGGTGGGGATGCGGCGCGTGAAAGTTGGTACGTTGCATGGTGGGGTGTTGCATTGACTGACGTGTTGCACTGACTGCCGAGGCACGGTAGTAAATAGCCACGGCCATAAAATACTTTAACTACGTAAATTTTAGTAGCAAATTCTGTCGCATAGGCCTATAGATCACTCTACTAGAAAATCTAATGATAACAACTATTGTATGTGACTCTACGGCCCTAAGTTTGCTGGTGATAACTAGGGCCAATTCCGCGCGTTGGCCGACGGCGCGCGTTGGGTGCACGGGCACGGTAGTGGAAGTAACACTTGGCGGGGTCGCGTAACCGAGGTCACGTAATGTACTATCCAGCCAAGACATACTATCCTGCCAAGATTGTGGAAGGTGTACTATCCACGGATGGCGCGACCATCCATCGGAATCTAGGGACGGTAGAAAGAGAGATGGACGGTAAGGTTTACCCCTCTTGTATATAAACCTACACGAATACCCTTAAGGCATTCGTGTTTAACCTGTTTATTAATCTATTATTTAGATCTAAATAAGCAACCTTGTTAATTTAATTGTACTATACACACCTTTAATACTAACGCCCTAGTAACACGCGCAAGCTATCACTACCACCCTCTCTCGTCCTACTAGTACTCCTGCCCGAGAACTAACCTTAGCCCCTTAGGGATTAGCTATCTCTTTGGGATCTTAACAGTTATTTAAGCTAGCTAAAGGGCTACTAGCCTTTACCTATATAACCTAAACGTCGTACTACTCTTATCTTAAGTAACTAGTTAGCTAGCTACTCTTCTACCTACTAGTTAGGCTTTAGCCGCCTTAAAGTTAATATTTAATACACCTTAGAGCTTACAGGCTCTATATAAGGCTTAGTAGTAGCTATTATTATTAGAGTCTTTTTTACGAAGCACCCGCGTAGTGCTTAGTAAGGTAAGTAAGGCTATTATAAAGGCTAACACTAAGGTAGCCTAGCTTAAGGCTAAAAATTAATAACTTAAATATTAATTAGATAATGCTAGGATTACTCGCACTAAAAAGCGCGTTTAAGTAAATCTAAATAAGCGCTTTAATAATATTAAAACTATTAAGACTGCTATAGACCGAGCAATAGCTCTAAAGGCTTAACAGGTAAGTACTTTACCTAAAAAAGAAGCTAAAAAAGTAGTAAAAGTAGTAGCAGCGCTTACTCTTAAGTTTATATATACTAAGTAGTAAATATAATTATTATTATTAATAAAAATCGCGACTCTATACTATGTAGCTACTTTTAATGGGGTGCGCGGGAACCCTTTGTGCGCGGAAAGTATAGGTCCGAGCTTACATCATCTTCGAGGAAGGGAACAGCCCACTTCTTATGAAATCGCCAATACTCATCGCTATCACCGCCTCGGCTAGCCTCCTCTTTGCTGCCGCATCGTGCTTCTTGAGTACGTTGAGGACTAGCAACGCGAGGATGCAAGTGCTGTAGATTACTTTCTGCCCCCTAAACCTCACAGTTTGCAGAATCCACCCGAACTGGCACACATTCGCCAAAAATTGAAATCCTGACTGATACCACGGCATTGTCGCACGTTTCCGTAGCGCTAAACACGGCATTTACTGTCACAATTTGGAGTCTCCCTTTTCCCACTTGTAGTGGCGCCTCACCTGTGTTGAGATGCGACTACCCATCCTGCACTAGCGTTGTTTACAGCTACTCATGTATACCTACTGTTCGTAGCTTCACCCAACACAACAACAAGTACAATTCTCAATTTCTTCCTTATGCGTATGGATCACTAGCTCTCACATTTACCGTCTCGAACTGCACTTTTATGTTGTCTACCTCTAGGTCAGCGGTCCTATATTGTTCATTGTCGTGTAGCACTTCGCGTAGCGTACCTACTCCCATTCTTGTTATGGCAAAGTTCCCAAAGCTTGGGAGATGTATCCTGTCATCGTTGGGCCGTGAGGCCTCGAAGCTGAATTTGGCCAGGCGAATTATGGTGAAAACTGTATTCAGACAATTCAAGCAGCCCTGATTGGCAGGGCTAAGGCGGAGGTCAATCCTGAGATGACCCGTGCCGCTGAGTCCGTGGTTTTTGATCTTGTCCGCGAAGCCCACGATGTGGCACTCCAGTATGTACCAATTGTCCAAGCCGAGTAGTTTGTATGTCTGAGACACAGGATTGAGTATCGGGGACACGGGCACGAGATAGTGCCACGCGTTTTCGAAAAAGCGCTCTTGGTAGGTCCACGTTCGGGTGAAACATCTGTCCTGTGCCAAGTGTTGGAGAGCAAGAAGGCAAAGCTTTCGACTTCTGCAGTCATTGTGCGTTAAAAGCTCGTCGAACAATTCTGTGCCGCACTGCATGAACGGGTACAACCTAGCTGTGATCGACACGCTGTCTATCATCGTAGAGAGCAGCACAGCTGTATATATGCTTCGCCTGTAGATCTCGTGCATAGCTTACAGGTGGGCTTCCACATCTTCTGGGTCGTCTTGTTGAATGCACTCTTGGTCGATCCATATCAAGACTCGACTGAGCTCTTCTTGTGCGAAGCGGTATGCGCGAAGCAACACGATAGGATTGCACTTAGAGCGCGCGGCTCTGCTTTTGAGCCCCAGATCTTGTAAGTTGGAATGTGGTTTTCGAATGCAGTGATGACCGAATTAGGCTGCCCCCAAGTATATGATACTGCCACCTATTCTTGGCCTATTGTATGCTCGTGAGGAGGCGTAAGTCGCAGATGCACCGTGCCAGAGACTTTCCCTCTTGGTTGAAGATCCAAAGGTGTCAGAAACCGCAGGTTTATCGGCTGATTGGCATTGTGCAATTTTCAGGACCGTCGCAAGGCAAGGTTTTCTATCCTCTCGAGCTCCGCGACCAATGCTGAAGGTGTGCTGTGGATTCCGCCAAAGGTTTTGGAGGTGTCGTATTCCATATTGACGGCGATGTGGCGATAAAAGGATTTTCACTGGAAGTTCTGCGTTGCAGGAGGGGTTGGAGAATGCTTGAGCGGAAGAGGCTGGAGTGTCGAGGGCTCGTATCTACGCTTGCACAGCCTCCGAGCCTGCCGACGCTGACATCGGAGGCGCCACTGGTCATCAATCACAGGTATCACTCAGCGCTGGAACATGCACTTCTGAGATTGTGTGTCGTTTAAGAGTAAAGTCACCTCCAACAAATTATCGATTATTCATTACAAATTACTTCTTATCGTGACAAGTCTCCCAAGTCCCTCCTGCACAGTTCCCAGCTATTCCACCCAATGGCACACGTCATGTTGTGTTCTCACACTACTTTCACGCAAAGTCCTTTGCTGTCTAGGTTCGGCAATGGGATGATATAATCGTGGGCCTGGACGATGTCGCTTTCGTCCGTTTCGAACAACTCTAGTCTAGGAGCACCTGGTCGAAACACCGTCGAGAGAGTTTTGTACAGTTCCATGTACGCCAGGCTGCAGTTGTATTAGGATACTGTCATTGCGGAAATACTCGCGTTATCAAAGACTTACTTCATGCCGAGGCAGTTCCGAGAGCCTTTAGAGAACGGTACAAGACATCGGGTCATGGCAGGCGTGACGTCGTTTAACCAGCGGTTAGGATCGAATTTGAAGGGATTGGGATAGATGCTAGGATCAGTATGGTTCATGTAGGCCGACATTCCGACGGCGACCTGTAGATGAGTTACCAGCCGAGCATTGTCGCCTCGAGATTACACTTACACCAGGCGGAATCACCCAATCCTTGTAATAAATTGGTACATCCGGCGAAACACGCGGCATGCGGTGCATGACACCATAGCTCAGCCTCAGGCCCTCTTTGATCAACGCTTGCAGGAAGGGCAGCTTCTCCAGCTCGACAAAAGACGGCAGTTTCTCAGGGTAGCCTTCCATAACGGGTGATAGTTCCTGTTGTAATCTCTGCAAATATCCCTCGTCGGAAATAATATAGTAGCTAATGAAGTCAAGGGTACGAGCCGCACTGATACTGCCAGCACCCAAGAAAATCTGCGCTTCCCTTGACAGCCTCTCGACTGAAAGATCGCTTTCCGGAAGACCGCTGGTGAGAAGATGCCGAAATACAGAGTTGCGTATCTCGAAAGTAGCATGGTCAGGCTTTTCTTCCAATTCTCTCTTGGCATCGATGATGTGTTGTCGAGCTGTGTCTTTGAACTTCTCAAAGGTTATCAAGCGCGGGTCGAGCCAACGCAGCACTGAGGAAGGTATTATGTTTATTAACCTTCAGACTGTTAGCATCGATAGTGTTGCCGAGAAGCATATATACTTGATTAGCTGAGGGAACGCCATCACTAGCGGGAGCGAGTGAATGAAATTGTGAAGCAGATTGTACCACTCTACCCCAAAATTCGGTTCGTCAATCATGCTGGAGTTGTTTTCGAAACATATTCTTCCAACGACGTCGGCAGAAAGAGCGACATATGCATGGTCGAGACGTATCACTTGATCAGTTCCTTGGTAGCTTTCAAGTCGTCGCACGAAGCGCTTTGCAACATCTGCCACCATGGGCTCAAGCTTGGTGACACCTGCACGCGAGAAGAATGGCTCTAAGGGTTTTCGTCTGTGACGATGCAGATCGTGCGACAAGGATAAGAAGTGTGTGCCTGAGCAGTGTCGCGTCAGTGCTGTTCAAGCTGAATAGAAACGCCACTGACCCTCGAAATCGATGCCCCGCGCAAAACCTTCATAATTATCTGTCTTTCGTACACTTCCAGATACATTGAGTTGATTGTAGAATTCCGGATCATGAATAGAAAGTTCATGCGGTGTGATCCGGACGATTGGCCCTTCTCGTCCCAATCCGGTTAGCTTGTTCTCCAATCCCCATCAAGTTTCACTGCGCATCAGGGCCTGATCGGCTCACCATATTTATCATGCATCTCCTTGATCGTGAAAACATATTTTCCCCTGCGAAAATAGTCGTGGTAGAACTCGTACCAACTGGTGACTGCAGCAATCTTCGGCCCCGGGAACTTGGCGAGTGGGGAGAAAAAGAGGCGGTGAACGACCAAAATCGCAGTGTACGCCGTGAACGCGAGGACTGTGACGATCACGTAGTGCGCAAGCAGAGCGCTGAGGACGCGAGACTCCAGCACCATCGTAACGGGTCACTCTAGGTTGTACCGGCTAGCTGGGTGTGTTGAGTGCTGCGGTACAACACACGCGAGATCCTCCAAGCGCTCGCTTACTTAATTAACCGGCGCGATTCGGCGCGATCCAACGCAGTGTATCACTCGGTGTTGATGCAGCACACTTTGGTGACAATGAACTTCTCGGTGTCCTTGGTATGTAGTGACGCGCGTGGAAAAGTGAGCGAGATCAGTGTCGATTGAGGGCACGAAGGGCGTAGGCTATTAATTCATCCAGATAAAGAAGCTATTCCTAATAAGGCTAGTTGCCCTGCAAACAGGGCAACATGTAGGATTTGCCCTCGGCTGCGCATGTGCCAGACCTTTTGCTTGGTCCCAGGACTTCAAGCTAACTGCTTCTAATTCTATGCTCCTCCATCCTACCGAAAGTGCAGAATTTATCATGTGCATGGCGCGCATGTTTGCTAGATACACAGGAGTGACATCAATTCAGTTTGACGCAAATGTCTGAGAATTCAATAGCTAAGAAATAGCCAACTATTCAATTTTTGAGCGTAGCTGAAGTACCAGATCGTTCTACAAGTGAAGTAGAACTTCGCTTTGAATAAATGATTCAATGATACCTCATACAAACAACGTTTTGCGTGTACCATATAAACCTTCCATGCTGCACTTCAGTAGCATCAAACAGTGATCCAATTATCTTATTACTTATGACGCTGAGCTCGGATGCAATTGTTCTCAGGGAAAGATAACATATTATAATAGCTCAGCGAAATTGTAAAGCAATGGGTAAAACTTAGTTTGAACGGATACATTCCTGGGAAGTTTTAAGGAAGCTTTAGTCAGTGTAGGGAATTTAAATTTGCGAAACTTACTGACTGTGGGCCCTGCTCTGTTGCAGCGACTCGGATATTCTCGTCGTAATTTAATGAGGATTTTCTAATTACGAGGCTGTAGTTATATCAATTTTTATGAGTTTATATATCTTTGCATTGAGTCCCAGTAAATGGCGATACCGATCCCGACCTCTATATAGTATGTTGTTAAGGATTCTGCATGCCATATCCGAGTATTTGTACTTTTTCTTTTTGTGATCAGTATTCTTGTAACCTGAGGACGCGAAATGGTTGAGTGGAGTTTGAGGACAAGCCATATGAATGAGGCAGAGGACATCAGCTTCGAATAATACCTCCTGCGGCATCTCTGTATGGCCAGAAACTCAAAACAGTCCACATCAGGCTATGCTTGAAGAAGTTGATCACACTTCTCATCACAACTCGCGTCGATTTGTTACACCTGCATGCGAACCAAGTAAAGATCAGACTGGATCCCTACACGTGAGTCACCAGTATTGAATCGATCGCAGTAGTTGGAGTTTGTGTTGAAGCGTCTAAATCACACGGCAGTGACTTTGAAGGCACAAAATTGAATCGTCAGATTCACGAACTAGTCGGCATATGCTCATATGATCTCTTTGCAATAGCGTATGATTCACATAATACTCTCTATAAATTAATGTTATTTGTACCATTCAGCTCCTGACACATCATTGTAGCCAACTAGATACACTACGCACTCCACAGCTACATTGATTGCTTACATCAAAGCCTCTACACGTTTCAGAGACTAGAGACTTTCACATTTTACCTCAAACACAAACCATGGCGAAGGTAACTGACTCCCCTCTCGTGTCATTGTCAAATTTCTAACATGCCTTAGCTCTCTAAATTGGCATGGGTAGCAATTGGGATTATCAGCATCATCGGGGTTGTTATTGTCATAGTCTTGATGTGCTGCTTAATCCAGTGGTGCAAAGGTGACGGCGATGAATACGACGAGGGATGCGGTTCCTGCTGGCGCGGCGGTGAAGGGAGATCCTCTTATCAAGATCGGCAACAAAATGACTAGCATACGAGGTATTATTAGCAACCCATTCTCTGCCCGCAAAGGTACTCACCGAAGACAGGAACTAGCGTCACGGGATATTCACTGCATTGTAGAAGAGTTTGAGGGCGCTTGTTTGGATTCGTGTGCGTTGGGAGCTTTCCTGAATTGGTGCGTAATGCCGAGGCAGCCAGAAGGCCAGATACAAAGTCGATGCAGTCAGCACTGTATTTTTTTTTATCCAGCGGTAACACACAGGACTAAGACATTCCTAAATACCATGGGTTGAAATGTTTTACCCGACCTTTACCTTCACAACGGGAGCTTAGTGCTGCGTTGTCTTTCATACTTGTATAGCTGTGTGTATTTTCTCATGTTCTTAGTTGGTTAATTTAGGGGATATAAAATGACTGGCAGGCTACATCAACGCTGTGCATATATATTTTTTATATTAAAACTTGGAATTCCGCTCACGATTATAGGATGGCTTCGAAAACTTTTGACATGGTTCGACACCTTCACCAACTTTAGGAATTTCGAGAAAGTGGTAAAAATTGCGAAATCTTTATCCCGTTCATCTCACTTTCACCTGAAATCCTACTCCTAGCCATCCTCAGGCACCGCACGCGTGCGGTGGGCTGATGATAGCGATGGAGACGCCTCAGAGGCCCCTTCCGGGGGCCTCTACAGCGACCCGCCCCGCAGACCCTGAGTCTGCGCGGCAGACTAACATCCAGCACCCCTCCAGGAAGCGCCAACAGACCGATATCCGCCCTCCTAGACGCCTTTCCTTTGGTGGAGGCGTGCCTATCCGCCTAGAAGCTGCTACAGACACAGCGGCTAATGCCCTTACCTCCCACCTTACGGCTGCGCGCAAGGCGGCAGAGACCCAGGAGAAAGTTGCAATGGCTATAGCCAAAGCTATTGACTACTGCGTTGCTAATCTTAAGCGCCCAGAGGAGCTGGCGGCTGCCTCTACCCTCCGCAACCGCCTTATACAGACACTGAAAAATTCGGCTACGCCAAGCCCTCGTCCGAATGTAGCTAGGACCGGCTACGACTCGACAACCACCGCCTACACCACGGACAGCGACAGCGGCCTTGCCGCCCAGCCCCAGAGGACATGGGCAAGCGTAGCATCCGCCTCCCACGGAGACAGC
>ML976656.1:2117387-2146991 GCA_010015655.1 Bimuria novae-zelandiae CBS 107.79
ACCTCGACGCTCGACCCCGTACCCCAACACCGCCTCACGACAAGCCGCTCCACGCCTATCAAACAGGCCTATGCGGTCCTCTGCGCCCACAAGCGGCAGCCTAAACCTCGCCGCGCTTTCTGCCAGAAGCGCGAGACAGGAAGAGCACACACAGTCCTCCTCACAGAAGGACCAGACCATGGACGAATCCTCAAGCCAATAAGGAACAACCGCCGCAGACCCACCCCACGCAAGGAGCCTAACATCAAAGTATGCTAGACAAATATCAGCAAAAGCGGCCCAGCACATACAGCCGCCCTTAAGATTACTTTTAGGGAGGGCATCGACGTCATCTGCATGCAAGAGCCGGCTACCTGGCCAGGCACACGCACTTCGAACCACCCTAGCTACAACCTCCACCCACCAGTGGATGGCTGGGACAGCCAGGAGACCTGGGAGGCAGACCGCCCCCAGGTCCTCATCTTTACCCGTAAGGGAAACCAATTAAAAATCACACCACGCACTCCACTCTATAACCGGGACATGCAGTAGATCAACGTTAACGGAATCTCAATACTTAATGCCTACCGGGCGCCACAGACTACGCCCGTTCTCGACTACATTACCCACCTCACCCCGCCTAACAGATGCCTAGCTGGGGGCGACCTTAACGCTAAACATAACATGTTCAAACCTGGTGTCACGACTACACATGGCGGCGCCGAACTGGCCCAATGGGCCACAGACAGCGGCATAAACTACATCAGAGAGCCTAGGGTCCCCACCCACCGTGCGGGACACGTCATAGACCTCTCCTTCTGCAACATCCCCTTCGCTACCACAGCGGTACGAGCGGACATGAACTGCGGCTCAGACCACAACACGCTAGTTACCACGATACCCGGCAGGGGACAGGAGCCGCTCGACCAGTTCCAATATAAGATCCCCACTACGAAGCTCCCGCTATTCATCGACGCTGTCGCTAATAGGATAAAGGGCACCCCTAGCTCAAACAGGCCACAGACTCGCGAGCACGTTAACAGGCGCGTCGCTACCCTAGAAAAAGTCCTTACAAACGCCCTAGAGACAGCAGGCAGGAAGAAAAGAGGGACAGGCCATTCGGCGCCGTAGTAGACAAACGCCTGCAAACAAGCTTACCAGGCACACTTAAACTCGCTAGACGGCCACACCAGGCGGGGCCCCTCCAAGGAGACGCGCACCTTCTTAGCAATAGTCCGCAAAGCAAAGAAGGAATACTAGCAACACACTATAAACAACGCGGCAAACGACCAAGAACTTTTCTAAATTATTAACTAGCACAAGCTAGAACCCACTAGGACCCAGGCGCCAATGGTCTTTAGAGGCGTAGAGGCGACTAAGGACAAGGACAAGGCTAAGATGCTTCAACAAGCACTACTTTGCAGATTTACGCCAGAGGACGACCTGCCAGAACCGCCCTCCCCACAAGAGAACCCCACAATCCCTTAGGACACATACCTGTCTATTGAAGAGACGGAGCGCTGCGTGATTGGGGTCTCTAGCACCTCACCAGGCGCAAACGGTATAACCGTCCGGCTGCTCACAGCATGCTGGAACCACATTAGACAGTACGTCTGCGACATCTACCGCGACCTACTCAAGCTTGATCACTACCCCGCCGCCTGGAAGGACGGAGAGATCGTGTTTATCAGGAAGCATGGCAAGAAGGACTACACGGTTCCAGGCTCTATGAGACCCCTCGCCATGCTACTCTGCCTCGGCAAGGGATTCGAAAGGATTGTCGCCCGGCGCATAGCCCACTTAGCTGTGCTGCATGGCGTACTAAGCCCCCAACATGGAGGGGCTCTGCCAAAAAGGTCAGCCATGGATTTAATTGCCGCCTTCACCCACGACGTGGAACTGGCCTTCAGCAAAGGCCAGCACGTCACCATAGTTACTATGGACGTGCTTGGGGCCTTTGACGCCCTCCTCGTCAACCGCCTGCTACACCGAATGAAAGGACAAGACTGGCACCAAAAAGTGCTCGTGCTCACGCGCAACATTCTTACGAACCAACACATACTTGTCCGCCACGGCCAACACCGATCCGGCCGCCACCCAGTGGCCTGCGGCACCCCACAGGGCTCGCCCCTCTCACCGGTTATCTATATGCTGTACCTGGCGGAACTTCTCCTCCAGGACACCACGCTGCAATTTGGATATGCTGACGACATTTGCCTATACAGAGCCACTCACAGCCTAGACTACAACGTTGAACAAATCGCGGAAGACGTCCGCAACATTATTAGATATGGCGCGGATAATAAGATCGCTTTCTCACTAGATAAGCTCGAAATAATACATCTCACACGGCAGAAAGGAGACTACGCGCCTCCCTGTATCGTTAACAAGAACCTCACCATACACCCCATTCTCCTCAGGAGTGGGAACGGGGCCCTACGCTGGCTAGGCGTATGGTTTAACAGGAAGCTGACCTTCAAGGCCCACGTCGCGACTCGCGCCGCCAAGACAAGGGTTGTCGCACACCACATCCGCAGCTTGGCTCGGATCAAACACAGCCCCCCACCAGGGTCCCTCCGTAAGGCGGTGATCGCCTGCGTCCTCCCACGGCTCCTTTACGGTGCGGAAGCCTGGTACAAAGGCAGAACCAAGCCCTCCAGAATCATGTGCCAATTGAGAAGCGCTGAGGTGAGCACCCAACTGGGCTGGCACATCGACGCACTCAACAAAGTCCTTAAGCAGGCATGCAGAGCCATCGCGCCGGCCTATCGGACCACACCCACTACCGCCGTCTTCCGGGACGCAGGACTCCCCTCAGCGGCAGTAGCACTCAAGACATGCAAGTTTCGCTTTATAGCACACCTACTAACAATTAACGATAAACACCCGCTAACTGCTAGGACCCTCCTGCCTATAGTTAGAAGAGGCCGAGGCGCAGGCCTCCCACAAAGAGCCCGCTCAAAGGTACAACAACTCGCACAGATCTTCGACCCGGTACCTCGACCGGATTTCCGCGCCCCCCACTACTCCCCCGGGAGCCGCACCGACCCCACAGACCGGGCAGCCAAGAAGGACGCCGCCCGTCTCTTTAAGGAGTGGTGGGCTCTCCTCCCACCAACCACTATTACCGTCTTCTCAGACGGCTCCAAACAATGGATTAACGGCGTCAAACACGTCACGTACGGCTACGCTGTATACGAAGGACAGGCCCTTATCCTACAAGGCAACGGCTCCCTTAACCCTAGGTCCCACGTTTTCGACGCCAAAGCTATTGGCGCTTGGCGGGGACTCGCCCACACGCTTATTACGCCTACCTACCAGCTAAGACGCATATACATGTGCATTAACAGCACTTCTGTTATATAGTGCATAAGAGGCAACCCGTCCCCCTCTTCGCAATGGGCGTTCGTCAGGTGCCAGGAGACAATAGAGAACCTAGACATCACTATTTAGTGGGCCCCAGGTCACTGCGAAATAAAAGGGAATAAATTAGCGGACCAGCTAGCCGACGACGCGGCAAAGTCTCCCCGACCTCCATACGGCATGGCAGCTAAGCCTACAGTCTCAGGCCTCAATTCAGACGTACGCGCCCACACGAGGAGCGCTGAGATGGACTGGTGGCGCGCCCGCTCACCCAAGTTATCTAAATAGTACATGCAGTGGGACCTCACTTACCGCCCCACAAAATAGCCAAAGGAGCTTACCCTCCAACGTCCAACGCTTGCTAAGCTCCTGTCCATGCGCACCCGCCACAGACACTACGCCTGGTACCATAAGAAATTCAGGCATAAAGACGCCGTCACGAAATGCCCCTACAGCGCAGACCTAGCGCCTGACCACATCGTACACTGCCCACGATCAGTTCGAAAGTTCGGTTACTAGCCAAAGCGGCCAGCGTGCCCCCCCAACACCACCAGGGAAGGCGTGGAATACCTAAAGGCACTAGAGCCAAATGATTTCCAACTTCTACTCGAGCTCACAAAAGATTAAGCTGCTCCTACTCTACTCTTATTATTAGACTACATGTATAATAGATAAACCCAGACACCTCAGCCTATAGGCAAGAAGACAAGGATTTAGCCCCCGCACGAAGGGGGGCGGACTCTCACGAGCCGCTACAAGAGACGGCAATAGCTTTATAGCAAGAAACGCCTTCACTACTTTGGCTGGCCCCAAAGCAGCTGCTCGGCGCGTCCCCATGCCCCATGGGAGGCTTGAACTTTACGTTCCTGGACGATAATTAATACTACTACTACTACTACTTGACATGGTTCGACATCATTGCTGCTATCGTAATCGCACTATTCTGGATCGATTTGGATTTCGAAAAATGCAATGATGGAGGTTACTGTTTGTTGTGCGGGTGCATTGCTTGCGATAATTGCTGGAAAAGTTGCAACTGTGGAGACTGTAATTGATAAGCAACTTTAGTCAAGACCGTGTGTAACGCTGAATTATGGACACTCTTTTATGCACATAGTTGCAAGACTCATGGGTCATATAGGACCGATTTTTGGGTACTGGACAGATGAGTGACGCGTCAACCAACTTCCTATTTCAAATGTAAACTTCTTCTGAATCGCAACGACCCAAAAGACTTCCTATATCGTGAATCAGTGTAGACACGGACATGAAGCGCGACCCTGCGAGATTTCAGTTGCCACTTCACCCTGTGCAAAAGCGAGCGGGTCACCTGTTGAAAGCTGGCTCTGGGAAGCTAACTATGTAAATATCATCTGCTACAGCCTTTTAGGTTTGTGTTGCAAGGGTATCATGTTAGATTCACTGCAAGGCGAATGCAGGTTTTCTCAAGCTTACCAGCTGAGAGGTTGCGGGAGGCACGGACGCTCACAGTATGGAACGAACTCCACCATTATTTCTAGAGGCCGGCTTTTTTCAAAGGTCAGTAACATTCACTCTATAGATTTCTATCGAACAAGGTCATCTTTGACCTCTTCCTTTGTGAAAAATTACATCCTCTGGTCGAGCAAAGTCAGGGAGCAATTAAAATGACATAAACACCAAATGGTACCACACGAACAGAGGGCATTCCCTTCGAGTCACACGTCACCTAGCCTTGCACATCCCAACGCCGAGCGGAATATTTTTTTGCTCGCGCACGTCACGACTATTTGCCGTTCTCCCGCAGTCACATCGGCAATCATATCGCTCAGCTTCAAATTTCTCCATCACAACTTTCCCTATAGGTTGTGTAATGGGCTACGCCCTGTTGTTGCCTCGGATCCTTGATCCTCGGTTACGCGAACCCTAAATATATAAGTTTAACGCTTAAAGCTTAACTTAGACTTTTTTATTAAATTTATAAGTATTCTTTTAGCACTTTTAGCTCCTTAAGTATTTAGCCCTTTATATTAAATTTAATTACTTCTACCCGTCGGGGAACAAGTAGATTTTAAATATAATAATAAACTAAAGCTACAAAGCAGCACACGAAATTAAAAAAACTTACGTAAATAAATACTATAAAGGCAACGCCTAGACCTATAAGGAGATAGAACCTTCCTTAGTAAGTAATTAAGAAAGAGTCCTAATAGATACTTAACGGTAGTAAGACTGTCTTTACTAAATAAAAAAGTTATAAAAATAAGAATAAAACCTTTTACTAAAAATCTACGTCTTAGCGCGAATAATTATACATAATAAGCTATTAGCTTATAAAGAAGTAATAGCTAGGGAAACGAAAAGATAGTCTTTTTATTTATAATTAAACTTTAGGCATTAAGAGTTAATAAAAATAAAATATAGTAATTTCTAAGCAAGATTAAAGTACTTATTAACCTTTAAGATACTTTTTAGACTCTACTATAAAGAGCAAGAGGACTAATTAAAGAAATAATAAAAAAGTGCTAAGAACTTATAATAATATAATAATACTTTTAAGAAACAAGAGGTATAAATTAGCCATTAGAAGTAGACTAATAGATAGAGCTACTAAAGAGATTAATAGTAGAGCTTGTCTTAAATTAAGGAAAAAGCTACTATTCTAAAATTCTTAACTTAGCTTACTTTAATAGCAAATAATAGGATTACTATTCCTTTAAGATAGTAATATAATATAAGCTCCTAAAGGATAGGGACTACCTTAGAAATATATTTAGATATATTATTAGTTAATTAATAGAACGTGCAGCGACGGTGAGAATTACGTACTTAGATTACTATCTAAGATATACTAAAGCTAACTTTTAAGAGTTATTAAACTATAACTTTTATAACTATTTAGTAGAAGAAATTGCGCGTAACTACTTACTTATAATATAATAAGGGAAGTAGAAGCTTAATAATTTTAATTTTAACTTTAATAACTCCGCTATAGAAGCTAAAAAGTATAGTTAAATTTTTTTTTTAAAAAAACTTATACTTTTAGAGCCGCTGCAAGGACTTACGGGACTAAATAATTATAATAAATATAGATAATAATTAGGACCTGTAAAGGGTCTAAAAAAGAGTTTATAATATTAAAAAAACCTCTTTTAAAATATGTTATAGCTGTTAAGGTTCTCTGCTAAGAACGAGGCGCTAGACAAGATAGATTAAGAACCTACCTAAGCTAACCCTAGAAAGATATCTAGCTAATAAAGCTAAGATAAAAGATACTAAGTAATAGATAGAGCTATAGGACACAGGTTTATTAATACTTAAAAATAAGCTACGTAAGTGTCGCGCGAGGTAATAGAAACCTGTAAAAAGAATAGTGCTTATTTTTATTATAAAGATATAGGACACCGCATAAAGTAGTGTAAACTTTTACCTGTAATAAAACTAGTATAAGTTTACGCTACTATACTTACTACTAAAAAATCCTTTAATAAAGAGTTTAATATAGCTTTTACTAATTTAGAAAACTAGATCCTCTTAATAATAGTCGCCACTAGGAGGCAAAAGTAGGAAAAGGGTAAAAGATAAGTTTTAATAACTTTTAAAAGCTATAGTTAGACTTAATACTAGTAATAGTATACTTGCTTATTAATAATATTGTGCTTATATTAACGATAATTAATTTAGGGTATTTAACCTTTAAATTTATATTAGAAAAATTTATAATAAAAGCCTACCTATAGCGCAAGTACCTACCTTATTTATAAAAACTTATTAGTATTAGAGGCATGCGACTTTTCGTATATAAAGTAGTTTAACTAAAAGTAAATATTAATAGCTATATAGAACTAATATAGTTATACGTTTTATCTAATAATAGGTTGTACGATCTAATCCTTAACCTAATCTAAATAAAAAAATAAGGTTAAACTAGCCCTAGTAAAGAAATTAATTTAAATTAAAAGTTTAGACACTCGCATTTGTAACTAAAAAAGTAAAAAAAACTATTAATAAAGCCTTAAGAGGTATTAGCTATAGCCTTTATAGCCCTAGAGTAGCGTAATTAATGCCTAGGTAACGGGGCTAAGATGTTTTTTATATTAATAAAGGATATATAGAAGGCGTTAACCCGCAAGCTAAAGGTAAACCTATAGAAGTTATTACTTAAAGCTTTTAAGGACTTGTGGCGTATATTTTACAAGGAACAAGCTGACAAGCTCTCCCTATACTATAGACCTATAGTGGATCTTTCTATCCCTCTTATAGAAAAAGATGGCAAGATCTAGGAGATTCCCTATAGCTCTCTATTTAATATATCTCGTGAAGAGTTACTCGTCCTTTAGAAAGAGCTTACTAAATACTTATATAAAGGTTTTATTTAAGTAAGTAAGTCTACCGCCGCTACTTTAGTATTATTTATTAAGAAATCTAGTAGAGAACTACGCTTTTACGTTTATTATTAAGCCTTAAACGCTATTTTAAAGAAAGCCTAGTATTCTTTACTATTAAATAGTAAGATTTTTTAGCTGCTCGCGAAGGCTAAATAGTTTAGTAAAGTTAATATAATTTAAGTCTTTTATAAGCTTTAGATAGTGAAAGGCAAGGAATAGAAGATAGCGTTTAAAACCTAATTTAGTCTTTATAAGTAGTTAGTAGTTCCTTTTAGCCTAGCTAATGCGCTAAATACGTTTTAGTAGTATATTAACTAGGTACTAAAGGAGCACCTTAATAACTACTACTTAGTATATATAGATAATATTCTTATCTTCTCTAGTAGCAGCTAAAAAGACTACAAAGAGAAAGTATATATTATAATTTAAAAGTTAAGGGCCGCAGGTCTATATTTAAATATTAAAAAAACTTAAGTTTTACGTTAAAAAGACTAAGTACCTTAGATTTATTATAAAAGTTAATAAGGGCGTAAGTATAAACCTAAATAAAGTCTAAGTAAGTTAGAAATAGGAGCTACTAACTTTAGTAAAAGGAGTCTAGAGCTTTATAGGCTTTATAAACTTCTATTAGAGATTTATATAAGACTTCTTTAGTATAGTGAGCCCCCTTATAAAGCTTACTAGTAAAGGAGTAGAATTTATTTAGAGATAAGAGTAATAGCACGAATTTAACTTTTTAAAAATAGTATTTTATATAGTCCCCGCGTTAGCCTACTTTAATCCTAAATAAAAATTAGTACTAAAAGTAGACGCCTTTAGCTAGTTAATTAGGGAATGCTTCTCCTAGTACGATAATAATAGGATTCTACGCCTAGTAGCTTACTTTTTAGCAAAGAATAGCCTGGCAGAATATAATTACGCTACCTATAATAAAGAGATACTTATAGGTATATTAAGATTTAGAAGACTAATAAACTTAGGATCCTTACTAAGTCTATTTATAATTACTATAATATTAGTGCAGCTATTACTCTTAGGTAGGGTAATAATAAAGTTTATTATAATATCCTTTTATCCTTATTAAGGTAGTAGTAAGAGCTTTATTAGGCCCTATTTCGCTTCTCTTTATAGTTTAGTTCTTCTATAAATATTATAGTTCTTAATGCACTGCCTTACTTAGTTAGATATCCCTTCGAAGAAGTAGTTTTCAGTAAGGATTATATAAGTATTTTTTTATTTTAAGTATTTTAAAGCTTGGAAACTATGCGCGACCGCTATTAGCTTTATTTATAAATATTTTAATTCTAGTACTTATTTTCTTAAATTATAGTATAGGTACCCTTAGTTATCTATACTATATTTTAAGATACTAATAAATAACTTCTATTTAGGTTTAAACTTCCTAAGCCTATTCTTAATATAGGCCTTTATTTTATTATACGCGCTATCTTTATCGCGTTCTACTTCTTACTATATAGTATTAAAGTCTAGTTCGCATTGCTTGGCAGGGTTATTGCCTCCTTAAAGGGTTAATATAGGTAGTTTAGGACATGTTAGGTAAGTAAGCACTAGGTCTTTACTTACTTTAATATAGTTAGGTTTCTATATAGTAGTAGGTATTTAAGAGATAAAAGATTTTAAGCTATTTCTTTTAGCAGTCTTTTAAAAAAGCGTAAAATGCCTTAATTTTAATCTATTATCTTTACTATCCTTTAGTAGGTCTTAGTTCTTCTAGAAGAAGGTATTTACCCTAGAGATTACTAATCCTAGTCTATATATAAACGTTATATTAATATAGCTAAGTATATCTACCTACTAAACGTGTTATTCGTCTGACCTTTATTCAGTAGCAAAACACGTAAGGTTTTTATAATTAGTATAAACTGTAAGGTGCTTCACTACTTAATATATATAGTCCTATTTATTTACGTATTTAATAACTACCAATATACAAGTGGTCGTGGAAATGCATCCGTTTTGGGAGGCATTTTGCCGCCGCTTTTGGCGGCGTGTCCACCTCGCTTAGCCTTGGACAGCTCGCTGCTTTAGAGGTAACCCTGCTCGCTTGGACCAATGGACAGTGCCCCTTACTCTACGGCACATTACGTCCCTACGCCGCATACCATGTCCCTACGCCTTACGAGCGCTTCGCTGTGTCGGATATAGCCCCCTTCTACTCTCCAATGCTGCGCTAGCACCTATTTAAAGGGTCCGCTCTTTTGCCTTCCCACCGTGTCCAACCCTCCCTAAAATTAATTCTAGCGCAGGCCTACCTCCCTCTAGCGGCCGCGTTATCACGCCTAAACCTACCTGCAACGCGAAGACGATGGTTCGGCGCAGCGGCGGATCCAGTGGCGCTCGTGCCATAACTGCAGCGGTTCCTCGTAGGAGATCGAAGAGAGAAACCCGCAAGGTCTCTACCGTTATCTCACCCGTTGTCCTCAATCTAGACTCGCTGTCCTTCCCTGCGACGCCCTCGTCCGACACCAGTTCCAGCTTTTCCTCAGACTCAGATCTTAATCTAGAATTATGCTCGGGCTCAGAAACAGATGTTGAGTCACAAGATACAACATATTCTGAAGGTCGCAGCGATGTCGACCCTAATTCGGATAGAGAACTGGACGTGGAATTAGATTCTAAGGCGGATGTGATAATGGGGACAATTACCTACTATACAAAGCAAGGTACAGCAAGGCCGAAACACACTAATTAAACGACGAGGTTGTGGATGGCAGAAAGCGAATTTTAGAAGAAGTAAGGATTATAGAACCCCTTGCCGTCACGCTCTTTAAACTAATATAGACTAGGTACTGCCGCAAGCTCCAGAAACAGACGGGACTATCTCCAGTAGAACAGCTGCGCAGATACGACCCCGCAGTATTTAAATCATACCTTTTTTGGCGAACACAGCATTCCCGAATCCTCAAGGAGAGTGCAATAGAGGCGTATTAGAAAAGGATTAGCATGTATTATCACAATACTATAGGTCATGCGATGGCAAACGGGGTTTTAAAAGACATTCGCAACGTGAGCTAGCCCATTCTCCCTCAAACATGTAACTTTAACCTAACTAAACAAAGTAGATTCCAGATCTCGGACTAGATAGGTCAAAGAAGGACAAGCTAGCCATGTACGTCCAGGACCTCTATGCCATTCTCCATGCTCTATAGGTCGACGACAGGAAGCCGCTACATGGGTTTATTCAGGTACAGATCTCAGCGCTCCTCCTCTTAAGCGCAGCTACTGCTACACGGCCAGGAGCCCTTATTGAGAGTGCAAGCAATAAAGGCAGCAACAAAGCACTCTGCTTTAAGCACGTGTCACTTATAAAGGTTCGCAGCCTTACGGAAGCGAATTAAAGCACTATTGTGGCAAATATAAACCTAGTGCACGTCAAGAATAAGGAGAAAGACAGAACACCGTATGTTATATCATGCAGAAGGATCAAACTACATGACTCTAACATTCCAGGAAGATGTTTACATTTCGCCTCGAAGGATTGCCTGCGTTCTGCATCGTTTCGCATATGCTAGGCATCGGCATTAGACAGGATGCATTCTATAACAAATTTGCCAATATTCAGCAAATATTTAATCTTAACATACTAGCAGACCGCGATGTACTCCGTATTCAATAAAAGAAGGAGTTGCTAGACAAGCCTTTCTTCTGCAACGTTTAAAGTACAGTTAAGGGTAACTGTACAGCTTTAAATACAGCGTTCCCTTACTAGAAGTATCGTGACATATTCATCCGGCTAGGGCGTGTTGCAGGATTTGAAGCAGATCTTGAGCTTTACCAGCTACGACGAGCTTCGGGCAGCAACATCAACAGTATGCGAGCCTTACTAGGGATCCTTACTCTCTTATACTAGAGCTAATAGAATCTGCCAGACATTCTTACTTCCACGGAACGGAACCAGACCATGGGCCATGTCAGGGATACATATAAAAGATATTATACACCAACGCACATCGCACGCGACTTTTAGTTAATCTATTTTAGTACCCCTTCTAAGGAAGAACTGATCTGGTCTGTTGCAAGCATGGGTTTATCGCGAGATCAACGAGCGCTAGTAGTGCTTAGCGATGAGCAACAGGAGGAAGTGCGGAAAGACCCGCTGCTTGTCGCACTTCGTGACGAGCAGGAAACATACAAGAATAAGCTATACAAACAGGGCTTCCGTCCACTTATTAAGGCTAAAGGAACTTCGCTTTATGCAAAATACAAAGAGGCAAACCGTAAAACTAATAGTACCTCTAAAAAATTACATTAGGTACAACTAACTAAGGCGATCCGCACCTTCCACGAGTTAATTAATATAATTAAGATAGCTAGATAGCTTAGGGGGAAGGCCGCGAATAAAGTTCTAACGTTGCTAAACGTTAAATTCGAACTTAAAGAACGTGCAACTATAGCCAGTATACTTTTTTAGCCTTTTAAGAACGACCAAGCTCGTGTCTGATACATCCATACCTTGGCTAAACTATGCCTTAGGCAGGAGACTCCCCACCTAAAGGTTCTTAAACGAAAGATAGACTATGTAGATAACTTAATGTCGTCTTCCTTAAAGCGCAAGAAGATGGATAGCCCTCTTATTAATCTGACAGGTCTAGACAGCAGTCTTAAGAAGCAGGAGCCCACTACGCAGGGGGATAAAGAAGTGGTCAAAGTTCGATCCCAGCATCTATACCCGATGAAACTCCTATATCCAGTATGCCTTCTCTGTATAGGCGAAGAGAAGTTCTCATACGAACGGCGAATGCGTCGTATACCGCGGAAAGACGTCTTAAAAAAGCACGTGCAGACACATTTTAAGGACCCCTAGTATTAGGGTGAGTTTAAATGCCGCTATCCTTCCTATTCTATAAAGTTGCATAGAAAGATGCATTTTATAAGGCATGCATTTGACGCACAAGGCGTGTGTCATTAATGTAGAGTTAGTGGTCTGTACAGAAGGTCTCGTTATTATTCTTGCCATGCTTAGGGCTTTGCTCTTAATTAGAAGGGTGTTAGCCTCCTATTCCTGCTTATATGCTCCTATGAACAAAGAATTCATCTGGTGACTACCTCGGCGAGATGGCTGAGTCGCCTAACCAACAGATGTAACGTATTCATCACGAAGGAACAGCATATGACCCCTGCTATGAGAAATGTGTCCGGGAATTGTACCTCGATACCGAGCGGGATGACGCCTTTCGACCGCCGAGCCAGCACTTGGATCGCTTTGTAGAGTGCTCTCACATCCTGCGGAACATCCGTACTTGAAGTTGCTGATTTAGAAACCACAGGCTTCCTGGCGATTTGAAGATCAACTATGCGGCGAGTTGGGCTACGCGATCGCTTGGAAGTGGTTGATTCGTACGCCGATTCAACCTCTACATCCTCATCTATATGCTCCTCGGATATGCTGGGTGTCAAGACCGACGCCGGCCTTATATGCAAGTTTGGAGCTGGCAGCGCTAGAGGTGCTGCGCGCTTCCGACGAGTCGGCCGTGGCGTCGCATTGGGGTCCACGACATGCTGCGTCGCAAGCAAGGTATGCCCCACTGCTGCTACGACTGCCGGCGTATCTGTCGTTATAGTCCGTGCCTTGCGCGCTATCTCAGTCTGCCTACTCGGCTTCCTTGTTGGCGACTGCGAGCTCTGCGACATTGCGTGCGTTGGGGCGTTGATTGTTCCTTGTTGTCGCTTTTGGTTCGGAGAATCGATCTCGGAGAGCGTAGCGCGTCGTTTCAGTGGGGCGAGGGATGTGTATGTGGAGGCAGACAGAGGAACGAGGGAAGCATTAGGTACGGGCCGTCTGCGTGGCTTCTGGAGATACTCGGCGGGGATTGTTGGGTTTGGCGGCGGCTCTGAGTCACCGCCAGCAGCGCGGACGTTGGCCAGCCATGCGTCTGCACACACCATGGCCTTGAGAGTGGAGGAAATGCAGATTGATGATTATGAATGTGTAGGGAGAAGCGTGCAAGTCGCCATATAGACACCGACAAAGACGTGATATGATGCGCGTACATGGGTTGTCGCGGCGGTCGGTTGCCGGGCCAGCCTCATACCGGTACCTCGTGCCAAGCTACTATCGGTCCCTCACCTAAGCTCGAACCTTCTCCATTCTTCATCATTATTTCCCGTCATCGCACGCTTCTGACTAAATTTCTGCTCTCCATATTATTGTTTTCTCTTTCATATTTTCACAGTATGTGTAATCGTTGTCTGTTCCATCAATGATTCGATTTGGCTGTACTAATCATATCGTAACCGCTACAAAACTAATCATATGCGAATTAGGGTCTTCGCACAATACTCTAAAAGTCTCTCATCGTCAAAAGAGGCATTATAAAGCACATCCTAGTCCACCTGTTCAAAGCGATAATGTCATCCAACGTTGCAGCCATCTGTCGTATAAATTCTCCCTCCCTACGGCGGTTTGCCATGCTTGTGTCATCGTCTCGTTAAAAGATGCAACGGCCACGGAAAGGTCGGCGTCGTTGCGAGCTGCTCTATAAACGCTTGTATTTCAAGCCACTCCATCGGAGCATCCTACCACGTAGCGTCTGAGGCAGAGGCTGCGTGACCTTCGAAGTCTGGATCTCCCCATGCGGCCGTGTCTTCTAGCCTTCTCTTGCGGCGAGTGCTGGATATGCGCATAGTAGATTGGTTCGAGGATGCAGTCCACACCGAAGCGAAGGAGACTACATCCTCGAACCAATCTTGCGATATTAGGCGTGGCGAGACGAGGGAGCGCGTGCTTGCGAAACCACGATGTTCGCGTATGAAGATAGACGGCCCCGGCAAGACGAGCGCGTGACAGAGAGTATACCACGGAGAGGGCACAAGAGGGAGAGGATTACAAGAAGTCGAGGACTGGCGTGGCAGCTCGAAGTGCTGCGGAGCATGCAAACGCCTCTCACCGTCTCATACGGCAGGCGCGAACAGCCGCGCCTTCTAACCCCCATCTCTCCACTCTCATGTAGCTCTTTTCCCTCACACATATCAAAATCAAGCACCCTTGTACCCACTTATAATCAGAAATCTAATCGCCATGGCCAACACAGCTCGTCGTTCTAACTGGCAGTACATCGTAGTAGTGTACTGGCAGGACAGCAACAACAACTACGAGTACGGCCCCGTTTCCGTGGAAACTCGGTGTGCAGTTGCAACGCAATCACAGACGGCCATCACATCCGCCTCAGTCGCGCAGATGCCGAACAATTGGAATGCCAAGCTAATGTTTGTAATAGTGATAGCTAGAAAAACTCCAAAAAAATGTCGTAATAATATTGATTGTGGGTGGCTCAGCAGCCTCATGTTGCTGGCCGAGCGATCATGGTGGGGTTGCGCAATATGTGACGCTGCGCACTAACTGCCAAGGCACGGTACATGCAGAGGTTAAGATTGCTCTAAAAGTAAAGTACCTCAAATTTGGCTCGCTACAGAGGGTGGCTCGCGACACAGGGACGGACGTTAGCGTACCGAGGAAGGTGCAAAGAATCCGGGGATTTGGAGAGGGGGAACTCTCCAAGCGTCTCCGGCAACGCGATCGGTGTTGCTGAGAACGATGGAGTAGCGCAATCATGATCGCGGGTGGCATGTGCAGGTATAGAATCAGGGTAGGTTTATGCTACATAACGTGAAGCATAAAATATGAATGTGCCCAGCACGGGGCGACGACGAAGTTGGCGTTGGGACAATTCTGTCGAGCGTCTCGATCAAGAAGATTATGGTCCATCCATTGTTTTGGTTTACACTGCCCATATAGTAATAAAGAGTTTTGTGATCCACCTTGAAGACGAATGCAGGGTACAAGCTGCTGTTGCACTGGTTGAAGTAGCCCTATGTGCAAAATAGGAATTCTTAATACACTCTCCATAAGGTCCGATCTCATAGGAACCCATGGAGTAGTATAACCCGTTAACGTGTTATCATACGCGCTGACGCTAAGGTCCAGGTAGGCTGAGTCAATTCGGACCCAACGGGGATGTACGGTGTACCCTAACGGCCTTGTGGGGTTAGACAGCAAGACGTATATATGCAGACGGCTGTGTCCGAGATAGCGTTCATAATATAATGGTCTCTGTAAGCGAAGTTGGAGTCTGGCCAAATCGGTCCCAAATATATGTATCAAACACCCCTTGTCCTGAAGCTTGTTTAGTTCTGACCTGTCAGGAAAGATATCGTCGATAAGGTCCATGTATATGTTTCTCTCAGCTTTGGTGAGATCACAAGCAAGAACCGCTGCTAACTTAGCAAGGTCATACGGACGGAGTATACCCATTAATGTTCTACGGAATGGACTAACATCCATGAAGAGTTTTCGAAGTCCCATTATGTGGGCAGTGGGACAAGCCATCTAGAGCACCAGTTACTTATGATATATATAGCTAACTATATAGAACTCTGCTTTGAAATATCGTAAATGAGCTATTTTTCCAAATACCGTTTATCATTTTTGAAACTATCTGAAGATGTGGAAACGCGAAAAACTAATCCTCAACGTATCCGGTGAACACCAACGTAATATGATACTGCACAGTAATTGGCTAATATAATCACCTACGAAGGGGACATAGACAGGTACAGCGCCCAGCAGAAGAGGCTGTAATACTGTACTACTGTAGCATATGCTAACAATGACAATAATAATTTAAGAACACGATTAATACACCTAGGCAAGTGTTGACCGGAAGCTACTGTGCAGCGCTGATCTGTTTTGACTTCTGGTTCTTAGAATTATTCTCGGCGCACGGTCTTCTCGATTACCGTACTTTCCGTTTTCGGTTTTTGCACTCCTTCCGTGTCCTCCCCTCTCTCGCTTAGCACAGGCCTATGTTAGGTGGGTCAGCATGTCTCACAGGCACTACTGAGATAGCAAGGCTGACTGCAGCTATGATTGGTATGATCTTAAACTATGCGGCGTATGCTATGCACAGTAGCGCTCGCATTCGCTTTCCTTTCGCTAATCTCGTCTCATTAATATATCTATCTAGCTGGGCTTACGTCTTTGTGAGATGCAAGCTTTCCTTCTTGGATCTCATGCGCTTATGCCTTTAGCATACATCTTCAATACTATTGTCACGGTCACAAAAGATGAGGCTGTCGTTCTTTAGGACCTTACTCTCTCTATACGCAATAGCCAGCCTCTGCACAGCCGGAATTCCTCTCCAGCACGGAACACCATCTTCCGACCTCGATCAACATCAAAATAAACAAGACCGTCGAGCTCAATCGAAACCTCGCTATTAACCGCCAGCTCAAGGTGAAACTCTCTTCTTATATAGTCTCGAAGGTCTAAGCCAACTTCAACAACCGGATCTGCAGTATCCATGCCCAATTAAAACTGGGGTCCGACGTTGCTTCGCAGATTGGCAACGAAAAAATGCAGGGGTATGCACTTTCATGATCTCGCAAGTCCAACAATGCAATTCCATTTCTGGGGAGCTAGCCAACTACCTGCAGATCAACACGCTATATGCACCTGATAGTACGATAGCTGCAGATCTGCGCTATCAAAGGCCTATTGTAGAGTACAACAGTTATCAACGTCTCTTTGCAGAGAAGAGTTGGGATGTTGCAAGCTTGAAAGATGACAGTCGCACACTTACAATTATCGAGGGTGAAGAGGGCGATCTTCGAATGTCGTACGGGGGGAAGTGGACGGAGAAAACGCGGGCGGAGGATGAAGAAACTGGGTGGTGGGAAGGACTGGGGTTGCCCGCATAGAGACGCAGTGGCTCAGGGGGTAAGTGTGGACTATGCAATCCAACCACAGATACGAAGCTAAGATAGTGCAGAAGAGGACTATCTATTGTAGCTTTTCCTGTACAAAGACAGAGAGGTTGGAGTTAAAGTAACTTTATTAGGTGGAATTATGTAGCGGTTTGTGCTGCAAAGCGAAAGTCGGGAAAACACTAATTGTATTGAGTTGGGAGGATTCTGCTATTTATACATGTATGTCGACTGAGCGACAAGTGCTAGACGCGTGATGGTCAGGAGATCATTAGGTGATCGCGTGATTATCCTGTAACGAAGTTATCTCCAAGCTTCCTTATAAAAGACTGTTACACACCCCCTTATCCTATAGTTAATTATTAACGTAAGGATAATATCTCCTACTCTTGCATAGGTACTGTGCCTTAGAGTTAAGTGCGTATATCTATAAGGTGTAGCTGCCTTACAAACTTAGCATGCTTCTAACGTGGTAGCATCTTAGTTATACTGTCTGTAGGTATCTTTTTAGTAGGTCTCTATTGCACGTAGAGTTGTCCCTGCTCTACTTCCTAGCGGGTCCAGCTTTAATATACATTAACATATTTAAGCTTAGTTACTAGCTTGTCTTATTCTTTTATAATAATACTAATAGTCTATTAATTATCGCACTAAATAATAAGTGTAGTGTTAAGTATTAATAATAGACTATTAAATAGATATAGCTATTCGTCTATTTTAAAGCTAATAAGAGAGAGAGCAAGTAGCTCTATCTTATTAATTAATTTAGTAATAGTACGCTATAGAGTTAATTTCTAATTAATAGTTATTCTAAATAGTTAGAAAACGTAGCCCTAAGAGCTTTAGCAAATCTCTATATTATTAGTAAAAGTAGTATTAAATATTTTAAAAAAGATAGGGTCGCGATAGTCTTCCTTAGTAGTTATAAACTCTTAAATCTCTTGCTTAGCTCGAGCTTCGAGTGCGTAGTACTAAGTCTCTAGGGCGTGACGCCATACTTTACGTATAGATTCCACATGAGCTTGTCCAGGATTGGTGAGATGTGAAGCGTGTATCACATGTGCACGTGCTAGGTCTAGATAAGTAAACTAAGTAAAGAACGCGAGATAACTAATAAGCTCTTAATAAAGCTTTATCTAGGTAGCGTTAGGTTCTTCTATAAATAGCTTAAGATAGTTAACCGTTACTAGTACCTTAAAGCGGCAACTAGTAGTTATTATACTATACTTTATAATTACTTTATTAATATAAGCATTTTAGAGTAGCTAAAATTTATAGGTGGCGATGTCTCGTACGACGCGTATACCTAAGAACTACTTAAGTAGACTAAGTTGCTTTAGTTAGTAGTATTTGCAAAGTTTCTGCTCAAATTACTTATGTAGCTTAGTGTTACGTAGGTGGAAAGCTATAACAATATCGTCCACGTAGACGAATAGGATAAGCTAGTTATCCGTGTATACACATGGGAAACCTGGCATAGGCTTTATCCCTAGGTGCTGTAGTGTCCTGCAGAGTTCCTTATACTATAGTAATAGTAACTCTTTTAACCTATAAAGGGCGCGAAGTATTTAGAGTAGTTTTTTATCTTTTTAAAATTTATCTAGTATTAGCGCGTAGAGTAGATAATTAAATTAAGCATTAAGGAAAGCTATTAGTATATCGTACTAAATAAGCTTTAGCCTAAAGTAATTAGTAATAGCGGTAATTGCTCTAAATATGCGTGCGGCTAGTGTAGCAGCGTATGTGTCTCCGTAAGATTGCTAGAGGTCACCTCGAAGTACTAAACGTGCCTTAATCGTGAAAGGAATCCGTCTTCGTCGAATTTATACGTGAAAACCTATATAAGTGGTAGCAATTCAGTGTTGGCGTTTATTGCTATCTTTACGGTCCTTATAAAGCATCCTTTGCTCTATATGCTTCTGTATTCGTCTTGACCAGCCTGTTAGAACTTAGCTCTATACAGATGCGTCTCTAGGTCTTTCCACGTCCTTGGCGAAGGCGGAACCTGTGATTAATAGACATTAATAGCAGGCTGCGGCTTTAGCGCTGTAAAAAAGGCGTATAGATAATTATTTATGCGTATTCTATAGGAAATTGCGTGCGTCTAGTATTAGCTTACACCTATAATATCTTTAGCGCTACTATTATTAGCGCGAGCTTATGCGTATATTTAACTTATTAATTTTAAAATTTTTACGCTTTAGCGCGTTGTTATTATAGTAATTAAATATATAACTAAGAATTTATATTATAAAAAGCTTTTATAGTATTAACTCTAGATCTCGTTCTACTAGGAGAACTTTAGTTAGAGTATCGTTATTCTATTACTAGCTTACGTAAGACTTAGGTAACGTAGGCGTAAGCAGTCTACCTCCTAGAAATAAGTCCTCTATATCCTTATTAACTCTATCGTTCTCGTTAATTCTGCTCTCACCCCCTACCTGCTACTAGCTGACCTGAGCTGCCGCTATAGGTACTATACGGCTTTATCTAAGCGTTATAAGCTCTTTAATTGTAATATTATTAGATTTAGCTTCTTTTAGGAAAGTAAGTAGCTCTATAACTTCTTTAATAACTAACTTAGCTACGTAGCCTTTTAGTCCTTTATAAAATTGCGTTAGCTTAAAAACAACGTCTTTTACTTAAATTACTTTGTCCTTCATAGATAGCTAGATCTTAAAGATATTTATTAAATTATAGCCTATAAGGTGTCTTATAAGAGCTCTAGACTCTAGCTTATTACCTCTCTTTATAAATAGATTTTAGATATATGCTCGACAGCCTATAGGACGTAAGTAGTTTACTTTTAGCTTTAATTTTTATATAATTTTATATAGAGTCTTTTAGCCTAGCGCTTTAATTAGTGTGCGATTTAGTATATATGCTACTATCTTAAATAGCTTATTTAATAATAACTTTAGTAGATTTCCTTTAAGCCTTATAGCTTACGCTTAAATAATAATAATCTTGCCTACTTATTCTATAAAGCTATTTTACTTATCTATGTAGTCTGCCTATAGCTTATATTAAATCCCTAGCTTAGCGTAAAGTGTTAAGATCCAGAACGTCGAGGACGTCTGCGATCCCCTCATGTAAATACTATTAACCAGTGATGTGCTACAGAGCGCAGTCACGTGATCTGCTCAGCTTGATCAGTGGCCTTGGCATACTGAGCACACTGAGCAGGTTGCATACTAAGCAACTGAGCAGGCCCTGCTCAGCTCGCTCAGTACGATCAGTAGAGGTGAGCACCTCTACTATATAGGAACGCGAGGATGGACCCTTCCATCTTGCGTTCAACCTGTTTATCAATCTATCGTTTGGATCTGACTAAGCAACCTTGTTGATTTGATTGTGCGGTACACACCTTCGATACCAACACTCCAGTGACAAGCGCAAGCTATCACTACACCCTCTCCCGTCCTACCTAGTACTCCTGCCCGAGAACCAACCTTAGCCCACTTAGGACTAGCTATCCTAGATGGAACCTAACATAAAGCTCCTCTAATATATTTAGCGTAACACTATATCCTTAGTTATTATTAGTCTTAATTATAGTAACGTCGCTATTAAAGATACGCTATATCTTATAAAATTTTTAAATAAGCTAGTAGCTTAGGAATGCCTTCGTACGCTATAAAAAATAGTTAACTTTATACTACTTACTATACTAGTCTACTATATAACTTATTACTTAATTACTATTAAGGCAAGCGTCCGTGTCTCGAGATAGAAGCTAGATAAAGTCTATAGCAACGCGATAGAATTTCCTTAGTGCGAAATCCTCCTGCTGTCTTCTAGAGACTTGCTTTGTGAGTTTCGATTCGACACATATGCCACAGAAGTCGCTTTCTCCGCCTTCTACTCGCAAGCCTTCTACATGGTTAGCTAGCTTCTTAATTGCCTTCTTACTAGAATAACCCTAGGTGCTATAAGCTATCTTGTAGTTAACTATTTACTTATATTAAAGGTCCTTTAAAGGTTAGTAAGTAGTGCAAAAAAATAATAATAGGTGTATATTTAGGCAGTGACTAGTATTAGCGTTAATTAATTAGTAGCTATTATTATACTCTAGCTAGGTAATTATAGTATTTTTACTAACTTTATATAGTAAATCTTATCTTAAGTTAAAGTAAATCTAACTTAAGTAATAGCGTATTAAGCCTATAAGGCTTATTAAGAAGTCTTTAACTAATGTAACGTGCGTTAGGATAATAGCTAATAAGCTTCTTAGTGTTTTCATGGTTAGCATTATGCTACCCTATATAGTAATCTTAATATGGCCTGTTCTTGCTTTTATGAAGTTGTTAGCGCTTGCTTCGTATTCTCTCGTCTAGCTAGGCTAGGATTTGGTGTTGATAATGTAAGTGTTCGAGCCAGGATTAAGGATAAATTAGTTACTTAATAAGTCGTAGTTACTAATATAGTCTAGCGTTAATAGAGCTATTAGTTCTTTTATAAGTTTAATATTATTGTTAAGTACTAGATCCTTATCCTTATTATTATACTCATCACGCTCGTCACACTCGTTAACTATAATAGTATTAGATACTATATATTATATAGTGTAGGTTAATAGATTAGAAGGAGGCTTACTATTATTAATAGTAATTATTATTTTAGGGCTTAACTAAGTTGCCTTCTAGTCTTATATAGCTTTCTCTACTTTTGCTTTTAAGCTTAGATTTTTAGCAAAGACCGCTGCCACTTTCTTACTAGCCTCTTTATTATTATAACCTTAGGGTTAGTTAAGAGTATCTAGGTTTATTACCTAGCACTTAGACTAAGAGTGTCTCTTACTATAAAGGTATATACTACTTTAAGAAAGTTTATTACTTTATAGTATTATTAGCTTTACCATTTCTAGCTCTGCCGCGTATGTACTAAAGCCTGTACTAATTAGACGTATACGCTTTAGGTTTTCTAAGAACTTAGTAGCGTAGTCCTCTACTAATAGGACTTTTACACTAAGCTTCTCTTTTTAGATCAGGTCTCGCAGACCTGCTATTCCGTATTTAGGGTTAATTATTTTATAAGTAACTAGGAAGTCCTCCTACGCACAGGTATCTTTAGTCTTTAAAAGCTTAATAGCTGTAACAGGAACAATCGCTCGTCGACACGAGAACCCTTGGCCAGTCAAGACAGGATTCGAGATCATCCGAAAACCGACACTCATCCGTATCGGACCAATTTCGGATCTATCAGACCGATGGGGAACTACGGATCCGATTCGGACCTATTTCGGATCCATCAGACCGACGGTCAACCTATGGCAGTTATGTGCTAGCTAGCCATCTGGGAAGAAGTGTATTTAGAGGAGCTTGGGGCCTTTATAGTTTAGTACCTTTTCCGTATCCTTTCGTACTAGGCCTATAGGCACTTAATTTATTCGAGGCTACATTCTTATACACGCACTCTTACATGCCTTTGCTAAGAGATACGCTAATATTAATCCTTTAAGTAACCTGCGCTAATATATTATACGGAAAAGGTCGCTACCACTAGTAATAGCTTTAAAGAATATCGCTATAAGAACGGAACGGACCCGCGTTAGCGCGTCCCTAGTTTTCTCTATAGGCAGGATTCTAGAGACCTCCTGCTAACTAAAGCCTTTAGGTTTAGAACTCCTAATTGCAGATAAATTAGGTTAACTTTAAAAAAGTCGCGTAAAGTTGCGCCAAGATAAAAAAGTAGTAACTACTAATAACTTATAGACTTAAAATTAAACGTTAATATCTGCTTTAGCATCGTTAAAAACGGCACGGCAGGCGGCCTAGAGTCGGACTTAGGGAGACCATTAGCCACCCCCAGAACCTGTTAGGATCTGTATTTAGCATCACCAGGCTAACATTCTGAGACGGACAAGGTCTTATGGGAGCCAATGGTGGCACAGCAATGGGCAGGTCACGTGACTGCTCGAAGCGCTCGAGTCGAGCAAGTCGAGTAGGTGCATAAGGCCAAGGCTGTGCTCGCTCTGCTCGAGTCGAGCAAGTCGAGCATGCTAAGTATATAGGAACATGAGGATGGACTCTTCCACCTCGTGTTTAACCTGTTTATCAATCTATCGTTTGGATCTAAATAAGCAACTTTGTTAATTTAATTATGCTGTACACACCTTTAATACTAACACCCCTTTTAATACGCGCAAGCTATTAAGACCCCTTATCTTATTACTACTACTCTTGCCCGAGAACTAACCTTAGCCCCTTAGAGATTAGCTACCCTATTAGACTTAATATCTTAAACACCCTTAATATAAGCGGATACGACAACCTTTCTAATGTACCTATAGGTACCCCTGAGGATAGTATCACGACTATTAAGGGAGGCACTTACAGTAAACCTAACTTCTTTTACAGAGACCGCAAGCACACGGAACTTTAGATCTTGTAGCTTAACCTTTACTTCCACGGAACGAAGAACAAGGACTAGAATAACGTTAACAAGACTATATTCGCTGCAACCTTTATAAAAGGAAATACTTTAAAATAGATTCGACCTTATCTTAACTAATATCTGGCTGGAGACAACAACACCGATGACGCAATTGACTAGATTATAGAAGACTACGATAAGTTCTGCGAGAAAGTTAAATAGTATTTTAGAGTTATAAACTAAGAAGCTATTGCCAAGCGAGCTATTTAAAGCCTTAGACAGGTACGCTCTACAGCAGAATATAACTCTAAATTCCGCAAGTATGTAGACTAAATTAACTAGAACGACGCTACCCTTATAGCAATGTATTATAAAGGACTAAAGAGGACCGTGCGCGAGGAACTCCTACGCACTAGAGCCAAGACTAATACATTAGAAGAACTATCTAAGAAAGCAATTCGAATTAACGAAGCATAGTACAAGCTAGAACGCGACCTACGCTAGAACTAATCCTAAGGATATATAAGACCGCCCGTAAAGACTAACTACTAACTAAGGCAGTAACGAGACAACTATAAACTGCAACCTATAGAAGGAATCCACTACGGACAGCTTAATATTATAATTAGAAAGAAAGGAAGAGGAACAGGCTCTTACTAGTTAAAAGATAACAAGCGCATCTTAGATAGAACCCAACGCTAGGGAACCGAGACACGCACTTACTTTACATGTAATAAACTAGGTTATATTATTAGGAACTACAGATCTAAGAACAAGGTTATTAGACAGTTAAACGTACTATCCGTTGACAAAGAAGAAACCACTGACGAAGAATAGCAGGTAATAGACGCCATTAAGTAGATCGACATCTACAACAAAGAATTAGAATAATTAGAATTACCTAACTTACGACTCTACAAGGATGCACACGAAAGTTTAGATAGTAAAGAAAAGGAGAAGGAACTAATACCTTAATCTCCTACACCTTACCCTAGCTAGAGCAAACCTGTTACTAGCAAGATAACGAATGTTTTCGACTTCTTAGAAAAATACTAACTAAGGGAAGGAGATTTTAGGTTTATAGCGATAGAACGACAAGACTACGCAGAAGCATTTTTTCACGCTTACTAACCTAACCTAGTTAGTAAAGCGGCACGAGAAATGGCAGACCACCGCTACGCCTACAAAGATCCTAAGAAGAAATACCTAAACAAGAACCCGAACTACAAACCACAGTACGACCTGGACCACCGTAATCCTACGCATAAGACCATACGATAGACCCTCTACAAAGAAGACTAATATACTATTTATTACTAAGCTAAGGAATACAGTTACTTTCCCCGAACGTATTAATAATATAGATAGGAGTGGTTTAACTGCCCTATCGCCCATTATAACGTTCACCTTTAGGACAAGCGTAAAACACGATACTTTCCACACCTTAACTAAGCGTTAAACTAAGTAATGTCGCTACTAGTTAATAGAAAATACGCATCTAACAAGTGGCAAACATGCTTACACCCTAATTATAAGGAACACAAAAAGTAAAAAGAAAAGCATGGGTTCAATCGCATACCAAAAGGGACTACGACCCTCAGGATTAAAACGGTATAGAAGGAAGAAAACGATAAAGCTCTCCTAGAAAAGGCCTAGCAGTAGCCTTAGGAGAAGAAGAAGGAAGGACACCTTAATCCCACAAAGCCACCTATAGATAAGATGTCTTTTTTAGACCTAGGCTCAGGAGGGAAGACGCCTTCAGAGAGCTAAATACTATTAACAGTCAAGCACTAATTAAGCTACCAGTTCAGCTTAAAGGAACATGGATAAAGGCTATGCTAGATTTAGGAGTATAATAAAGCTATATCTCGCGAAAGGCACTTAATAGAGCAGGACTCTATAAGCGTTAAAAGGCAGAAGCTTATGTTATCCATGTCGTAAATAGACACCTAATGCCAGGCATGCCACAAGTCGAATACGAGGTTAAGACAACACTCAAGATCCATAGACACCAGGAAACAATTACCCTTAATATCCTTAAGGAAGCCAGTCACGATGTAATATTAAGACTAACCTAGTTTAAGAAGCATAACCCTACGATTAATTAGGAACGATAAACGCTATCCTTTAAGCGCTGCAACTATGCATCGCAAGCAAAGCCTACGCATTAGTAGAGTTTAATAGTAAATAAGAGAGCTATTAATACTATAGTCTCGAAATTAAAGATCAAGAACAGATCAACCTCGGCAGACGCTAGCAGGAACCACCAGGTCACAGAGCGCGAGATAGTGGATAAGCCAATTCCTGCAAAGGAAAGAGAGCAACGCACAACCCACGTTATCCCTAAATAGTTTATAGAATAGAGCCATCTGTTTCGAGAAGAGGAAGGAAAAGCAAATCTACCTAAGCACTAACCCTAGAATTATATAATTAACCTAGAAGAAGGGAAGACGCCACCCTTTAGACTACTATACGTGAAATCGGGCAAAGAACTCTAACAAGAAAAAGAATTTATTAAGACAAACCTAGCGAAAGGATATATATAACTATTAACGTCACTAGCGGCAAGCCTATTTATATTTATACCTAAGAAGAGCGGCGAACTAAGGCCCTGCGTGGACTATTAAAAACTTAATAATATAACGATTAAGAATCGCTATCCACTACTAAATATCACGGAACTACGAGACAGGCTAGCACAGGTAAAGGTATTCACCTCGCTAGACCTACGCGATGGATACCACCTTATTTAGATTAAGGAAGGTAAAGAATAGAAGATAGCATTTAGGTCTTAATATAGACTATTCGAGTACACTGTTATGCTATTTAGACTTACGAACGCGCTAGCAATATTTTAAGCGCTTATTAATAACGTACTCTAATATTACCTAGACATCTTCGTTATCGCATACATGGACGACATCCTAATCTACTTAGACAACCTCGACAACCATGTGGAACATGTTAAGATAGTACTTAGAGAACTTAACAACTCACACCTATAGCTTAAACTAGAAAAATGCAAGTTCTTCTAGACAGAACTTAAATTCCTAAGATATGTTATTAATATAGAAGGAATTAAGGTAAGCCCTGACAAAATTGAATGCGTTAAGAACTAGCCACGACTAAAAATAGCAAAGAATATCTAAGAATTCTTAGGATTCTATAGATTTAATCGACAATTTATCTAAGATTACGCAAAGATCACAATACCCCTTATAAACCTTACTAGGAAGGATACACCCTTCGAATAGACAATAGAATACGAAGAAGCATTTCAGACACTACGCAAAGAATGTATTAAACTACTAGTACTTATGCACTTCTAGGACGGAAAACTAATAAAGATCGAGACAGACGTAAGCGATTTAGCACTAGGAGCATGCGCCAAATAAGAGAAGAATAGATATTAGCACCTAATCGCTTACTACTTATGCAAACTTAATAATGCAGAATCACGATATAATATACACGATAAGGAACTATATGCAATTATTAAAGCACTAAAGCATTAGAGGATCTACGTATATAGCTACTTAGACCTTATAATCTTTATAGACCACAAGAATCTTCTTAGATTTATAACAACCAAAGAATTAACACCTTGACAAGCGAGATGGGCAGAGACTTTAGGACAATACAAGTTCAAAATCATGTACACTCCAGGTAGAGAAAACGGACGAGCAGACGCCTTAAGCAGACGTAGTAACCTCGCAGGAGACAAGATCAAAACCTACTTAGCAATTTTAAAATAGAACGATAATGGATTATTAGGACTAACTATGGAACTTAACTAACTCCTTATGGCAACACGAGAAGTACCCAAGGACTAATAGACAGAAATTATACGGCAATACCACGATGACCTTGTGTACGGACACCCAGGCATCACTAAGACAATGGAACTTATCCAACGGAACTACAGCTTTAAAGGAATTAAGGAAGTAGTAACTAAATATATCTGCAAATGCGCAGACTGCTAACGCAATAAACACGCAACACATCGTAAATATAGAAAAATATAAGCTATCTAAATACCGACAGCACCATGGGAAGATATCGCTATAGACTTTATAACAGGACTACCCAAGTTAAAAGATCTAGCAACAGGAGTAAGCTACAACTCTATATTAGTAATCGTATGCAGATTCACCAAATACGTGGAACTACTACCATGTTAGAAAACGACTATGGCTAAGGAACTCGCATTCCTTATCCTAGATTAACTTATACGACACTACGGCATACCAAAAATAATTATCAGCGATCGAGACAAACTCTTTACATTAAACTACTAGACAACGCTTATAGCGCTTATTAGAACGAAACGAAAGCTATCAACAGCCTACCATCCACAGACAGACGGACAAACAGAACGTACGAATTAGATAATTAAAACGTACCTACGCATCTACTGTAATAACCAGAAGAATAACTAGATTTCCTTATTACTAATAGCACAACTGGCATACAACAACAAGATATTAGTAGTAACAGGACATACACTATTCTATGCAAACCACGAAAGACATCTATATCTCTTTAACTAAGCACTTCCTACGACTATCAGAACAGAAGAAGCTATTAATTTGGCAGAAACAATAAGGAGGACACACGAACAACTCTAAGAGAACCTCGAGAAAGCTTAATAGCAAGTAATTTCTTATACAAATTAAAAATAAAAAACGGCACCTCAGCTAAAGAAGGGGGATAAAGCATATCTACTTATAAAGAATCTTCGAACCTAGAAAAAGAAACACAAGAAACTGGACCATGTCAAAATCGGACCATTTTTCATTTCCGAACAAGTATCACCAGTCAACTACTAATTGGAATTACCACTAGACGCCAAGATACACCCGGTATTCCATATAGACCGATTGGAACCCGCCGACCTAGAGACACCAGTCGAGACCACCTTCTATCACCAGCCAGAGGAAGAAAACAAATTCGAAGCTAAATAAATACTACAACACACGGATTAACCACGAACGTATCTTATTAAATAGAAGGGATACCCACACAGCGAGAATACATAAGAACCTAAAGAAAACTTAGCAAACTACAAACAATTGCTCCACTAGTACTATAGGAATATACCTAAGAGCCGCTCGCGGTTGTAGGCAAGGTACCGGAGTAATTATCTAATAACCTTAGTGTCGACCACATTAGAGGAGAGAAGCCAACAGTGGCCGCTATAGTAGGATAGTCCTCTAACGCAGCCTCTGCTTCTAACTCTCTAGTAGCATCTATTTTAGACATGAGGCATTGCGCCTTCCTCTTAGCACGCTCCTCCGCCTGCTGTAATATTTTCTTATTTTATAAAAGTTAGATTAATACTTCTGCTAACAATTTCTCATCCGCATCTACCTTTTTTTTATACTTATTACGAGTCTTGTCTAATAATGCCTACGACAAGTTTACGCAAGGCTTTTACGCATAGATGCACTTAGAACACTTTAGACAGGCGTTAGGATTAGACGACGGCATAACAACGCACTTAGAGCTAGAAAGTAAGTAATAATTATAAGAGATAGGATAGATAACACTATTACGATAAGTTTTAATGCTAAGACGGATAGCGCGGGCTTTAGCGGAAGACATTATAGTAAAACGCACTAAGAAGCAGGGTAACTAAACTTTATCTGTTTAGTAAGACAGGTCATGTAATTCGGGGACGAATTGTCGGAGAGAGGGGATGATGTTAGGATCTGTATTTAGCATCACCAGGCTAACATTCTGAGACGGACAAGGTCTTATGGGAGCCAATGGTGGCACAGCAATGGGCAGGTCACGT
>ML976656.1:2147001-2193475 GCA_010015655.1 Bimuria novae-zelandiae CBS 107.79
AGCAAGTCGAGCATGCTAAGTATATAGGAACATGAGGATGGACTCTTCCACCTCGTGTTTAACCTGTTTATTAATCTATCGTTTGGATCTGAATAAGCAACTTTGTTGATTTAATTGTGCTGTACACACCTTTGATACTAACACCCCTTTTAATACGCGCAAGCTATTAAGACCCCTTGTCCTATCGCCACCGCTCCTGCCCGAGAACCAACCTTAGCCCCTTAGGGATTAGCTACCCTGTTGGACTTAACATCACCTTTAAAGAGCGAAGAAGACGAAGAAAGTAATAATACTTTAGACAATCCTATTATTAGACCTAAAGCTAATTTAGTTTAATCCGCTAACCTAGTAATAGCTCTCTAGAACTAATTGCGTTAAATGCAAGCATAACTAGAGCAATTAACTAGAGAATCTTAAGCTAGGGACTAAGCCTGGCCTACAATCGAATCACCCCCGATATCCCTCCGATACCAGTCCGAATCTCCCACCACTATTATGGCAAAGCTATCTAAGCGAACTCCCAAGATAGAATCCCTAATTAATAGGAAAGAACCTACCTTTCCTTAATAATAAGCATCGATTAGGGACCGTCTCGAGATTAACGTAAATTACTATCCGAGTGAACGCGCTCGCATGGCATTAGTGTGGGGACATACTTCTGGTACCGCTCGCGAATATTTGGAACCCCAGTACCTAGCTACTTCGGATACGTTACGGTTTAAGAATGCTAAGGAGATAATCGAACTACTATTATCCTTCTTTATATCTAGCAACGAGGAAGCTAAGTACCGGACTACGTTCTAACGCTTAGAAATAACCTCTAAGGAAACTTTCCCTGCCTTTAAGGCTAAATTTATTAGTGCAGTAATCCAAGGCAGAGTTTATAAGGATAAATAGTCTCTATTCCTATAGGAAAAGATAACACTATCCTTAAGGGCTTTAAACATAGGGTTTAAGCACCTATAGAATAATTCCTTTAAGAAAATAGTGGCCCACCTAATAGCCTTTGACTTAGAAACGCGGAATGCACTAACAAGTCCTTTTACCCGCTTTATAACTAGTACAAATTAACCTCTACGTCAGAAGAACTATAAGGAAGAAATTCACCCTAGTACCCTAACTAAAGTACTATACAGGCCTATTAAGGAATCTACTCCGAATGCGCCCTGAGACAGGACAGTCCCGCCGTCGCAACCTCTAATAATATAGATAAGTTCCAACACCTGCTATAACTATAGAAAGTTAAGACACTTTATTAAAGATTGCCCTTAACCCCGCGTCCGCGAGATTAGAGTGGAACTAGACTCTAATTAAGAATACGTTAATGCGGATGAGGAAGCATCCCCGGGAAACAAAGACGCCTAGGAAAAGCCTCCGCCCTAGGTATAAGCAAGTACGACCTTTCTAATATAGATTTATTAAAGTTACTAGGAGGTCCTTACTTTCGAGCCCCCCTCGTACTCCGTTTAAACAGGTACGGGATCTAACTTAATGCCCTTATTAACACTAGTACCTAAGGGTTTCTTTTTATTAATTCTTAAATTACAGCTTCTTTATCTTAGTTACTTTATATTCTTATCTAAAAACTACCGTACCGCGTTATAGTTCGAGGGTTCTTGAATAAGATTCGTGCCCTAGTGGACTAATACATTTGTTTGCATATAAGGATAGATGGGCGAACGATTTGTAACTGCCCCTTTATAGTAATAGACTTAGGAACACAGGACTGCATCCTGGGACTCTAATAGCTTAAGCGCTTTAAGCTTTAATTAGATATAAAGCGGAATTAGATCTTATAACTAGTAAAGTATCCTAAGACCTACGATCCCTCTAAAACTATCTTAATGCAGCTAGAATAGCTAATTTAGAACTTAGAGGTGTAGTAAGACATTCGTCGCCGGGATATCCTATAGGAACAGGAACAATATCGGATGAAGAACAGCCCCACAGTTAATTGCATTAAGGGCCTCATTCGACTACCTTATCCTCTCCCTCTAAGTAGGAAGACAGTACCCCTAATTTCTCAGGATCCCGCTCCAAAACCTGCCCGTTCCGCATCCGCTCTGCAGGCGATGCGGATGCCCACAATTGCTCTTATCTCAGCAAACGCCTTTCACTTTAACATGAAAAAGCTAGTTAACGAATTCTTTACTACTTCTCTGTACGAAATCGAACGCCTGTTAGACTATATATGAACTTAACGCCACGCTAAAGATCCTAAGAATGCTTATCTTATTAAAGAACGACTTCCCTAGATATACTATTAGTATCGGGATGTGTTTAGCAAGACTACGGCCAATAAGCTGCCCCCGCGCTAACTATATGACCATAAGATTATGCTTACTAAACCCCTTCCGAACAACTACAGTCCTCTATATAAATCCAGTCTAGAAGAACTAGAGGCCATTAAAAAGTACGTTCTAAAATATCTTTAAAAGGGATTTATTAAGCATAGTCGAAGCCCTTTCGCGTCTCCCATCCTTTGTATACAAAAGCTAAACAGAGATTTTCGAATATATATAGACTATCGCAAACTTAACCTTCTAGCCTAAAAGGACTCCTACCTAATTCTAAGAATTAACAAACTTTTAGCTCGCCCCTCTAAGGCTAAGATATTTACTAAATTCGATATTTAAGCTGCCTTTAATAAAATTCGCATAGATCCTAAATTAGAAGAGTACACCACGTTTTAGACTTAATATAGATTTTACAAGTGCAAGGTATTGCCTTTTAGGTTGTGTAATAGACTAGCCACCTACTAGCAATACATAAATAACGTTCTTATTAATTATCTTAACGACTTTTGCATTGCGTACCTGGATAACATCCTTATTTATTCCAACACCGTCGAGGAACACATTAAGCACGTTTAGAAGGTGTTAGATCGTCTCTAGAAAGCCGGCCTCCAAGTCGACATCCTTAAAAGCGAATTCCATGTGACTCGGACCCGATACCTAGGTTATATCCTTACCAATACTAGTATGGAGGTAGATCCAGCCAAGGTAGAAGCACTACGGAACTAGAAAGCCCCCACGACTATAATAGGTGTGAAGTCGTTCCTTAGATTTGCTAGGTTCTATTAGTAATTTGTTAAGGACTTCTCCTGCATTGCGAAACCTATTAGTACCCTATAAAGTTCTTAAATCCTATTTAAATAGAGTTCGGAGTGTAAAGTCGCCTTCTAGTAAATTAAACAGGCGTTACTGGCCATCCCCACCCTCTATTACTTCGACCCTGAACTACCTACTAGGGTAGAAACAGACGCATTAGACGGAGTGATTGCAGGAGTACTATCCCAGGAACATCTGGATAGAAAAGTTTAACCAGTGGCATTCTATAGTCATGTCTTAACCGGATCCAAACTAAACTAGGAGATCTATAATAAGGAATTATTTGCTATTATTACTGCCTTTATTAAGTGGCGCGCAGAACTCGCTTCTACCTAAACTATAATCTAAGTTCTTTTAGATTATCGATCCTTAGAATACTTTATAACTACTAAGGTCCTTAATGCTCGTTAAGTTCGCTAGTACGAAATGCTATCCTCGTTTAACTTCCAGATCGAATACACGCTAGGTAAAAGCAACGCTAGAGCTAATATCCTAAGTTAACAAGAACAAGATCTTGCGGACCTTAAGGCTATTTAAAATAATAATCGTAGCCGAGTATTCCTAGGGCCCCATCGACTTGACCCCCAAATTAACTCCGACCTGGCCCAGACCTATATTAAGAAGTCTAATGCCAAAGTCGACGTGTTCGCCTTGTTAACTGATAAAGACATTATAAGTCTAGATTCCTATTAACTTATTAAAGCCTTGCTGCAGGAGAACCGCCTCGGATTTATTACAGAACGCTAGTCCCTACTAGAGAAATATTAGATTTATAATAGTCTTATTCTATACAATGACAGACTGTGCGTCCCTCTCGAATCTACTCTATGTACCCGCCTTATCCGGGAAATCTATGATCAGAAGTCAATAGCTTATTTAGGTTATACAAAAACCTACCAGTTGCTCTCTCGAAAGTACTACTAGAAGGGAATAGAAGCTACCTGTAAGTAGTATATACGAAACTGCATTCCCTGCCGACGTGCACACCTAAGGCAGACCCCCACTCTAGGGTTTTTGCATCCGTTACCTATCCCTAATAGGCCTATGTAACATCTGTGTATCGACTTTAAGGAATTTCCCAAGGACAGGGCCAGATACAATTAGATCATGGTAGTTATCGATCGTCTATCTAAACAAGTGGTATCTATTCCTTGCCACAAATCAATTAATACCCACGAAATAGCTAACTTGTTCGTACAATAGGTGTACCAATTCGGACACACTCTAGAGTCTATTGTCTCTAATCAAGGTCCTCAGTTTGTTTCCACATTCTGGTCGGAGTTTTGTCAGATCATAGGCGTCAAAGTGAAGCTATCTACCGCGTACCATAAAGAGACAGATGGCCAGACAGAAATCATGAACAAGTATATCGACCAGAGGCTACGCCCCTTTGTATCCTACTACCAGGATAACTGGAGTTTACTTCTACCCCTGATCGATCGAGCGCAGGTCACTCTACCCCATTCGGCTATTGGCATGTCACCCTACCAGATCCTGTATGGCTCCGAACCCCGTCAAAGTTGGGATTAGAATCCTACCTTATTCACCAAGCCCCAGGATCGTTTAAATGTTAAAGATGCTTAATTACTAGCCAAACGAATGCATGCCGCTTGGCAGCTAGTAAAGGAAAACATGGAACGAGCACAAGACTAAATGCGATCCGTAATTAATTAACACCGTCGCCCAGTCGACTAGGAAGTTAGCAATATGGTCTACCTAGACGCTCGCAACTTTGCAGTGTTAAGACCTAGCCAAAAGCTATCCGACAAGTGGGAGGGCCCTTTTAAAGTAATAGAACAAGTTAGTCACTTATATAGACTTAAACTTCCTTTAGGGTCCCGAATCCATGATGTCTTTGCTCCAAATCTCCTCTATAAAGATCCTTAAGACCCACTGCCAGGACAAGAAGCTCCAAAACCGCCAAGTGTCCCTATTAATAGAGTAGAGGAATGGGAAGTTAAGGAGATCTTGGCTAGTAAGCTATCCCAAAATACCCTCAAATACAGAGTTAAGTAGGTAGGACATAACCCGGATCTAGTATAGTACCCTGCATCGAACTTCATGGGAGCCCCCTATAAGTTAAGATAATTTCACGACAAGTATCCGAATCGCCCCGGACCTCCAAAGGCATTGAGTCAGTGGATTCACTCATAGGAACAAGGAACAGAGTAGCAGGCCTAAGAGTTTTAAATTCTAATAGTACAAGAAAGAAGAAAAAAAATTCTACTCCTTATCCGAATCGGAGGGCTCAGGTAGAGCACCCTTAAGGGCAGTAGGCGCCTTCCCCTTCCCCTTACCCTTTCCCTTCCCCCGACCCCCCTTTGAAGCTGTCCTTATGGTGTCATGAAGATTATCCACTGCCTCCTCCACACGCCGCAGACAATCCTCCACCTGTATAGAAGCAGAATGCTGCGCGAGCAGCAATTCCACAGAAGTCAGCCCAGCCTCACCCGCCTGGGTGACCTACACAATTATGCCCAGGTCCTTCGCAGCCTTGTCAAGCGAGGGTCGGAGGTTAGCAGCGTCCTCCCCGCTGGCCCCCTCCCAATCCCGCAAGGCCCTCCTAAAAGTCCGAAATTCGGACTCCACGAAGTCGGGCACCTACCTAATCTATTATTAAAGCAGACTAGAATTAGAATCGCTATACTTACAGGGTTGCACTTTTCGTTTTAAGAGGTGCAGTAGCTGCACTTTTTAGAGGATAGCTTAGGGAACTTGTAGTTAGGCACGTTGCCACAACCAAACGCGCACAACTAGCGAAACAAGATAAATAGAAATTAACTAATTAGTAGAGTTATAATTACTACCACAATGTCACTAACTGCGCTAGTTGCCGGAAACAGTAAAAACGCGCGAAACAATTCACACATGGCATAGATAAGGGACTATCTGCAAGTTATAAAGGAGGGGGTAGTGTAACAGGAATAATCGCTCGTCGACACGAGAACCCTTGGCCAGTTAAGACAGGATTCGAGATTATCCGAAAACCGACACTCATCCGTATCGGACCAATTTCGGATCCATCAGACCAACGGTCAACCTATGGCAGTTATGTGCTAGCTAGCCATCTGGGAAGAGGTGTATTTAGAGGAGCTTGGGGCCTTTGTAGTTCAGTACCTTTTCCGTATCCTTTCGTACCAGGCCTATAGGCACTTAATTCATTCGAGGCTACATTCTTATACACGCACTCCTACATGCCTCTGCTAGGAGATACGCCAGCATCGATCCTTTGAGTGACCTGCGCCGATACAATAGCTTTATACTAGCTAGTAACCTTAATCTAATATTAAAGCTCTTCTTTAACCTTTCTGCCCTTTAGTAGTGTCTAAAGATTCTTATATTTTATAATTAAATTATAACAACGCGTCGTATCTAATAATACGAGATATTTTTTAAGGGTTATAAGTTATTAGTATAACGTATCTTTATTTTTAATTAGGTATATATAATGCGCTGCTATTATCTTACTAATCTTAAAATTAAAGTTTACTAGAGCCTTAAGCTAATACTTATACTTTAGATTCTTCTTTTCCTATTACTTATATGCCTAACGATAGTTAGTTCGCTACTTAGTATTTAAGCTAGCAAATAATATAGCTTATTAGTTATAATTACTTAGCTAAGATTCCTTTAGCTTCTCTAGCTAGGGTAGCTAGTCTGCTATAATATCTAAATTAATATATTTTTAGAATTAGTTCTTTTGCGCTATATCCTTGCGGATAAATAGCTATTTATGCTAATCTTCTAATTAGCTAAGGACAACTATTACCTAAGTAACTGCTAGGTCTGTATTAGTCGTTATCGTGCTCGCAGGTTGCTCTACTCTATGTGTAAGTAGGCTAGTAGGTCAGGTCTCTCCTATTCTATGTGTGAGTAGGTAATAAGTCAGGTAAGTGAGACCCCGTCGTAATCTAGGCTTACAACTATAGCGGTTTGTGCTGCAAAGCGAAAGTCGGGAAAACACTAATTGTATTAAGTTAGGAGGATTCTGCTATTTATACATGTATGTCGACTGAGCGACAAGTGCTAGACGCGTAATGGTCAGGAGATCATTAGGTGATCGCGTGATCATCCTGTAACGAAGTTATCTCCGAGCTTCCTCACGAGAGACCGTTACAAATTTACTATAAAAATTGTGACGAAAAAAATATACTACTAGAATTTCGCTAGAAGTTTAATATTACGCCTATGCCACGTAGTAATCGTAGGTAGTAGATCGCGCGCTATTTCACCACCCCTATCCTCTATACCCTTTATAACTACTACCTATTACTTTTTTTACTACCTAGGCTTAGTAACAGGCTTTAAGGCCTTCCTCTTTCCCTTTTAGGAAGTTTATATAGCCTTTTTAAAGTTTTCTTGCTAAATCCTGCGTTATTTCTTAGCCTCCTTCTTTGCCACGATCCTCTCCTTTTCCTTCCTTTTCTTAACCTTTAACCTTTCTTTCTTCTTCTTCTCCTATAGCTAGCATAGCTTATCTAAGGCTTGTTCTGCCTTCTTACGCGCTTTTTTAAGTTCTACTTTCTCTTTTTCTTTATCTGCAACGCTCTTGCGTACTCTAGCCTCTCTTAGCTTCCTTAGGGACTAGAAAACTATACTACTATAGTACTCCTTGCGTTATTATAGGTCTAAAGGCTTGCTCTTCTTCTATTACTTCTTTTTAATAAGTAGGGCCTTTTGTAAGCCTTATACTTCTACGTAAAATAACTTGTTCTAAATAAAGATATAGTAAAGAAACCGTTTTAGCTTCTACACCTACTTACTACCCTTATCCCTTATAGTTTTACGCACAAGGATCTTAATTTTTAGCTAATCTTTATTACTAAGTACTAAGGTAGAGCTTTTTTATAAATTCTATAGCTTTAGCGTTAATTTAATAAATTTTTAAAGGACTACTTTAGCGTTACAAGGCTATATACTAGTAGTCTTAAAGGACTTTAGAATTATTTCCTTTTTAAAGGAGGTAGTCTAGGCTTCCTAGAAGAGAGGGAAGAAATTTCTTTTCTTTACTAGTAATAGTCCTTAGGCCTTGTAAAGGTAGTTAGTAAGGGCTTTTAAGTACGCTAATAAGAGAGGCTTAAAGAGTACTGTATTAAAGGGCTACAGCGTGTAAGTTAAATAGAAAGAAAATATTATAAGGAGGATTTAATTATAGTTATAGTAGTTAATAAAGTCCCTAGTAACGTGGGACCTATAGCTATTTAGGATTAGTAATTAGTAGGATTAACAAGCTTTTACTTTTATGTACTAATTAAGATCTACTTAAGCCACGTAAGGCCTATATCGTTGCTAGTCTATCTATTAGAAGAAGTAGTGACGAAAACCTCCTACTTCTTAGCCTTAATATCCTCTACCTAGGCCGATTAGAGAGCCTTATTAGTAGCTATAAATAGTAACCCTAGTAGTAACGCAGTTCTATTAGCACAAACGTATACTAGAAGCATTACCTACTCCTTATTACTATTTTAAAGGGCTACTATAACTTCCTTGCGGTCTTATATAGCTTTACTAAAGATCTTTTTACTTCTTTTAATAATCCCCGTAAGGAAGCCCTTCTTATCTATATTATACGTATAATAAGACTCTATATTATACTCCTTAATCTTATCTAGCAGAAGTTAAAAAAATTACTTATATTTAGCCCCTAAATTAGCTTAGTAGCGTACGCGATCCATCCCTAGGGCCTAATAAGGTATAATAGTAAGATAGTTATAGTTAATAAATTAGGTAACCTAGTATTTACTTACGGACTGTTTAGCTATTATAGAGGCGAAATTTTATACTATCTCCTTTATAGGAGGAAGTTAATAAGCTAAAAGTCCCTTTATATAGCTTATAAGCTCTATCTCTTGTTATAGGGTGATCTTCTGTTAATTAGTAATCTTTAAAGTATAGGGTACTATAATAGCCTAGTGCCGGCGCGTTAGCGTTAAGCGCATAATACTATATTTTTTTATAATTTCTTTATATAAGAAAGTTTCGCCTAACTCTAAAGAGTTAATTTCATTAATTATAGCGTTAATTAGATCTATATTAGTATAGTTATAAGGTTGTAAAGATTGTAGTGTTTTGGTGTGGGGTGCGCATCACGTAAGCCACTACGCTATTGTACGAAATCTTTCATTTCGGCTTATTAAATGGCCTGAATTCCATACTCTTTGTAGAGTGCTCAATCTAGAATCAGATAGGTATATTATTACAGTATACTCCTCAGTCCCAAAGAAGATTAAACGATTATAGCACGCCTGAAAAGATGTTATATGAAAGAAGCTTCAGTCAGCTTTATTAAGTATTTATCTCTCACTTAATATCTAGAGCTCTCTAAACAGGCTACTTCTTCTTAGGGTCTGCGTCCACTTTGTCGAGCACAGTCGCAACTTCCGTTGGCCCTAAGAGGGTCAGCGCAGTGAATATGCCTAAAATATATTAGCAGAACCAAAGTCACTTTATTGGTAATAGATGCATAATGCGTGATATTGATAGATACTAGCACATGTAAATTAATAGATAAAGCATGCTCGCGTCACTGCACTATTGATAATGAACAAAGCAGCATAATGTCCTCTCAATCAGACCATCACAGTTCAGTAAGTGCTACTGCAATATATCATATCGGCTGCTAATTTCTATTAGGTAGAAGTTAATGAGGGAAATACTGCCCATGAGCAAACGGAAACCACTGAATGGTACTCTATCTAGACCTACATCTCGACAAATCAGGATCGCTTATCCGCTGCATATACGCATGCTGTACAGCTCCTGCAAAACTATGGCATTGAGCATATGCCTGGCGCCACGGCGGCGTTCTTTCTTTGGCTCAACCTTGGAAAGTAAGTCTTGCAAGCAGGCTCCGCCAGGATACGTTTGAGGCTCTTCAGGTTCTGAATGCGGAGGCTGGAAGAGGAGGAGATGTGCCTGGGATTGTGCAGGGGAATGTGGAGGGAAAACGAAGCTGGGATGGCGATGTTCGGGAGCTAGTTGATAATTTCCGCCAATACGACCGGCGAGATCAGTTGAACGTGGCGGCAGTGCGTTTAGGGATCCAAACGTCGGTAGACATATTTGAAGTTGCACAGAGGGAGCATGACAACAATAGAATTGGGCGTGGAAGCGGAGTTCGGCGAGCTAAACGTCGAGGGCGTGGATCAGCGTCCGTCGGAGTATTCAAGTTGTGGTCCTCGGGTCAGGAGGAGGAGATAGTTGACGGTGCGGAGGCAAGTCTAGGCCAGAGAGAAGGTGACGAGGATGTTGCTAAGGTCTTGAGCCGCATTAATAAGCAAAGTCAGCAATACATAATACGCAGTCTAGGAATGATAGCATCAGCGGACATCTTCGAAGCGGTGCAGAAGGCATATAAAGAGGCGGGGGCGCAGAGGGATACTCAGGGGAATGGAGCTGCTATAGGCCGAGATGGCAGCGTGTGGGGAGATGCAATTGGGTCTGGTAGGACAGTGAATAATGCGGGAATAGCTGAGCATTTGGGGTACGCAGATGTGAGGGATCAGCAGAATGCGATGTGTACAAGCCCAAGAATGCGCACATTAGGAGAAGTTTTCGATGAGGCGATGCGGGAGCATAGCGAGGCAAGGGTACGTGGGATCCCTAAGGGAACGCGCAGATTAGCAGAAGTTTTTGATGAGGCGAAGCGGGAGGGTGAGGAGGTAAGGGTACGGGAGACTCTTAGACGAAAGAGGACTCAAGAGCAGAGAGATGCAGAATTTGTCGAAGCGGGAAGACAAGTTACTGATGCCGTAGTTGAGGGGTCTGGCCGTACGGACGAGCGCAATCGGCAGAACATGCTGCGTATAGGTCTGGGAATACGCACATCGGCAGAGATTTTCGAAGCGTCGCAAAGGGAGTATGAAGAGGCGAGGGCGCGGGGGGAGACCAAGCGGCGTCATGTTCGAGGGCCGAGAGATGCGCAATCAATGGAATCTAGGGTGAAAGACGTGCGACGGGTGACGACGGCGAAGGCACCAGGCGAAATTACTCAAAGGTATCTTGTGCAAGAAGGTCGTACTTATCTGGCTCCCCTTAAGGAATTAAGGAAGGCGTTATATTAATAGTTAGCAGCTTCTTATACTTATCTTCCTATAGCATCTCTACTCTAAGTTAGTAAAAATATTCTTATGCTAGGCCTTTGGCCAGTTCTTCTAGATATAAGCCTTTGCACACAGTTGTCCCAGTGTAAGCCAGAAGAAAAAAAAGTTATTATATAGCTCGGCCAACTGCACGAGGAGATTCTGTTGGGTCTGCTACGGCCACGTTGGACGCCCGGGTCGCATACGGGAACTCCTCCATGGTCTCGACGGTCCTCATGACTGTGATGCCTGGTCCTGGTGGTTTTACCGCAGCCGTCTCTACTTCCAGTTCTTCGTCAATCGTGTCGCGCCCGGAACTGAGCTTTGTGAAGCCGCCACTGCTTGCAGTCTTCAGGGTCTCGAGATGGATCGACTCTTGGGCCGGCATTGGCAATGTGGTTATTGTTGCAGAGCTCTTGGTATGGGTACATAATGCATAGAGGCCGATGAATTTAGAGAGCATTCGCCAAAGGGGCTTGAAAGAGAGAGCGCAGGCGGCTAGAAGATACATGCCAGGCTCGATTATTGTCCAATTGACTAAGGCGACGTAATTGACTATCGGATGGTCAAAGAAGAATTGGCACGAGTTGTCTTGGTAACTCACATGTTATGTCAAGAAGGGGGTCAGTGCAGACAAAGACTATCGTACGGATAACGGATGCTACGATGCCCCTTTGCAACGTCAGTTCAAGCTCATGGATATGGGAGGGCTGTTCGTCACCCACACACTCCCGGTTAAGAAGATGAGCATAAGACCAATCTTGCGAGATGTGGAAACCTTGAGGCCTATGACGGTTCGGATCGGAAGTACAAGTACAATGAGATCTGTTAAGATATTTGGGACGGAGCTGCTGTTGGCGAGGAGGTCGAAATTGAAGCATTTGCCGGGTATCGATTGATCCCAGTTGTACGATATCGGCCGGCACTGGAACATTGAAGCAACAGAGTAAGAGATCAATGTCCCAAGCATGAGCCAGAGCGTTATCCAAGCTGCCCTTCTCTCCCACTTCTGGTTAAAGACACGGAGGAATAGAATAACGATGACGATCTTTGGTAAGGCGACTGCAAGGGGGTGGACGAGCTGGTTCGCAAATAATCCTTTGTAATGCGAAATGACTCCTTCCGGGTGAGTTTTGAGCACATATTCCACGTGTCGTCCAGTTCCAGCTCTTTTAACCATTACTATCCTTTGCTGTTAGAATTGGTCGAAACTGGTAGTAGGGTAGCCAGATGTACGCACCGATCCCAATTATGCACAAACCTACTTCAGCTAGCCAAGCGAACGGTATAATGACATCTTCTACTCCAAATCGAGTCTGTGACAAGTGTCTTGCGTAGTAACGAAGAGCGACAAAGACTGTCGTGAATGCAATCGTCAAAGACGCGGTGGCAATTATGCTAGGGCCAATATCTTCGGCCAGATACTCCGGCGTGACGGTGGTCCCAGACATCCTATGAACAGGTGGTGACTGTCAGAACCTCACTAAAGAATTAGTTGCTGGCATCGGGGCCACAGAGAGCAAAATAACGCAAAAATTTGCCTCGGTGTGAATGCGGACGAATGCTTTCTGAAATACATGCGATCGCAGAGGAGGGCGGGAGGTTCAAGCACAGGTACATTCATGCTTTGATCTCAATGCGTAGCCCCAGGGTTTCTAGAGAAGAAGTGACAGGGTGCTACGCACATTTAGTCTATGCGACCTCCTGGTGAGCATGGGTCCGTATGCTGAAACGAGGATGGTCATACGCAGGCCGAGGAAGCGAAAGGACTGTGCACGGCACCCTAACTCATGGTGTATCACCCAGTGTCTTTCTTTGATATAAACCCTAGCAATTTATGAGCTCCAGTCGGCTTTTCCTAAACTCATGCCCCTGCGGTGGTCCCTGTGCAGCGCCTTCCTGCTGACGATGTCGAAGAACCGGCGAGTTGATTATAAAGTGAACGGCTTGGAAGTTGGCGGACGAATATTTCCCATATTGATAGGTGGAAAGTGAATATAGCTACCTGTGCCACGGATCGTGAGCATGGGCAATTTTGACTTTACTAAGTTGTAGAAGAGACATTCGACCCCACTTAAATCGTCGATATGGAGATCGTGAGAACTTCAAGATCGAAACGATAGGAACATGTCGATTAGTTCGTGAATCTCATTTGTCGATCCGACGGAAGTAGCAGATACCAGGGCCACAAATTCATGGATTTTGCGAGTGAGAGAGCGAAGGCTGATTCACGGCTAGGATGGCGGACCCCGGACGTGGTTTTGGTCATCGGTGCCCAACATTTAAAAGACAAGGTACTGGCCTTCGGAACTTCCAGAAAAGTTATATCGCAAGCCAATATATACCTATTCGGTTATACCTAGGGTCGGTGCCACCAAGGGTGAATCCGACAAATCCGTCGGGAGCCCTTCCGCGGTAGGATACCATGCAAGAAAGTTCTAGAGCCAAGGATACACCTAGTGGATGACATATTCGAAGACCTTACCAACTGCGCAATCGTTCATGGAGCCCATAGTGCTTAAACATGACATCATATTGAGCAGCAACTGTTTCCCTGGCATCATGGGGGTCTTTCTCGGCCGAAGCCGAATGCCAATCCTACGGGGTATCCTGTGCATGGTTATGAGTTTCTTGATTTGAGAATGCGATTGCATTGCACTTGAAGATGGAAGGGGGAAAGAAACACGAACAAGAGGAGGGACGGGGAATGCAACTTAGAGACCTGCAACTGCGTCTCGATGACCAATTGACACAGCCGAGAGTCTCACAGTTGCCTGTAAGGCACTGATGGATCCCATCAAAGCGGTGGTGAGGCTCTTGTTTGCAACGAGAATTGCCACACAGCGAAACCGACGACGAAACCGGGGGAGAACAAGAGAAAGGTTTTGCGGAGAAAAGAGTCTGTTCAGAAAAGTGTTGACGGGAGATCCCTGAATTCTGCTCACACGGGGTACCAAGGCCGACGTACTGGGATGTTGAGACGGTGGAGGTCGGATCATGTTACAGTGATACGTCAAAAGTTTGTTTCGCCAAGCGAGAACACCAAAACGCACGTTACGCGTCACCCTCTTTATCCACCACCACAACGCCTCAACCACGTCAGTTTGGTACAGAAATCTCTGGAAATGCGCGTAAGAGGCCAAATACTACTCCCCTTAAGCGTGAGCGAATCATTGCTAAGTGGCAAGCTGGGTGTACGACGAGAGAGCTAGCTGATGAGTTTGGCCGCACCACGTGTGGGATACGCAAAATCATTCGCCGATTTTCACAACACCAAACCACAAAGGATTTGCCTCGCTCTGGCCGTCCAAAATACCTCTCGCAAAGACAAATTAATCGAATTAAATACTTTATACGAAAGACACCAAAAATTGAGTACAATACGCTTATGAGTGAGATGGGGTGGGACCCCCCTAATAATGGCCCCTCACGCTCCACCATCTATCGCGCGATTAGAGAGACTGGATTACGGAACTACCGATGCGCTAATAGGCCTAAAATCAACCGAGCAACAGCCATTTTAAGGCTTAAGTGGTGCAGAGAGCATCGTAACTACCCTTGGAGGCGTCGCACCTTTCGCTTCTCAGATGAGTGCTCTATTCAAAAGGGCTCTGGGGGTAATACTGAGTGGGCCTTTCGATATCCTGAGGAGAGATGGAGTCATAGGATGGTTACTGAGTATACTAAGAGCCGTCCTCCTCAGCAAATGGTGTGGGCGGAGGTGTGGCTTACCCGAAGGGGTGGTGTATGGAGGAGAGAATTGGTGATCATGAAAAGATACCTACAAGCCGCCCACCGAGGATATACGACCCAGAGCTATTTGGAGGCTTTAGAGGAGGGCTTATTGCCTTATTACCAACCAGGAGAAATCTTCATGCAGGATAACGCTCCTATCCATACGTCGGGAGCAGCAAAGGATTTCTTGGAGAGACACGGCATTTGGGTCGCTGAGTGGCCACCCTATTCACCTGACCTCAACCCAATCGAGCACCTTTGGTGGAGGCTTAAAAGGATAATGTATACTCAATTTCCTCAATTCAACAACTACTCAACGGCCCAAGAGCATTGGGATGAGTTCTGTGAGGCTTTGAAGGAGGCATGGCGGAGGATACCAAGCGCCCTCATCAAGCGACTCATCCTTAGTATGCCTAGTCGAATCGCGGCCTGCAGGCGGGCAAAAGGCTATCAAACAAAATACTGAGTATTTATCTACTACTACACTAAATATAGCGCCTGTATACGATTGCTCTCTATATATATAGCCTCAATTTGGATGGGCGTTGGGTCGCGTTTTGGTGATTTTCGCTTACCGTGTCCGTGCGCGTAACGTGTCCGTGCGCGTGATGCGCGGATTCGCGTGATGCGCGGGCAACACCAAAACACCCTCAACTTCAACACGCGACAACTCCACTAATATAGATCTAATTTAAGCTACGATTAATAATATTAAATTATTAAAGCTAGGCGAAACTTTCTCGTACACAAAAACTACTGCTAAATATAGTGTTGTACGGTCTATATTGATCCGAAGGCATAGAGGAATAACGCGCCCTACATAAGTCAAGAACTCTAGTCAGTAAAAGCTCACCCTATAGCAAGAGGAGGAGCTTGTACGATATATTAAAAGACTTACAGAGAGACATATACCTCCTACTAGAGAGATGATACGGAACTTTGCCTTAACAATAGCAAAGGAGCCAGTCAGCGAGAGCTAGGTTACCCGCTTTATTAACTAATATAGTATTTATCTTATCTTGTAATGGACCGTCGGGATAGACAGTAATCGCTACAACGCTAATTTAGTAGATAAATATCGCCTCTATTTTAACCTTCTATATAGCAAGATAGATTAATATCGCATAGATCCTCGTCATATCTACAATATGGATGAAAAAGGCGTCCTGATCGGTATTGTTGGTAGATCAAAGAGAATATTCAGCAGACAAATGTGGGAGAAGAAGGAGGTTAGAGCATTACTCTAAGATAGCAATCGCGCATGGATCACGCTCCTGGCATGTATCTGCGCTAATGGATTAGCTCTGCCGCCAAGCCTTATCTATGAGGCTGCCAACAAGGGCATCCAATCAAGCTAGGTAGAGGATATTAAGGCAGGATATTATGAAGTCTTTATTACCTTATTATCCTCTAGCTGGACAAACAACGATATTGGACTTGCCTGGCTTGAGCAAGTGTTTGATCGCTGTATAAAAGAGAAGGCTCGACGATCATATCGACTTTTAATCCTAGATAGCCATGGCTCCCACATCACTATAGACTTTATTAACTATTGTAATTAGAATAAGATCCTGCTTACTATTCTGCCTCCTTATTTAACTTATACGCTTTAGCTACTTAACGTTGCGATGTTTAAGCCTTTATTAATAGCCTACTTAGCAGAGCTATCAAATTACCTTTATAGAAGCTAGGGCTTAGCTTTTATCACTAAAGGCGACTTCTTCCTACTATTCTAGAATGCGTGGAAGGCCTCCTTTAAGGAATTAACTATCCTTAGCTCTTTTAGAGCCACAGGCATATCGCCACCTAATCCTACACTAAACATTAACTTTTCCAGGTCACCGAAAGGTCGATATCCATCAATTTTTCGTTAAAACACGACTTAAATACCTTCGTAAATCTATTTTCTAGCGTCCTCTTTTAGCTACAGGTGTTGTGGCAGGCGCACTACCCTATTTTCTCTTTTAGCTCCCTAGTAAGCTAAAATCTTTTTAAAATAGCCCGTACGCCGCTTAGATTTTCACGTTTAGTTAAAGGCTATAACTATAGCTAAGACAAGGAGATAGTCGTGACACTCCTTGCTCTTGCAAGATATAGGCACCTGCTAGGCCTAAATACAAAGGCTCTCCATGCGAAGAGCTATAGCACGATTTAATAAAGCACTAGCTTTTAATATCTATAACAACGAGAGCTGCCCGCAGCTCTCTAAAGACTAACTATTAGCGTCCCTAACCTAACACAACACGTAAATAAGGTAGCCAGCCTGGCCTTATATTATACGACTCTTGGGGATAAAGAAGAAGGACAGGCCTAGCTCTGCCTTCCTACTACACCTATCTCCTTCGACACAGGCATCGCTAAGCCTAGTACAAAGGCTCTCCTCGCGCAGAGCCACGGCTCCGATTTAATAGAGCACTAGCTCTCTACATCTATCCACTCTTTCCTTTTCTTTCTTCTCACAGCACTAAACTGCCTCTAAACATATATAAGGGATTCACCCTAATATACATACACTGCTTAGTCTCCCTAACGGGAAGGGGAGCTATAGCTTAAAATAGTAGTAATACCCGCGCAGGCAAGAAATGCTTTCTAAGGTAGTATATTAGTACTATAATTCTATAGCTTAGCACGTCGTATATGCCCTTTAGGAGGCGAGATAGTGGACTTAATCCCTATTAACTAGACGAAAAATAAATACCAACCAACCAACCAACCAAGCCACCTAATCCTAATTTTATCCTTAATAGGTTCACCTAGGATTAAGAATCAGGCGATAACTCCTTATTAGGGCTTAGTGATCATGACTAGAGAAAGATAGATAGGCTTATACAATTAGCAGTAAAGGAACAGGGTAGTTAAGATACAAAAAAGCTTCGTTAATTACTCTACTATCTATCTGTTAAAAATGAGCTGCTTAAGTATGACAACGATAGGCTTAGGCAGGCGCTATCTATTAAGAAGAAGCGTAAGAAGAAGGGCAAAACTCTAGACCTTTAATAGCGCTAGGAGTATTATAGTAGGGCTATCTTATAGTTACTAAGGAAAGTAAGGGAGGCACGTTATCGTTAATTAATTAAAGAGCAGGAAGATAAGTAGTAGTAGCTTTAAAAAGTAGAGATAGCAGAGCTGAAGAAGGCAGCTAAGCTATATAAGGAGAAAATATAGCAGGAAAAGCGTGCCGCGCGAGAGGCAGCTAAGAAGGCGAAGGAGAAGGAGAGGGCTGAAAAGGCTGCTCAGCGCGCTGCCCAGAAGTCTGCCCGCGACGCTGAAAAAGCTCTACAAGTATCCCAAAAGGGTAAGAAAAAGGCCTCTCAGCCATCTCTACAGAGCAGAAAGCGTCAGAAACGTGGTGTGGATGCTGCAGATATTGGGGAGGCCTCAGAGGGCGCATCTGCTGCCCCGAGCAAATCTACACGCAGCGGCCGCGACGTCAAGCTTCCAGACAGATTTAAATAGTGCAAATGAATCGCAGCTATCAAATTACTACCCTGCAAGAAAAATCTCGTGATAATATTGATCGTGGGTGGTGCTGTAGCCTTGTTTTCAATGGAGCGTTTTTGGTGTTGCCCGCGCATCACGCGAATCCGCGCATCACGCGCACGGACACGTTACCTAACAAGCGCCCAGATCACATGTGTAGCGGGATTTTACGAAACCACCGATAATAGAGTGAATTGCCGAAGGATTCTTGTTCATTCTCGCATTCTGAGAATCGGTTTTCCACTCTTACAGTGTCTTCTCAGAAAACGCAAATTATAGCGCTCACACATATCATCGAATATGCAATGGCCTATGAGGGGCTTGGACCCTACACCATCGTCGGTCCATCATTGAGGCACAGCAAGACGCCCGCTTGGGTACGGCTTACTTGCTTCTACTTTGACACGGAGTTGTCAACGCGTGCGTTGTGCGCATTACATTTGGGGTGCCTTCTTGTATCATGCAGATTTGTGAAAGCGATTGGAAATCTCGTCACCTCCAGCACTGAATCGACGAGAAGGTGAGAGGAGGTGTGACATCGGCGCCTAAACATGGCCCATGTTTGGTGCCATTGGATTGCGGCAATTCTTACTCATCACTATTGGTGGTTTGCCGTGCCGCTTCGCCTTGAGGCAGTCTTGGACGAATTTTGCTGTGCCTTAAGCATAAGTTACTCGATAGAGATTTCTGCCCTATAGTCGGGGCAATTAATTTGCAATTATTTGGTGCTATTAAGGTATACGGTGCACGCATCGTAGCCAAGCCGTACCAGTCGTGTTTACACAACCTCAGAATAAGACTGTGGGAAGGTACCAGAGGCAGACAGAGGGCACAGCTTGTCGTTGGGAGCGCTTGGTTGGAGAGATGATAAGCGCCGACGGAGGTTGAAAGTGAGCTTGATCCTGCACGCTCATCTATTGGTCGCTTGCATGGCGTGCTGGATGCTATTTTAAGCGCTATGGACAAGGCGCTTAAAAGAGAGCTCAAATTATGACTCCGGGCCCTGAAACCGCTCCTGCATCACAATGAATGATTGGCTGACCTGATATCGTTACTGTGTTGAGAGTATCGTCGAGACAAGTTTCAGAGGTCGCGGCCTTTCCTTCCCCATTAAGGACTAGATAAATGCTGATCAGACCCTTTTGCGTACATAATTATTTTTAGATTCGTAAAAACCGAATCCTAATTTTCTATCTTCGATTTCCGTATGCTTGAATCGCTATAGCCAGTATTTAAGGCGACACTCCCCGCCAAAAATGAAAACTTCAATCCGGCCCTCAAACAGAGCAAGGAAAGCGAAACTTGAATTTTTATTATGCTCCACCCGTTATTGAATTGGTGGTGACGAATACGCATTCGCTGCAGGGAATGCATAGTGGTTTGAGAGAAGTTTGACTGCTCTTGCACTTGTTCTCGAATGTTTGCTAACGCTAAGTTACCTTTACAGAGAAAATAACGTCGTCTGACTCGTTAAACACCTCGGTGGCGGCCGCGACAGTTCCCCCGGGCCATAATGCGTCCTGCCGCATCGATTCAGATCTGTAGGGTCGCCGTTGCGGCCATCGCGGGCATAGACCAGCAAGAAGACGAGCCAGCTCTACAACATACCGTAATAAGTCCATCGAACGCATCAACAGTCGTCTTATCGTGTTGACGTTACGATACCTCTTTGGCGCTGTCACAACACAATACGCAGCCACTGATTGATTTCTTGATCAGCCCATCGCTAGCTGAGTTTGCGACGTCCCAGATCAACAAATCCTTAGGCTGATCGGCATCCCCTATCTAATAAACCGCCTCACAGACATCTAGCATGCTTATACTGGTACCACAGAATAGTACAGATGGGCAGACATCCTCGTTGACTGTAATCATGCCCGTGTGGAAGGAGTGGCGGCCCTTCGGAACACACGAAACGTATGCCTCGCCTCCACTTCCCTAGCTTCCATCTGTCACTGACGTTACGTACATCTCGCCCTACTGACGTATCTGCGCCTGTATTTCTGTTCCTTCAATTGCCATTCCTGTGTATATGCTGTACTAGAGGCTTTGTCGTGATTTACGACTTCGACGCCTTCACACTTGCCCTACTGTGCATCCTAGGTTTCTGCTAGCTTGCCCTCGTGCCCTCGTGCCCTCATGCCTTATAATACTAAATTTCCTTGTCCTTTCACTAGGTTCCTATGTGGCTGTGTATCTGAGTTGTGGTCCGCCGAGCGCAGCGGCAGCAGCGGTTTGTCGCGACGTACGTCCACGAGAACACTGCTTATTTGAGTGCGCCATCGCGTTGATGTTAGGATGAGAGCGCTCTTGCGAATGCTCATGCAGCCTGTCGGGTGGCGAAGTAGGACCTACTGATTCGCAAAGACCTCGGTATAAGGAGAGGCCACGACACTCCCAAGCAGCCACCAATAGTATGATACGTAGCTGTACATGGCGTTTTTGAGTGCAAGGGCGTTTCCCATATGGGTATTCAGGCGAGCGCGGGCACATGTTGCGGGGTACAAAAGAAGGGTGCGGCGATATGAGCCGCACGGCATTGTCGTGCACGGGCGATTTTGGCGTGCGGACATTCACGCTACGGTCAAATTGGCCGTGTGGGTGAATCGACCGCACAGAGAGTTCGCCCGCACGGGCGGATTGTGGCGTGGGGGTGCTTAAGGCGCAGGGGCTGATAGGCCGTAACGTGGCTCACCACCGCGGCCCGGCTCAGTTGCATAGAGTTGAGGGTCCCAAAGAGGGAGTTTTAACGCCTCTGAACGTTCCTTTGTGCGCGTCAGCAAGCGAGAAAGACCTGACTGGGTAACTAAGAGCTTTTTCGCGAGGTTGTACTGTGATACTCCGGCCGACATCGCCCCGACGGCATATGCTTTTGTCTCTGGCGGCAACTCGCGACGATTGATCTTTGTAACTTTAACTTTTGCGGGCTTTAAATCGCGCGGCTTTCTGCGAGTCGTTGGTATCTTTTTCGGCTTAATTTGGGCGCGTTTTGGTGGAGATATCGGGCACTGAAGTGGGTGACTTCGTGTTGATGATGGCGCGCCGAGGTGTTGGGGTCTGTGCTCAAGAACGCTATGACTCAATTGGGACGAGCTCCTCGTATCTCTCGAGCCAACGAAGGAAGTGCCGACGTTTTTCCGGCCAGCCTCCCGGTCAGCGCATTGTCGCGCTTTCGCCCTTCCATCCTCTCTCTTCACAACGTCCCTTCTCACATTGTACTTCGTTTTCGTTTACCTATGCTTTCGCCGACATACTTAGTCCTATGAGAATTCACAAAGGCGACATCGTCCGAGCAACCCAATCACGACCCACGAGTCTGCCAGCGATGATTCCGTCTCGGTCGGAAATACTCCAATCTAAACCGATAGGAGATGGATTGAATAGCGTCTGCGATTCATTCAATTCGATATGCAAAGACCTAGGGATACCAGCTTCCCCGCAAGCGTTGGATCAAATGGGAAATGAAGGTAACACTGCGCGTCTATAACAAGGTGCGTTTCTAACGCACTCTTAGACACCCAAAACCTGTCGCTTGCTCTCGTCTCAGCTCTTCAGATCCTTCCTGCCGCTCGTCTTCTGCACTCGAAAACTGGTAGTAGTCTCTTCAGTCACCTCTCGAAACTTAACTCCGCAATCAGCTCCGACGACTTCGATATAGAACGAATACGGCCTCTATGGAACGCGGTTCTTAACAAACAATCTGACGATGTTATTTGGAATAAAGCCGAAGCCGTTGTCACCGAATCGACCCCCCCGTCTCGTCCACCGTCATCCTTTCAGCAAACACCATGGCTACGCAGCACGAGCAGCTTCGCAAACTCGACCGAACATCGCAAATACGTAGACGACGTGCTGAAAGAGGAGTTGGGGCCGATGTATGTCGGGATCCCTGGTTTCTTCGAAGCCTTCTTCGGCGAAATCGCGGGCCTCAAGCTAGCAGCGCAGGCAGTGTTCGAAAGGTGCAAAGCAGGGGATAATCCGCTCTACCGGGAGGAAAGCGGCTGGCAGGGCTGGCCTGAAGGAGCGAGGGAACGCGACGTCTTGCGCTGGTTCGCAGAGGTTACGGGCCAGTTCGTGGACTTGGCGGAAGAGCATCAGCCGGCCTCCAGGGCTCGTCGGCGACCGCTGGCACAGCCGCACCAGCCCTTGCAAGGCTCCACGGCTGATCGCAAGCTGGATGTCGGCTTCGTGGACGACCCGAGCGCCGGCCTGCACTCCAAATGCCACTGGAAGCAGATCCTCGTACCCGGAGAACTCAAGAGCAACCCATCCGCCGACAAAGCCTCCAAAGCATGGCTAGACCTAGGGCGATATGCGAGGGAGGTGCTGGCCGCCCAAGATAGCCGCCGTTTCGTCCTTGGCTTTACTCTCTGCGGATCGCTCATGCGGCTGTGGGAGTTCGACCGACTGGGGGGCATCGCGTCCGAGCAGTTCGATATCAATGGAGACGGGCTACAATTCGTATCTGTGGTACTCGGGTTCCTCTGGCTGAATGAGAAGCAGCTTGGATTCGACCCTTCCTTCATTACGGCCGGAGACGGTCGGTACATCGAGATCGAACGAAACAATCGGAAGGAACGTCTCATCATCGATGAGGTCATGAAACGAGCGCCCTGCGTCGCCGGCCGAGCCACAACCTGCTGGAAAGCCCATCGCGAGGGAGACGATTCGCGAATACCCCTTGTCATCAAAGACTCGTGGCAGTTTCCGGAGCGCGAAGAGGAGGGCGAATTGCTGCGCGAGGCGACTGAGAAGGACGTGGTCAACGTCGCGAGATACTATCACCACGAGACGGTCTGTGTTGGCGGCCAGGACGACGATATCCGCGGAAACGTACGACGTGGCCTGGACATAACAAAAGCGAAAAACTACAGGCCGGAAAGCTCGATGCCGCCTCCAAGCACGGCTGGGCGTCGCGTCTCGCGGATAGGCCGGAGCAGCACCGCCGGGCGGAAGCGGTCCTCAAGCTACACAGACGCGCCGTTGCCACCTAGCAAACGCACGTGTTCAACCTCTCCGGTAAAGGGTGACAGGGCGACAGCGAATCGAGTGCATCGCCGCGTTATTGTCCGAGACTATGGGAAGGCTATCTATAAAGCGAACTCAAGGGTCAGCCTTCTTGCTGCGCTGGAAGGCTGCATCAACGGATACGAGTCGCTACACAAACGGGCCGGCTTGCTACAATGCGACATCTCACCGAACAACCTCATGCTTAACGAGGAAATTGACAACCCCTCCTGGCGCGCATTCTTGATCGACCTCGACCTTGCCGTCAAGGAGCAGCGCGAGAACTCTTCAGGAGCACGAGGGAAGACCGGAACACGAGCGTTTATGGCGATCGGTGTGCTTCTAGACGACGAACTGCATTCCTTCATGCACGATCTGGAATCGTTCTTCTGGGTGCTATTCTGGACATGCATTCACTATGACGGGCCGGGCAGAGATATCGGGGCGACGGAGTTTGAGTGTTGGAATTACGAGAGTGATCGGAAGCTGGCAGGTTCCAAAAAGAGCATCGTCGATGATGAAAGGGACTTCCTCAAGATCGCGGAGATGAACTTTACACCATATTATCAGGCGTTGATCCCTTGCGTGAATAGACTACGAAGAAAGGTGTTTCCGAATGGTGGGAGGTGGAGGGATCCGAACCCGAACCTGTACTTTGAGATGAAGGAGATACTTCGGGCAGCACGGGATGATTTGAAGAGATTAGAGCAATAAGGAGATGTATTATTACGCACCACGCCTATGAAAGCCCTCCTATGTGTCTCCCTCGTAGAGGGGCCTAAGCCTAAGATGCGTCCGCATCGGCTAGCTGGATAAGGCCAGTTTCAGGTCATCGCCTCTGCCCGCTGCATTGGTAAGGGTCTTCTGTCACCTTCTGGTCACCTAGTCACCTGCATATCTAGCCTGATGAGAACGGCATGGATCGATGCTGTTGAGAAGGGAGTCGATCGGTGAGAGATCCATCGCACTCTAGGCAGTGTGGCCCCGTCTGGAGCCTCAACTCATCAACGCTGGCTCCTTGTTTTAAACAACCATCATGATTCGCTATATACCCAAAATGAAGCAAATACCAAAAGAGTAGTCCCAAAGTTCTATCATCCGCATATAGGTCGATCCTTCCCAATAACATGTCCAATAAAGGAAGGCCATGAGCATCCTGCAGCCAACAGCCTTCAAGTAGGCCCTCTATCGTTCTCAGAATCGCTGAACTCGCGCCAAAATGCTCGACTCTCTTCAGAGGTCATTCGCCTCAACGACCCTCCATATCTTAGAGCTCGGTGGCCGTGATTGTCAGGGCGTCCATTCGCAACCCTGGTAGAATTAGGATCGTTGTTGGCCAGAGGAATAAGACGGCGACGCCTTGTTGGATTTGTGGGGTTTGCTTGGCTGCCTGCTGTGGTGTCTTCACCTGAAGCGCTGCTGGCCTCGTCTTCGGGATATTGACTAAAATTTTCAAGCACAGTGAGCATGCCGTTGGTTGGTGTCCCCAGTTGCAAGCCGCTTCCATCGACCGAAGCTACGTCGCCCAGACTATCTCGCGCTCGTGCGTTGCCATTCTCGACATTCCCAGTCGGAAGAGGAGTTTCCGGGCGACGCACGGATCGGAAGCGTGACCAGAAAGTGCTGCCGTCCACGCGTCTTGCCATTGTTCTTGTGTTGCGGGATCCGCTTGCGGCAAGAAATCGCTTAAGCGAGTCGGGCGCTCTTCTTCTCTCAGCGTGCTGTCAGACATATTCCTCCCAGCTTGACGGTTATAATTGGGAACACTTCCATTCGTAACCGTATGGGTAGCTGGAGTAGTGTTGCCGAAGGGAGTAACGTTGAAAACGCCAGAATTGCTAGAATTGTCCGCTTGTAGATTGAAGTGGTTCGTTTGAGGAGCACCTAACGAAGCCGGATTTTCCGTAACAGCGGCTACAGGGGGTTCAGAGGAATCGGTGTGGAAGAGGTCGAAGCCGTTGGGCGAAAAGGTCCAGGATTCGGACATACATGCTGAGGGTTGATCATTCTGGGAATGGATAGCCTCCTCTAATAGTCGACTCTCGTCGGCAGACCAATCGCGTAAATGATTGTCTAAGTTCGTCGGAGTGGGTTGATCATACGAAGCGATGTTTGACGCTTCTGCTCGGTGATCGCGTCTATCGCCCTCTGCGTTGTCTTGGGGGGTGTTGTTTGGGGTACGGCTGTTCGAAGTATCGGCGGATAACATGGATGCTGAGGGAGTGCTGTCCCGGCCTTGGCTATTGACGTCTTCTCCCCTACGCATAGGATTGGCTAGATAAAGTGGCTCCAGTGGGTCGCCTGAGGTACCATTTGGTGTGCTGTTCCGGGCTGCTGCGGGGAGAGTGCTCTGAAAACCTATCTCCATTCTGCCTACATCGGTCATTCGGGGTAGAATATCCCTCGCAAAAGTGAAAGGAGGACTAATGCCATTATTGACTTCTCCATTCCCGGTTGGGTAAGCATTGCCCTGGCTTGTTGGATTGGAAGTGTTTGAAGTCGAGGGGCCCGATTGGTTGTCAGGGTCGGGCATGATGCTGTTCGATTGAGCGGCGGGCATGATGCTCTAGGATGGAGATGCTGATGATAGTCCTATGTAGAGCTCTGCGAGGACGCAGGTGGCCAGAACAACTTTACAGCATAATTAGAACATCTTATTTGGGTGTATTTGCTCATACTTTAGATGGAATCAAGATGCCCGACTTTTGAAGTTGCTACCCCTGCAGGAATCCCTGCTGCACGTGACGGCCGACTTTATTGAGATTACCCTTTGTATCCCTCGCATTGATAACATCTCCCGTACACGGGCCACATATTAGTGGCCAATTAACTTATAGAGTTTTGTAATACTAAATCTGAATTTGTATATTAGCAATTTCTATTTTACTTATAAAATAGACCTTTCTTAAAATTGTAAATATATATAAATATGCTAATAGGTGCAAGGCGATCTAGCAACAATCCTAATCTCGTAAAATATATAAAGTATAGCAGGAAAGCTGGTGTTTTACCTACTCTACTACGAAAACTACTACCCGAGTGGCAACCTCTCCGTATTAAAAACCTACGTATATTTGGTGATGCTTAGATACCTACAGGTGTTGACAGGGGCTCTCTGTTCAAGCTATTTAATCTATTTTTTAATATTAACGTCCTTAACTAAATTGCGTTCTTTACAAATTAGCATGCTGAGCACGTACGAGCTGACTCGCCCTCCACCTGCTGTGGGTGGAAACCGACGTCTCCGACCGAGCTGTATACATACTTCGCCATAGTAATATATATGGGTGTACACAGAGAGCCGTCTCTGCAGGAGTACTGGATGAAGCAGCATCAATCTGCGCCTACACACAGAGTCAATGAGTACATGGGGCAGAATCGCTGGGAGCAGCTGGACAGGTTTCTATATTGTACAGAAACAAACCAGTCTTTTAAGTCCCCATTTGGCCGCGTCTGGGATTTCTCTAAGGTGCTTCGCAAGCGCTGCTTCATGTACTAGGTTACTAGCAAGCACCTCTGCGTCGACGAGGCTATAGTAAGATGTACAAGGCAAGGGAACGAGATTATAGTTATTAAGATAAAGCTAACACCTAAGGGCTATAAAATCTAGTATTTAGTAAATAATAAAGTAATACTAAACTAGTTATTTTATACTAAAGGAGCTAGCTAAGGACCTATTAACTTACTAAGGACTATAGACTTAACTTTTACGCCTATAAAGTTAATTCCTATTACTTTTATACTCGCTAAGGACGCTAATTGCTAGCGTCTATTTCCTTTAAATTTTTATACTATATAAGATAATAATCTATTTAATATAATACTTATAATTAAATATTTAAGATCCTAGGGCGTAGGCTGCGCAGGTACTATTTAAATAATAAAAATAATAACTAAAGAGAGCTTTAAGGCTATAGTAAAAGTAAAGGTAATAGCTATAGAGCTAGTTATTACGCATAGAGCACGCTCGAAGCTATTAAAGGAGCAGTTTAATAAGGATCTAGTGCGGCTTAAGACTTAGTTTACAAGCAGTCTAGTATAGGGGGAGATATACTAGGCACTTTTAGAGAGCAAGCAAGTACTAGAGACAGCGTGGAGAGACAATTAGGTCGTGTTATTTACTAGTACTATTACTAAACGTAAGTTACCTACCTTAACTCTAGTGCTAAGACTTACTAAGACTACTTTAATAATATTTACTACTAGCTCTTTAACTTATATAGAAGCTCTGTTAACGTAGTAAGCTCTCTTAAAATAATAAGAAACTCTTTAAATCTATTTTTAAAAATAACGCCGTAAAGCTACTTAGAATTTTAAAAATAATAGATAACTATAATAAGTATAAGAGTAAGATAGATTAATTTAATTAAATATAAAGCTACTATAGCGTTTAGTAAGTTAAGAGGCGGACGTGGAAGCCGCTATAGTACTTTCTATTAGATCTTACGCTAAATAACTGCTATAGACTTTCCTCTTACTCCTCCTCTTATATAGCTAAGCGTAGTGGCCACAAGCAGTTCCTATACGACCTTATTAAGTAGTTATTTAAGCGCGATAGCTAGCCCACACATAGCTCTAGCAAGCGGACGAAACTTGACGACGTAATTATGAGCCAGGAGAGTGAGCACACGTCGACAAAGCTCTTTGCAGAGTCTCGGCCCTGTGTGGCTTGCTCAGAAGTAGTAGTAGTATTGATTAACGTCCAGGAACATAATGTTCTAGCCTCCCATGGGGCATGGGGACGTGCTAAGCTGTATTTACAGAAAGCGTTTCGTGCCTGTCGGCTGGCTACCATCACAGTAGCCTTGTTGTACATAGCCCATCCTCCCTTTAATAGGTCTACCTGCTACTACAGGCACCTAGATACCTATAGTAGCCGGCCCTCATCTGTGAGGGTGTTGTTGTCCTGCCCCTCTCTCCCTCGCCCTTGTAGCTCTGCTCCCGTACTGTCTTCCTCCCCCTACCTCGTACGAAGTAGGACCTCGTACGAGTTAGCAAGCTGCCTTGTACCTTGAGTAAAAACCTCGTAGGGGAAAACCTCAAGCTTGAACAAGTAGTAGTAGTCGCCTGAGCGGTACTTAGTTTGGGTGAAAGGTTTTGACCAAGTCTTGGCAGAGCGAAAACTCTGCATCTTGGCTTTTGGTCTCTTTATCGCAACAGCGCCAGCTTTTTGCGGATAAAGAACGTGATTCTAGTAATCAGCTTGTTCAGGCGAACAATTTCATACTACAGGAACCCCCCACACGGTCGTGTGGGTGGAATCACGATTTTGGTGTTCCTGTGTGGCTTGCTCAGAGAGTGGGCGCAAGAAGGATAACAACCGGAAGCCTCTTAGTCACGTGTCTGGCAATTCACGCTCACGGCATGGCTCCCAGCGTGCTCCTCGTACGTCCTTTGGCTGTAGGCTCTGTCGGCTGCCTCTCTGCAGGGCTGAAATTAGGCCTAAGTGCTGGCAGGAGCACCTCCGACGGCATTAAATAGTTAGCTCTATTAATATTAAGGCTAGCTTAAATATATAATAGATCTAAATCTAAGACCTTTAGCGATGCAAGTTTCTTTACTAATCTTATATAATTTAACATTAAAGTTAGTGTTCTGCTAAGATCGGAGACATACACCAATTAGCCAACATCAGATGGTCCGTGTACGGGAGATGTTATCAATGCGAGGGATAGATACCACTGTGGAGCATTTTGGGGCTGGAGTTCAGACAACGTTTGCTGAGGCATGGAACAACATCAACAGGAGTTCCGTTGTGATGCTTTTGCATCTTGCAACCAAACTAAGCTTCAACTCTCGGCCGTTATTACCTTCCTTCTCCATGTAGAGTAATACCAAGCCAGCTTTTCAAAGTTTGAATTGTTCAACTCTTTCTAATTCCTCTGCTATTAGCGTGGTCCATCGTCTTCCAGAACTCACTGATTAGTGTCGCAACTTCTGGCACTCTTTGCCGAACCACTTCATGTCCGACCTCTGGTACAATCGCCACGTTCGTAATGCCGACGTCTTTCAGGTCCTGCGAACTGCATATGTTGTCCAGACCTCCCAAGATGGCAAGCGATGGTATGCCAGTACGTGCTGCCTCGACGAATGTGGCGTGATCATCGAAGGCACCCCCGTCTCGAATCATTCCAACCACAGAAGCTACGTGCCCTCCATGCTCTCGCAATTGCCATTCTCTTAGAGCTGGAGCGACTACTTCGCCCTTGGCAACTCTTTCCTTCCAGTCTGCGGGCACAACCAGCTCACCGCCATTGAGCCAGTTATGTACCCATTTCCGTGCCACACTCTCGTCACCACCACCACGCATGTGACCTTGCTCCTCCGGAGCCAATTCAGATGACCGCATAAGCCCAGCTGGCGCGATAAGAGTAAAGCTTTCCACTCTTAGTGTTCTGGATGCCGTGTATCCCGCTGTCAACGCACCTCCGAAGGAAAACCCAATGAGGTGCGCAGAAGTCCACTCCAACTGTTTGAACAAGGCGTCTATGAGTTGATGGAATAGGCTAGATTCGTGCGGAAGAAATGGCGTGTCGCTCAGCCCGTGTCCCCAAAGATCGAAAAGTACAAAGTGCCTATGGGGAAATGAATCTTGCAATGCCCGAGAGAGGGGCAATAGGCCCAAAGCTGGGGTTTGCACGCCATGAATAAGCAGCACTCGGTCAGGCGTGGTCGTGCTACTACCAGATAACGAGGGAGAGATATCGTAGTATGCGGCTTTTCCGTTGCTCGTGTTTACATATTTCGTTGGCGGAAGAAGGGCACCAAAGGTCTCGGTAAATGATGATTCGGGTGGGGCCGGAATTGGGCATCTCGTACTGGGGCCTGCTCCCGGGCGAGGCAAGACGAGTTCTTCTGGGAAAAGAGGCATTGTTGGATTTAAAATATCGCTTTGCAGACCGGATGGTGTTGTGACCACAATAGGTCTTGTCGAGTTTTATACCGTAGCGCCTGTCATGTAAGCAAAAGGGCGCGCTACAAAATGTCTGAGCTTTGGAATCACAACTTGTCGCCTGCCACATCTGGAGATCTCCATGGCTATTCAAAGTATTGCGGGCGGGCTTCCAAGGGCTGTGAACTTGTAGCTATCTCTCCTGGATTGGCGATGTCGTACTCGCTTGAGGCTGTCGAGGCTTCTCTCCTTGTTGACGTCATGACAGCTTTACTTCATCCCCAGACCTCCACCACCACCCGGAATACTCCAGCTGACGGCGGCGATGACTTGCCAGCCCCATGCATAATAGGCGGATGCGAAACAAACGAATAGAATGCAGGGGTTATACGACCTTCGTTATGACTGAGGCTTGAACCTCGTGAAGATGGACGGCGATCTTGCATTCTCGGGCGCACGACACTGGTGCATACCGTTGCCAATGGCAGGTATATATCCTTTGACGAATACCGCCATATATCAACTGCATCCTACTCTGCGTAGCACTATTCATGGACGTCGTCATGATGAAGACGCTTGTCGGACTCCACGTCCTCAACGCACTGATCGGTAGCCTTTGCATCGTTATACTAGGCCTTGCTACCCACTCCATCTTGGTCAAAGACAAAGTGGATCAACTCCTGCCAAACAATGTCAAATCAACGGGGCTTGGGATGCTTATGTGGGCTGGTTGCGGAGGCGTTGTCGACATGATTCTCTTCCTGTGCCTCATGAGCCCGAAGTCATTACGCCACAAGGCCATATGTATACATCCATGTGCATAGTACGATTAGTTCTAACGATTTCAAGATAACAACGCCCCGCGGGCTCTATCGAAGCCTGGACATCTTCGTTGCGACCTTAATCTTGCTACGACCTCTGATTATCCTCAGCTATACCTACGCTGAGCACAGCAGCCATCTATCCCCTGAGAATTGGGGATGCGACATCGGTGCTGGTAGCAATGCGCACTCCTTGTGCCGCGAGATGCGCGCGGCGGGGTATCTTCTAATTCCCGTCCTAGTCATGGCCGTTGGATTGCTCGCGACAGTCCTATCATGGATCGGATTCGGGCAGAAACCGAGCCGAACGGACGCCCGGATCCCAGAGGAGGCGCAGCCAAACCAACAGATGGTTCCTTGATGAAGGGGAAATTGGACTTATAACGTCCTCGCCGCAGGAAGAATGGGAACGCATCGCAAGGGTCGCCTCTACCGCGTATCGATATTCAAGCGCCATTTACCAGGACGCTTGGACGAGTCGTTGTCCGGTGCCCGGTCCCAAATGACAACGTGCGCCCACCAGTTGCAGGCGTTTTTCAGAACAAAATGTAATTTCGCGATCCGCTGCCAAGGTCCCCTATCACAAAACGCGCATCGCGGCGCGAACGTTTAATGGTGGCTGGCGTGCGGTCTAACCACGTTGAGACTGACACCTTGCCCCTGCGCGGCTCGGGCAATTTTTACCCTGGGACCCTTCGGCTTGTTGGATAAAGGCACGATGGTTCTCATGTTGTTGTGCTCCACCTTTGCTGGTCGTCACCCTCTCGAAGTCGTTGTTTGTCACTCTTTATGCGAACATCACTTCAAAAACACTCCTTAATACTAATAATACAACCCACACACTCTTTACCACCATTATATACCACCAAAACAATGTCTCCAATCCTATCAACCCTAGTCTTCACGGCTGCCGCGACGGCCCAATTAACCACCTCCATTTGGATGCCGTCACCGTACCAGGATGACATAAACATTGGCTTCCTCGCATCTGTCGTCGGCGTCAACGAGGGAAAGACTACCTTGGCCCTGCATTTCGACGACCAAACCGACCTGAAGACGGCGGGATACATAATCGACCACAAGCCGAACACTATGACGTTCGAAAAAGGCGGGTTCGAAGCAGTTTCTACCGAATCCGCGCAAGACGATGTGCCAGCATCCACAGTCACGTACGGTTGCCAGTTGAATTCACCCAAAAGCGCAAGTGCCGGCGGGGTATGCAGTTTCGTATCCGACGGTTCAGCGCTCTCCGACAGCGCGGGGGGTCATACGTACTCAATTGAGGAGGAAGACATCGCCACGTACCAGGTCGTCATCACAGCAGGCACGGAGAAACTGCGCGCCACGGCCGGCGCCACGCCATCGAGCAGCGGACCGGCGCCCACCGCAACCCTCGCTTTCTCTTTGCACAGAGGTCAGAATGTTGTTCCGACGGCGACTGCGCCGCCAGATGCGCCTGCGCAAGCTACGGGCGCGGCTGGAGTAGTGTTGCCGCTGCATCCTGCTGTTGCTGGTCTGGGTGCCGCTGCGATGGCTTTCTTGCTTTAAGCGTTATGCCTCGCCATTTCCTTTGTTCAATTCGTCTACGACGTTTAATGAATCGTCAACGAGGGAGGGTGGATGCGGTGGGGCTTTGGATCGACGACGGATTGGTGTGTTGAACGATCAGATAATGGATGGATGTGTGAGATACCCGCAGAAATGCACCGCAGCGATTGATGGATATGTGAACCTTCTTCATGATCATTTTTTCATCGGAGATGTCGACGAACAGTGCGAATCGTGCCTGACTATTACAGTCACTGCGCAGGTGCGGAACCTGGTGAAGCAGCGCCATTTCCACGCGTACTTCTCTCGGAGCACTTCACTGAGCTACTGGAGTTCGCAGTACTCCTCGGCTGACATGGCATCAAAAATCTCCTTCCTCGCATCCCTCCTTGTCCCGCCTCGTCCCACCCAGTCCTTACAGCCACTTTTCTTTCATGGCCACATGCACTACAAGCAACACAGCTGCCTCGAATAGCCCAGTCGCCTCCATCTTACACATTCCAAAAGTGCAACCGTCACCTTGCGTCTACTTGTAGCACCCAGTATCGAAGTATTCATCCTCTGATCAGGAAGCCTGACGTAACTTGACTGACAGCGCAGGCTCACCACGAATTTCTCCATGTAGCGCTCCAACAATGCCTCAGTTCCGGCTTAATGTGTACCACCTGTTGTTTGAATACTTGGCGCAAACGTAAGAACCGTCGGCAAAGGGTTGCGTGTGCGGATAGAGCGGCGGTCTGCAGCCATTCAGATGTGATTTTCGATTTTGGATGTGGAATGAGCCAGTGCAGCGCCTCAGAGGGTGAGAAGGCACGGTTTGTCTAGCGGTAGGGAAGCGGTGAGAAGTTAGGGCAGGCAGCACGTTGGGATTACGAGAGAAGGGAAGTTGTCAATGAGAACAGAGCGAGCGGCTCGTGCATGGATAGTTTGAGGTTGGTTGGGCGGTAGAAAACCTACCAACACGTCTGCGCCGCCGTGGCATTAATAATGGTGATACTCGAGTGGTCAGCAAAGAGGGACGCGAGTTCAACCAGCCTGAAGTGTAAAGCGCCACATGGCCATTCACTATCACGATGTGAACACGTTGACAGGGCGCATGGGCAGAGATGCAAGACACAAGATTGTGGAAACCATTTTCAATTCTATGAAGGGCAAAAGCTACGAACGTCTCCGAGACGCCTAGACTTCGACGTGATGGCCCTATGCCTCGAAGTCAGAGTCCTCACCATTCATCTCCCCATGGCAGGAATCGGAGTGTTTCCAGGGATGCCACGCCGGAACCCTGGTGATGATAGCCTCATTCCAGCACTCATGTTGTTTCTTCCCCTTCAGTTTCGAACACAGGTTGTCCAACCGCGCTTCATCAGCGTCGCTGAAGATGAGTCCCAGGAGCACCTTCCTGTTATCGGTGGAGATCTTCTCTTTGCAGTCCGTCTGATCGCGATGTTTCTTGCACAAGAGGCGGCAGGCAGCGCGCGAGTAGCCGCTAGTGTGAGGGTGGCACATGGCGTAGCAGTTGACCCGGAGGTGCTTGTGTCCACGCTTCTCGAGAGCGGCACGGGGAAAGGTGATATCGGAGTCGGAGTCGGAGTCGGAGTCGGGGCCGGAAGCGAAATCGTCTTCGTTCTTAGAGCCCTGGAAGTCGCTGTCGAGATCGCCATTGGAGGTGGCGGCTTCGGCAGTGGCCAAGTCGACTTCCAGGCTGTGATCCTCGCGGTCGCCCAAGCACTTTGAGCAATCCTCCACCCAAAACGGATTGAGATGCGTACATAAGAAAGCGGTTCGTTTCCTGTAATTAGCACCTTCGAAAGCACCTTGCCACCATTCCCTTCGGAAGGCCATGGACAGGAGCTTGTCCACCTTTTCTTTCTTGAGCTTCACTCCCCCCTATGTGAAGCTATATCAGCAGATTGTGCAAATTCACAATGAATAATAGAGTGAGAAGGGACGCTCAGACGAAGGAAAGATGTAAAGGCAAATCGTGATGACGATATGTATAAACAGGAGGGAGGTGTCGGAGGAAAGATCGGACAAGAAAGGACACAGTTACATACGTCGACTGAGCGGCTACCACAGACGGACCAGCAAATTTCCTTGTCTTGGGCGCATATGTGTTTACAGTTGACACGGAGAGAACCTTCGCCACAGCTGCGCGGTTCGACGTGGGTGGCGAACAGAGAAGACGTCGAATTCGTGTCCAGAGTGGCAGAGACGGTGAAGAAGAGGGCCATTAAGGCCAGGAGGAAGAATGGCATGTTCTTAACGAACAACATGTCGAGTCTCGATTCGTCGGGTAACTTTCTAACGAGGTTGTTGGGTTGACGTGAAAGAAAGTCAGAAGGGAAGAAGAAAAGAGAGAGATACACATACTGTTTTGGAAGCCACTATGAACCGACAGCCAGAGCAAGAAGCGGGTTTGTAGAGAGCGCCCCTGGAGCGGAATCTGTGGAAACCACTGCCGAAACCAGGAATCGGTCCTCAACGACGGTGCGCTCACTATCGTTGAGTTCCAGCGCCTTGTTGTGGGGTGTAGTTTTCCCCAGAATGGCTTTCAAGGTTTAATGTGGATCAATGTCATTGTGGAGACGAAATCGCCGTACTATATCGCCGTACTATATTCACTTCCAATGGATGAGATATAGATCCTCCATAGCGTCGCCCGTTCTTCGTCCCAAGTCGGATCTTGCAATCCTGAATGATAGTAGTGGACATCGACCAAGGCTTCCTCTAGAATTGTTGAGATCCGTCGGCAAGTGCATCCCATGGAGCGTTAGGTCTAATTCATGCAGGTGCATTCAACACGTGGGTAAGTTCAACCCGCGGGGTTGCAACTGGTGCTTTTGGGTTGCAGCCAAAATATCACACAACACAAGTTTAGAGCTTGGTCGGCGTACACTTTCCCGTGCTCGACGAGGTACCCCTAGAAAGGTGCTACGGGGCAGACGATCCGCTTGTCAATAGCCTCGTGTATTCCAACAATTCAACAAGACACCGAACAAGAATGGTTCGAATAGGATTACCAAAATCCAAGGCTTGGCTGCTATAGTAGCCTACCAGCATTCAAGTAAAGGAAACAGCATTGCGTACCTATGGTAGGAGCTAAGTTCTCAGGCTTTCCTTCAACACTTTTTCGAAGTATTGGCGAAGCTCATGGTGGAGAATTTCAGCGACGGTCGCCCCTGATTGATGTGGGACGGTCGTATAGTCGTTCGAATCGGCGACTGCTCGTTCAGCTGCTTAGTCAGAACTTCACTGCGGTGAGAGAATTGTGAACAACTTGGGAGTCTTGATCAAGGTTCAGTAACTAGAAAGCAATGCTCGATGATTTTTTTTTTTTTTTTTTTTTTTTTGATAACAGTGTGTACGTGCGAGAACTGAAGTCAGCTAACCAGGTGTTGCGGCGCCCTGGCGCTTGAGCTGGTCGACGCGCACCAGTTGGAATCTGACGACCCATCAACTGCAACACACGCCACGCTTGATGGCTCGGAGTAACCAACATGACATGGCTGCATCCGTCATGTATCGGTGAAGGGAGCACTTTGCAGCGGGTCGGCACTTCATTCTCGGTCTCCGATGGCGTCGGGAAAACTGCCCCTCCATGTTTCATCAACAGCAGCCCCGCGTTGCGAACTTTCTAACTATTCTCCACCGACCACATAGACACATAAAGACACATTCACAATGGCCAAGGGAAACTTTGAACTTCTTGCGCTGGAGAACCCTCTCCTTGACATTCAGGGTGTCGGGTAGGTTCCTTCCGCAGCAATTGATGGTGCAGAATACGGAAAGCACGACCCACAGCTAATGCGTTACACGCAGCGATGAGAAGCTGCTTGAAAAGTACAGCCTCAAGGCCAACGACGCCATTCTCGCCGAAGAGAAGCACCTCGGCCTCTACGAAGACCTGATCCAGAACTACAATGCCGTGCTCATCGCCGGCGGAGCTGCCCAGAACTCGGCCCGCGGTGCGCAGTACCTGCTCCCCGAAGACTCGACCGTGTACATTGGCTGCGTTGGCAAGGACAAGTATGGCCAGACGCTCGAGGAGATCAACAAGAAGGCGGGCGTGAAGACACTGTACCGCTACGACGAGAAGGCGCCCACCGGCCGGTGCGGCGTCGTCATCACCGGCCACAACCGCTCGCTCTGCACCGACCTTGCCGCTGCAAACCTTTACAACGTCGACCACCTGAAGCAGCCTGAGGTCTGGAAGTACGTCGAGGACGCCAAAGTCTTCTATGTCGGTGGCTATCATCTGACCGTCTCGGTGCCGGCCATCCTGGCGTTGGCCGAGCACGCCGCCGCGAATGACAAGGTGAGACTGAGCCACGATACTCACCATACACATGCTAAATATCAATAGACCTTCGTGTTCAATCTCTCTGCGCCATTCATCGCGCAATTCTTCAAGGACCAGCTGGACTCTGTCTTGCCCTACGTAGACATCCTGATTGGAAACGAGGCCGAGGCCGCCGCATACGCTGAGTCCCACAGCATCGCCTCCAAGGATGTCAAGGAGATTGCGAAGGAGATTGCGAAGCTGCCCAAGAAGAACTCCAAGAAGGAGCGCACCGTTGTCTTCACCCAGGGCACCGACCCTACCATCACCGTCACCGGATCCGAGGCTGTGGAGTACCCTGTCCACGCCATTGGCGCGGAGAAGATCAACGACACCAACGGGGCTGGGTACGTGGTTACACATGGAACTAGCGAAATGGTTTGCTAATCTGTTCACAGTGACGCTTTCGCCGGTGGTTTCCTCGCCGGCATCGTCGCGGGCGACGACCTCAAGACTGCCGTCGACAAGGGCCAGTGGCTGGCCAAGCTGAGCATCCAAGAGCTAGGCCCCTCGTACCCTGAGCCCAAGCAGACCTACACCTCTAGCTGAGCGCTTTGTCGGAGAGCGTGAAGCTCGTGTATTTCAACAATCTACGAGAGTGCATTCGGCTTGGCAGCGCCGACTTGCTTGTAATCTAGGCCGAGGAGCCAATATCGACATTCCCGGTTGAGGGATCATGGCGTCGCTATAGGTAGGTAGAATGGCCGTTCAACAGCTATCGGCATACCAAAAAGGCGTGATGTGTCAAAAGAAATCAAAATACCCGCTGTGCACACATTGTTTAGATGTTCATCAGGCTTCATTTCGTGACATCATAAAGCGAATGTCGAACTACCAAATCAGCCACCACGACCTCGTCCTTGCCCACGAGCGTATATGCTCCGGGGCACGAACTGCAACGCGGACATGCCCGAAGTAAGGCCTTCCATGGGGTCGGCCTCAGTCTTCGTCTTAGGTGCAGTCTGGGCGACTGCTTCAGGTCTTGCGTGCGGAAGTGATGGCGTTTCGCCGCGTCCACGACCACGTCCACCACGACTACCTCTTGGATGAGTAAACCCTCCACGTCCACGCAATCTCACTGGCGAGCGCACCCCATCCTTCATCTCTTTGTCCTCATCATCCTCCTTATCGCTGCCATCATTTGCATCCTCGTCCTTGACTACTTCCATGGCTTCCCCACCCGTACTACTTACGCTTTCACCTTGTCGCCTGCTAGTGGTTGAGGTGGTTGAGTTAACAGTACTCGAGCGTCTACGATGAGGTGGCCTGAGCATGGAGCTCCTGCGGTCAATCCCGTCGTTCACGATGAAGAAATCATAATTGCGCGGGAACTGGTGTTTGTCGATGCAGTGGAGGCGCCGCTTGAAAGGCGTGGAGCACAAGCGGTCGCAGTCTGGCACGAGGCAGGCAAACTAGCGCCGTGGTGGTCAGTGTAAGTGAAAAGGAAGGAGAGACATACAGTGAGACCCAACTCTGGCATAACATGTCATAGGTGGCCCTCCAACTGCGGTACAGCCTGGTGCACGTGAGGAAAGCGAACCTACCGTTTTCTCCCCGCGGTCCCGCTTCGCCGCACTGATGGGGTCATGGTTCTCTGCAATGTGCAGGCTCAGAAAGTGCTGGTCCGGAAAATTCTTGTGGCAGTCTGTGCATCGGTTCATGTGCGTCTTCTGATAGTGCACATGGTAGTCCTCAAACGAGGTGAATGCGAGCGGCCCGTGGGGCGGCAGCGAGCATTTCATAACCGCGGCGTTGTCAGACACGGCGCTTTCGGCATCGAGATGGACAATCTTGACGTCTACAGATTGCTCGCGCGAGAAGGGTGTCGTCGGGGCTTCTGAAGACGACAGCGAGTCCTCGCGTGAGCGCTTGTGTCCCATGTCGGGGAGTGGATGGTGGGGTGTTGAGAAACGAGGGACAGTACCTTTTCCGGTGAGAGTGCCCTCAGGTTGGCTGCGAGGCTGCGGTGAGTGTGTGTGTTTCGCGGTATAGCCCGGGGTCCACTACGGCACGTACACTTCTCTTTACCGTCATTAGTCGGCAGCTGCACAGGGCGGATTGTTGGTGAAGGCCAGGGTCCCACTACCACCACCGCCGGTTCGCCGAGGCGCGCCTTCCCGCCTTGAGCCTCGATCCCTCACCCATTTCACTTTCGTGTCTTGCTCGAACCCTCACCACTAAGCCCTCGCCCCCTTCCCGAACGCCTATTCACCTTGGACCGCCGCAAGCACGCCTTGCGCGCAGCTTGCCGCCCTCACCCCCGTTTGCCTGTCTCACGTTGCTTGTGCCTTCTTGGGGCATAAATCGCATTGTCACTCCATGGAGCAGCCCAGCCACACCACCCGCCGTTTCTCTCTCTGCGTCTTCGTCTGACCTGCCGGCCGACCGTGGGGTCACACACATGCACGTCGCCGGCTCCTCCACCTGAAGCATGGCCACGCACACGAAACAGCTGCTCAGGCACGACTCTCCCGCCCGCCCGCCGCAGACCATGCTGACGGATCCCTCCAGCCGGGTGCGCGCCATCGAGGAACGACTCACCAAGCTTGCCGAGAGCAATGCCTCTGGCGCTGATCTCGCGGCTCTCCTTCAAGAGTAGGCCACCCCGTGTCAGAGTGAAGGAATGTACGCCTGCTGACCCCCGCCAGGTACCGCATCACCTGCGAGAATGTCATTTTCGCCGACTTCGAAGCGGCTTCGGCCAACCAGGTCGAACCGCAACTCTGGAGCGCCCACCTCAAAGTGAACACCGTGTTCCGAAAGGAAAACCGCTCGGTATGGTCCCCACTAAGCCTGCGAGAAACCAATGGGCTGACGAGAAACAGTTGAAAAAGCATGCGAAAGAGCGTGTCGTCGAACTGCGCAAGTTCCAGAAGAGCTACATGCAGTTCATCAAGGCGAGCCAGCGCTTCTATCGCCAGTACATATTAAACTTGGACGCCCAGTTTGAGGGCATTCCCGAGCTGCGCAAAGTGGCTCACACGTGGAAGGATGATCGTACGTCAGATGTGCCTCTGAAAGACGCCGCTCATTGTGACGCAGCTACCCGCACCTCCAACCCCCAGCGCATTGCCGCGTCTTTGAAGAGCCAGATCCTCCACTCCTGCTACCAGACGCTCATTCAACTCGGCGACCTCTCCCGATACCGTGAAACTGAGCTCGGCGACGAGAAAGAGCGCAAATGGGGCCCTGCCATTGGCTACTACAATTTGGCCGCCGACATCTATCCCGACTCCGGACATTCCCATAACCAGCTGGCCGTAATCGCGCGCGAGGATGGAAACCATTTCCGTGTCGTGTACCACATCTATCGTTCTCTCGCGAGCAAGCACCCGTATCCGCAAGCTCAGGGAAATCTTGAGTTGGAATTCAAGAGGATCGTGGTAGCCTGGGAGAAAGGAGAATCAATCAATAACAACCGATCTGGCGATGGCGCGAATTCTACCCGTGCCCTAAACGCTTGGTTTGTTCGACTGCACAGCAAGTGTTACAAGGGAGAAGAGTTCAAGGAGCATGATGAGCTTGAGGGCGAGGTGCTTAGCCAACTAGCTGTCGAGCTCAAGGAGCGCTCTTTGGAAGGTGCCCTTCAGAAGATCATTCTGATCAACCTAGCCGCCGAGTACTTCTCGACCATGCAGCTGCAGGGACCATCTCCGTCGAAGAACGTTTTGAAGACATATTTCTACTTTCTCCGATTGAACGTCAAGACGTTCTTCACTCTCCTCCAGGTCATGCAGCCTGAGCTTGAGAGTTCGTTTGAGGGCAATGACGTGACTCAGAACGGCGACCGTATACATCAACTCTCGGACAAGATCACTGCGGTTGCGCGTCGCGTATTGCCCGGTCTGAGACTGTACAGCACATGGTTCACACGGTTCTGGAATGTCCTCAATGCTAACATTGCTGACACCTTGACCAAGGTGGAGGTACAGGAGCTCTGGAAAGCATATGCCGCCACGCTGACACTTCTGACTTCGAGTTTCCCTGCGGACCAGCTGCCTCAGGATCCTTCCGATAGCTATCTACTTGAGGAGGATATCGAAACTATCGGATTTCAGCCCCTGATCTCTGCCGACACGACGAGACTGTGGTACAAGGACGGGGTCTTGAAGCCAAAATGCACGGACGTTGAACGGAGCCATCCGAACGTCGAGATGCTCATGCGGGTTAGAGACCTGCTAATCGATGGTCTCATGCTCACGCAAAACCCCGAGGCCCCGTTGGATCTTGATGGGCCTCGCTTTGTTTACCGCGAGGAAGGACTCCCATCCGAGTTACTTGCAAGCCCTCACAACCGCGCCGATGGTTCTCCTGTGATGCCTGTGGAGCCCGTAGACTTCCTGCTCTTCCCGTCAGAGGCACCTGTCGCGGACGATCAGAAGTCATACTCCGTCGTGGCAGCTTCTGAGACGGCTTCCACCATGGCGGCTAAGGACTCTGCTATGAATCAGCTGGTAGACGATCTAGTCGGACCAGATGGTCTGGATCCTTTACTGGAAGAAGATGAGAACATTCCGCCCACTCCGCCTGAACAGACATTCGAAGACACAGCGCTGGTCTCGGATAACACCTATGGCCCGGCGACGTTCTCGATTAGCGATCTGGTTAATACCGTCCAGAACTACAAAAAGCCAAGCGGATCTCCAGCGACGCCGCTGATGTCTACACCAATGGGCCGTACTGCTTCGACGTCATCCATGCGCGGACCTGCTAATCTTCCGTCTCTTCCTGACGGACATGGGAACACGAACTCTATCTGGAATCGGAACTATAATGGCACGTCTGGACCAGCCTCTCCTTCCATGCGAAGTAACGCCGACGACATGTGCAGTTCTCCAATGAATGGTGTGCGTCCGCCGCCCGGGTTTTCTGGACACGTCCGTGGGGACTCCGCAGCCTCGCTGCGCAGCTCCGACTTTTCCATGGCCAGCACCGTCCAGCCCACGCGTCCCATCTCCGGCATCCAGGGTGGTTTGGGTAGTGGTGCTGCTTGGGGAAACCCAAGCGCCTCGAACTGGGGCTCCATCTATGGAAACGGCACCAGCAACGGTGCGTATGGTCACCAGGTTTATGGCAACGGCTCTGTTTATGGCCAGCAATACCACCAATACGATGGCCAGTACAACCAGTCTGTCCGCGCTAGCGACTTTGGTCTGGCGAGCCCCCTGCTATTCAACAGCTCGTATGTTGAGAAGCAGCCCAGCTCATACAGCCGCACCCCGCCTAATGGCCAAGGTGGTTGATTCGGATGGCTCAGCCGTAGCAGGCTGACCGTTTCCTCTCACCTTCTGTGCACACCCAATTCCCACCCTCCAACAGTCTGTCTGCGCCTTCAAGAAGCGACGCACTTGCGTCGGAACGACATTCAGCAGGACATCTCTGCGGGATAGCGGTCTTGTGTCCTCTCATCAGCACTAGTTCCTGTTGCACCGACAGTGACTGCCTGGAATAGGATGCTCTCGCTTTGTCAGGGTTATTACGTGATGGAGGTCGCACATAGGCACCTCGAGTGTGTTTCAGCATGCATGCTTTCGTTTTCGCTCCCGATGCCCATCGATGGGCACTGCGGAGTATCTAAAGGCGACCTACTTCGTCGTAGACAGGGTACTAGGTCGCACTCGATGTGGTATTCGTCACGGCTGCGTCCGTCATACTTTGTTCAAAAACTGAAAATTGGGATTGGGATTGTGCCTTTCTTCGAGCGCCGGGGCTAGGGAGGACACGCGGATGCGCTTGCATCGCGGGATGTCCTAGCAGGCAAGGGCTTATTAGAAGTTGGGACATTATTATCTTGGACTTAAGTAATCCATAACGGAGTTTTGCGATTTGCGTGCATGAAGGTTATGTGAGAACCCTGGGCCTTGTGCTCTCTGTGTGAGGTGATGATCAAATTGTGCACATGTTTCAAGTTGCGCTACTTGTAGTCCAAATCCTACATTCTACACGCCGTCCGGCATGCCACCAACGCTGCGTTTTACACAAACCTGCCTCTATACCGCGTAAACGTGCTATATCGTGATTCCAGGGATCACGCCATTGCCCTGCCCAGCCTATAATGCCGCTAATGCACAAACATTTGAATGCCCTGTCCGAAATGAAACGCCGCCCAATGCTCGCCCTGTATATACGCTTACTCCTCGACTTCCTCCTCCTCATCATCATCCACGTTCGTCCGCTCAACGATGAGATTACCACTCTTCCCAATGCGCTCCCGGATGGTGCCTCCGGCTTTCACGTCGTACACGGTGCGCGGCGGGAGTGGATCTCTAAGCTGGAACTCGTACTCGTGCTCGAAGTCCTGCGGCTCTTGTACACCCTCCGTGCTCTCGTCTGATTGCAACACATCGTAGCATTCTACAAACGCGTAGAGTTCCTCGATGTGCGCGTCGGGCGCGAAGCCGCGCATTACGCGGTTAGCGTTCGGCATGGTGATGCGCACGCGCACGGCGGACTTGTCTCCAGCGGGCGGCTCTGCGGGGATGGAGGACGCGCGCCATTTGCGCCACTGCGCGAGCTTCTGCGCGCGGATTTCGGCGGCGCGCTCGCGCTCGAGGGCTTCTTTCTCCTCGCGGGCTTTGCGCTCGGCTTCCTCTTTCTTCTTGCGCACGCGCTCACGGTCGATGGCGAGGGAGCGCTCGTAGGCGCTGTTTTGCTGCTCGCGGATCGTGCGCGTGGCCTGTTGCTCTGCACGCTGGGCGCGTGCGCGGGTCAGCGGTTCGCTGTGTGTCTGCATTGCTTGGCGAAGCTTCGAGATGAATTGTGCAGGCGGCGTGGGGCCCGTGATGCGGATTGCGATGCCCATGGCGGTAGAGGAGACTTGGGGCGTGTGCACGATGAGGCCGGCGAATGGGAACTTTGTGCAGTTCAACGAGGTGGAGACCTGGTAGGCTTCGGAGTCCTGGACGTTGCCGGCCCAGAGGATGAGGTTGTTGTCGGGGTTGCGAATGAAGTCTACGACCTCTTGCGAGAGCAGCGTCTCCCGGATGAAGGAGGACGTGTCGTCGTGTTCTGGCGACACGAGGATGACGAGGAGGAACTGGAGGTTTTTCTTCGCGAGATCGAAGGCTTGCGCGTACCCGTTCTCGAAGAAGTGTAGCTGGTGCTCTCCGTATTCCTCCTCAAATTCGCGGATGAAGCGTGCCGCAGTGTCCCTGGGGTTCAGCGGCCTGCGCCCGCCTGCTGCCCCTCGCCTGCCCGCCGTTGCGCTTCCACTGCCTCCAGGCCCAAATAGGCGGCCTAACGGTGGGAACAACCACCCCACGAACCGGAACCATCGTGAAAATAGGGAGTAGACCAGGCTGAATGGTGCAAAAATGATAGCGAGGAGGAGCGGTGGCCGGACTGCTACTTGGCTCTCGGGCTGGGGAACAACGCGCGGGGCGGGCTCTATCCGTATGCGGCGACTCGATGTGGAAGAGCGAGGGGATGCGAAGCCGTTCAGAAGCGTCTCCTGTCGGCGGGTGTCTTGCGGTGCGGCGGCTGCAGCTGCGGCGACGGGGTCCTCTGCGGGCTCGCCATCGAAGAAGCGGGTTATCGCAATCTATGCACCATTAGCCTTCGGGTGGTAGAAAAGCTTGGGATAGCGGGCGCATACCTGCAAGTTCCACTGACACCGCTGTAATAACGGTATGGCATCTTTAGGCTCCTGCTCCGTGACAGCGATAAGCTGTTGGAGTGCGAGCTGTTGCTCTTCGGTGAGCTGTGCGATGTCTACTTCGGCGTCCGCCATCGCTGGTCCAAAATGTACTGGCGTGTTCGCGTCGTAGTATAAGTCAACGTGGGGGACGGCTTAAAGGAGTGTGTCGAGGACAGAGTGGCTTTCGTGGGTGCCTTAGCCGTGGTTGGGGTGATGATGCAGTGCGGGAGCTCCAGTTCGAGGTCCGGGTTGCGCTAAACTAACGTGTCTGTGCGCGTGCCGAGCCACTTCGCGTGACTAGCCACCCCACCATCTCCACCTCGACTGCAACACGCGATTACTCCACTAATATAGACCTAATTTAGGCTACAATTAAAGAGATCAAATCGCTAAAACTAGGAGAATTATTTTATATATTGAAATATTACTGCTATCTATAGTATAGATAGAACAACGTTAACGTGCTTTACAAGCGAGTGTCGCTGTTACAAGGGCTATACGAACCTAAGCCTGTTCCGGGTAAGGGGAGGATAGGTCAAGAGGTAGAGCATCTCGCGGATATTTAGTAGTGAAGAGCTAAAGATAACTCCTAGTATATTATAAATAATTTAATTCTATAATAAATAATAAAATAACTAACTAGGAGGTTTACTAATTTATATAAGAAATATACTTAAAGTATCTAAAATTAACTGTAAGGAGCAGAAAATATATAGAGAAATTATTAATTATATCTTTTTTATCTTAGCTCTTATTATTATTTAAATTATTATTATAGTTCTTGTTATGAGGCTCTCACACCTTGTTCCGATCCAGGTTAGGATAGTAAGGTATCGTGGTGCTTTATAGATTATTTAGTAGTATAAGTTAATGCGACACTTAGCGCGAGGCTAGATAATCTAATCTTATAATAAAATAAGATAACTATTAGTCTATATAAGAGAACGTACTTGCATAGAAGATATGTAAGTTAACTATAAGGAGCATAATATAGAAAACTGTCCTATTATATATATCCTCCTTATCCTATAGAATCCCACGATGTCTCATAGCCTGGGACCGTAGGATCCCATGGGATTCCTTAGGACACCACGTGACCCGAGTCACGTGGTCCCACGGTTGTCCCATGGTCTTGGCATCTGGGACAGCCTGGGACATTACGTAAGCCCGAGGTGGGGCCTGGATGCCGTTATAAGGCTCTCCGTCCCACTGTTAACTTCTAGACCGTAACACTATCCTCCTCCTTCCTCTGCATGTCCTTATGTAGTAGCTAATATCCTCTTAGAGTACCCTCTATTATTATTCTATTAGAGATTAAATAAATTTAATTAGTTAGACTACTATAGTGTTCTGTAAATACTACGCAAAGAAAGGCTTAACCTATAAGCTATTTTCTCTTAAAACGTAATATAGTAACTATTACAAGAATGGCGTTATAAAGTATAAGCTAGTAGAACCTATAGTTCTAAATTTTTCTTTAATTAATTCTAAAGTAGATAGGCTCGAGCGCCTAGAAAAGGTAATAGTAGCTAAAAAAAAAAAAGTTAGCTATAGTAGCCCTTTAGGCTACTTATAGTGAAAGAAAAAGGCTACTAAAGTAAAAGCGCTTACTTAAGGAGCGTAAAAAAAAGCTTTTTACTAACTTAATAAAATTTATTAAGGAAATTAAACGTCTTAAGGGGATAAAATTATTAGGCTAAAACGTTACTTAGCTAAAAGGGGGTCTTATGCCTAGCTCTTTTAGCTTAGACTAGTCTATCTATCTTCTACCTTTTAATCCTAATAATTTTAAACTTTTAGCCTTAGCTTTTTTAGATGCTCTTAG